>VZQC01008945.1:471195-711874 GCA_009823505.1 Rhizomys pruinosus
TTTTTTGGTCTTTTCCGAGACAGAGTCTCCCTGTGGCCCCAGCTGTCCTGGAACTCCCTCTGTAGACCAGGCTGGCCTTGAACTCACAGAAATCCACCTGCCTCTGCCTCCCAAGTGCTAGGATTAAAGGTGTGTGCCACCATGCCCGGCTAGAGAGACACTCTTTGAAGCACAAGCTCCTGGGAAAGGGCTTGTGGGACTGACTCCATTCTTCTCTCCCTCGTCCTTGCTCCTTAAGCCCCTCTATCCTTCTGCACCTTCTCCCTCTTCCCTCCCAGGTGAGAATACTCCTGAAGCATGTCTGCACTGGAAGCAGTGGGGTGGGGCGAGGCAGGAGGGCCGCTCGTGGGTAGCTGTCCCTCTGGCCTTCACAAAGTGCAGACATCTGCCTGAGCATTGACCTGTCGCCTTCCTGAGTAATCTCTGACTGCTTTCATGTTCCCATAATAGGTGAGAAGAACTCCAAAAGACTGGTTCCCACAGCCTGCCCGGCTCCTGCCTTCCCAAATTGTGTTTCTTCAGGTCCTCTGGGCTGAGGGGGAGATCCTAGGGCATTTTGGGAGAAAATTTCTATCACACACACACACACACACACACACACACACACACACACGCACACACACAGTGCCTCAGTGCTACATTCAGCCCAGATAGCAGCCGGCCCTTCTCCTTTCCTGTCTCCTTCCTTCCCTCCCTCCCTCTCTCCCGTCCTGTACCTTAAACATCTTGACACCATGCCTGTCATGGGATTAGGAGGCTCCTTTCTGCCCCTTTGACCATGCCCGCAGCCTCCTTGCTGATCTTGGGACTCTCCGTAGAACAGGAAGTTTTAGAGTGCCAGGCTTTCCTCCGCTTATTTTACAATATTGGAAACTGAGGCCCAGGGACAGGAATGCCTCCGTCAGGGTCACAAAGTGAGGTAGTGAGCAGCTATGATGGATTCAAGAGTCTGCTCAGAGCTGGTAACCTGTCTCCTCCCTGTCTAGCTCAGGATGACCTGCTGTAGATTAATGACATTTCTTACAGATATCATAACCCATAATACCTCTGACTACATGCTCCCTGGGTAACGGCTACCTGGCAGTGCAACCCCTTTTCTGCCAGCCTTTCCTCCAGGCCCCTCTTGCAGCCATGACGTATCCCTCTCTGGAAACACTGTTCTATTTACTGATTCTGCTCTAGTCCTGGGTGCTGAAGGATAAAGCACTCGACCATTTTGTCCCTTAACAAGACATAAGGGGTTGGAGAGATGGCTCAGTTGGTTAAGTACCTGCTGTGTACACATGAGAAGTTGAGTTCTATCCTCAGGACCCATGTACAAAGCCAGGTGGTGGTGTGCATTTATAACCTCAGTGCTGGGGAGGTGGACACAGGCAGATTCCTGGGAGAATCTGAGAGGCCCTGTCACAGAAGAAAAGAGATGGGTAGTGTCTGAGGAAGGACATTTGAGGTGGACCTCTGAGCGCTACACACACACACACACACACACACACACACACACACACACACACATACACAGAACAAGAGCCAGGCCTGGGGAGATACTGCCATACCTGTCAGTGAATAGAGAGAGTTTGACAGGAAGGGGTGGCCAAGGCATCAGGATAAGGGCTGTTCTGGGCGAGACCTGCAGGTGGGAGGTGCTTCTCTGATAAGGCCTCTCCGGTGCTCTACCATCTTTCCACCATTAGCCCAGGCCGGAAGTGCTTGTGGGTCTTAAGTGCTGGGGCTCCTGGAGCCCTGTAGCTACCTCCCTCTGGGCATCTGACCCAGCTCTGGCTGCAGGGATGACTTCCTTCCGGGAGCTGGTGGCCTTGGGTTGTGACCTTGGCTCTGGCTCTGACCATCTGTGGGAAACTGCTTCACAGAGTTGGACGGATGGGGCTAGACGGGTCATCAGCTGAGCTCAGGCTGTCCCCTGGGCTGACCATGCTGAAATTCTAGGAAATGGCTTGGGCTGACTGCCCACCACAGCAGCAAATCTTGGTACTTAATGAATTATAGGCACCTGGGAGATAGCACAAGGTCTCTGGGTCCACCTGCCTTCTTGTAGAGCCTGTGTGCATAAAACCATCCTGCTCAGGGCTGTCTGGTAGATGCAGCGGACCCTAGCTGCTTCAGAAGACAGGGCAGAGCTGTGCTGAGCAGCTTTAGGTATTTCATTGACTGACTTCACATTCTCTGGGCTGGGTCATTTTATAAGACCCTTTTCTGGTACAAAATATCAATGCCACGGACAGGTTGAACTATATGTCCTAGAGTGAGCATTGGTGTGGTATGTATTGCTCCAATGAGACAGGGCCACCCAAGTGCCATGTTCTTGGCCACTGCATCCCTGGCAGATGGGGAATAGGGCGAGGTGTTGACTGAGGCTATGTTATCAGAAGTATGGTCTTGTATTATTTTTATAGGTGTGAATGTATTGCCTGCATATATGTAAGTGCATTGGGTCATGCAATGCCTGAGCAAGACAGACGAGGGCATCACGTCCCCTGGAACCAGAACCGCAGATGGTTCTTAGCCACCACATGGGTGCTGGGATTCAAACCCTGGTCGTCTGCCAAAACAGCCAGTGCTCTTAACCACTGAGTCATCTCCAGCCACAAAAATGTGGTCTTTAGAAAGTGAGAGGTGGCAGCTTCTCAGGGGCCAGAGAACTTATGTGGGCTTCTATAGGTGAGAGTGAGGATGACCAGGAGCTCCCAGAAGCAAGTTCCTAGGTTGTGAGGACAAGCCGGTGAGGGTGCCGGAGGTCCAGGAACAAGGAAGGGAGGCCTGTCCAAGGGGGCTCTGAGGGCGTCACCTACCCTAAGTACCAGCAGGGCTCCCATGGAGGGCACCGGCTTGTTCTGAGCCACCCAAGGCACTATAAAGTCAGCTGAGGGACGGAACCCGGTACGAGGGTGGTCTTTCCAGTGTAAGCTGCTGAGAGCCACTTGTTTCATTCACTTAAAGATGAAATGGGGTTTCCTGGGGAGATGGTGAAGTCCCATAACACTAAGTGTTTAGATTCAGTCAGGATCAGTACTGGGCAATCTGGCTGTGTCTATGAGGGAGTTTTAAAATTCAGATTCACAGTTCTGTCTTTGTAGGTTGGAAATGGGGCTAGGAAGCCAGGGTCTCCCTTTCTCTCCCTCTTTCCTCCCTCCCTCCCTCCCTCCCTCCCTCCCTCCCTCCCTCCCTCCCTCCCTCCCTTCCTTCCTTCCTTCTGGGAGACAGGACTTCACTATGTAGCTCAGGCTGGCCTGTGATTCTCCTGTGTCAGGCAGGGTTTTAAAAGACTTCCAGCAGTTTCCATTGTCTTTAGAACCTCAACAGTAGTAGAGAGCTGTCAGATGGGGTCGCTGTTGGGCCAGGCTGCTAGATCTTTATGAAGTGATTTTAGGAGCGTGTGTGTTGATGCATATTAGGGAAACATACCCAGGCATGGTCTTGCACATCTCTAATTCCAGACCTTGCGAGGTAGAGGCGGGAGGATCAGGAGTTCAAGGCTATTCTTGGTTATGTGGTAAGTTCAAGACCATCCTGGGCTACATAAGATCCTGTCTCTAAAGATCAACAAAATCAAAGAAAAGAAATGTGTATAATTCACATAGCGAGTCTGTGATGTCATGGATCTTGGTGCTTAGAACTGGATTAAGTTAAATTTATTTCAGAAATTCACAAAATACTACAGATGGTATTCAGATGGGCAGATAAAATCAAACAGGGCTGATGGTATTGTTTGTGGGGCTGGGTGGGGACAGGCATGTCAACTGGGGTATGTTAACCTGTTCAGGAGACTGTGCTTTGCTGGTTAGTTCTATGGGGGTCAGAGGATCACCGCAGTGGCCCCTATGGACTGTGGTCTCCACAGTTTAGAGTCTGAAGTCCTGGATCCTTTTCTTGCCCACTGTCCTCACCACCCTTAGGGCTGGGGCTGCAGCTCAGGGGTCGAGTGCTTGCCCAGCCAGGGCTCTGGCTTTACTTTCTAACATAGCACTGCAAGAACAAACATTGGAGGCTGTTCCATTGGAGGTGACGTTTTTGTTCTTCCAGTCACGTTTCCTTCATATTGTTAGGAAGCAGCTGGCACCGGGAGGCAAAGAGGGAAATGTAGGGTGATGGCTGGTACATGGGGGACTTGGAGAAGCTGGAGGTCTGCCCCTGCAGTGGCAGACTTGTTTGTGAAGGTCTGGGTACTGTTGCAGGTTGGCTGCAGCCTTGGGCTAAGGAGGCACTTTGTTGTCACAAAGGAACAGGGCCCTCCTGCCAAGGGAGAAACAAAGTCATTAAGGTCTCCACTGGCCTGGCTGTCAAGCTCAAACCACCTCCTCCTACTCAAGCCTGGGGACTGTGTTGGAAGTTTCCAAGTGTTACAAAAAAAACATTAGAGTCAGTACCTAGTGTCCTGGCCTCCACGTTCTGGGAGTTTCTGGCATCTTTTAGGGCAAGGCAGGCTCATGGTGGGGAACTGCGGGCACCCACCTGTGTGTTGCTGAGTGGTCAGCCACGTACATGGCTGGTGGGGGTTGAGAGTGGGCATCCTGACCCTCAGAAAAGTGGTTCTGCCAGTCAGGACTTCCACAGATGGGAATAAACAGAGCACCAGCAGCCAGAAGGCTACAGAGTTCGCTAGAGCCAGACACCCACTGGTATTCCCAGCAGGCCTCAGACTGTGTCAAGGTTCTGGGCCAGGATCCAAAGCTGTTGGGATTTCTGC
This sequence comes from Rhizomys pruinosus, assembly GCA_009823505.1. NCBI lineage: Eukaryota > Metazoa > Chordata > Mammalia > Rodentia > Spalacidae > Rhizomys > Rhizomys pruinosus. The sequence continues at coordinate 475,898 of VZQC01008945.1, forward strand.
CCCCTCTTGGAGGCCTGCCGGGTGGCACCTCAGCCCTCTCTGGGAAGTAGAGGGGCCTTTTCTTTTTCCTTTTTCCTCTTCCAAGCCAATAAAGTGTCCTGGCTCCTAGATTCTGCTTGGAGGTGGGTGGGGTGGGGGGAGGGAGAAAGCTTTCCACCTTATTGTTCAGCAGCTGGAAAATTGTTGTCATCTGTTCTGCCTTCCATTTGCTGGGAGTAGGGAAAAATGTGGAAAATTTGGGGAAATAAATCTTGGTCCCTCATAGACTGTTCTCTTCTTTCAGGGCCTGGTAGCCCTGCCTGTTGCTCTGAACTCCGTCTCCCTTTGCTCGGGGGTCCCCTCTCCCTCTTGTTTTTGGGGGTCTGAGGCTGCTGCTGTTGGGTAGGGACTGGAGCTGGGCTGAGCTGGGACAGGTTGAGCTGGGGTTGAGGCTGGGGCTGGGTGGGTTGGGACTTGAGCAGGGCTGGGCTGGAGGGCTCGGGAAGCCACTGTGATGTCATGCAAGAACTACATAGCTGCAGGATGATAAGTGAAGCCCAGGGGACCCAGCTGGCTGGAATTACAGACAGAGTTTCATCCCACTGGCTTCCTACAAGCCAGAGTGAGCCGAGAGGGGGAGAGAGTGAGCTAGAGCAGAGGGAGGGAGTGGTGTGTGTGTGTGTGTGTGTGTGTGTGCAGGACTAGGCGGCACTGGCTCCTCCCACCCCCCTGACAGTCCCAGGGAGTCCAGGGAGGCTGAGGAGGACACTCAAGCTGAGAGCTGCAGCTGGCTAGGAAATTATTTGAGACTTGAGGCACCGGGAACAAATCAAAGTGCTTCTCACGGCCTCTCTCGAGCTCTGCTTAGAGGGTAAGTGTGGCTGGACCTCTGTCCTGCCTGCCTGTCTCCTGCGTGGGTCTCTGCTGGACTCAGGGTGGGTGATTTTTGCCTGGAGGCCGTAGTCCCTCAGATCTGACACCGGGAAAGAGTAAGGTTGAGTCGAGCTACCCGCTAAGTGTCTTGGGATGCGCTCCTGGGACATGTGAGGGCCACGGTGTTTAGTGAAGGGTATCTAGGCACAGTGGGTCTGAGTTGTCTCTTAGGGTGGTGGTCTTGGGGTGGGGATGGGATAGACAGAGGAATGTCACGCGAGTCCAGCATAGGTGGTTTGTGAAGCATTATTTAGGGTACTCCCTCATTTCATAGCCTGGGCTTTGGGGTCCCCAGGGCTGACTGCTCGGCCAGCTTCCCACTAGCTCTCATTCACGATTTTCTCCCCATGTTGGTTGGCAGGGCTCTTGGCCATTCTGCCGTCCCCCTGGCCGGGGCTCTCTGGGTGTCCAGGCGGCATCCTGGGCTGGCAGAGGACTTGGGTTGCTGCTTGAGAGCTATTTTTACCATTCTGAGTGTGCCTGGGCTATCTGGTGCCCGGATAGGCTAGGGCGGGGAGTGGGCGCGCCAGGCTCCAGTTATAGCACTGGGCTGTGGAGTCAGGTGCCAGTCCAGCTTGGCTCCTCAGGACAGGCCAGGCAGGGGAATTCACATTTGTTTTGCAGGCTTGTGCATCCTGACCCTCTGCTGTGTGACCAGGCAGGTCATTCACTCTCCAAGCCCCTGCTCCCTCGGGTCTGAAATAAAGGTCACAGCCACCATCTCCCGCTTATTTCTTTCCTCTGGAGGGCATTAAGATGGTATGTGGGAATCGTGCCTCAGGTCCTTCCAGAGGAGGGCCCGGGGACACATGTTGTCACCATCACTGGGCTGAACCATCGTTTTATTTTGAGGTTCTTGGTTCGCTGTCATAACTAGAGAGTCAGCCTCCTTTTCTTTCTCCTCATGACTTCCAGCTAGCTTCACCTTGGGTTACCATGGGGATAAGAGCACTGCACACAGAGTCAGGTGTCTGCTTGGTATGTCCTTGCTGGGTGACCTTGGGCATCCCCTCCAGCTTGCTGAACACAGCCGTCAGCCTGTGAAATGGGGGAAGGGATCTCTGTGGGTCTTATAGCTCTGGAAGCCTGAGGCTTTTAAAATGCGCTCCTTGCTCTGCAGACCTTGGGTCCCCTTAGGTCTCAGTTCTGTTATCCCAAGAGCGTAAGGTGGTGGGAAGCCACTGTGGGTTTAGACAGGGGCTGCTGTTGTCTATGGAAGCCGACTTTCCCCACCTTCCAGGACCTGTGGAGATGCAGATGTGTTGGAAGTAGATGCTGCACCTTGAGCCTCCTTTTTACTTTCTTGCTTTAGCAGGATGGGATGGCATCCCACCTTCCCTGGGACCATGGAGGTGAGCTTGTGGCTGACACTGGTGAGGTTGCCTGTACAGCAGACAGAGTCACCTGTGGCAGCTCTGAGCCTGCTTCCTTCTCTTCACTCTCTGTAAACATGGTGGGTCTTTTCCGATTCACAGTGTTCAGTAAGGAAAAAAAAAACAACCCTTCAAAGGTCTCTTTTGCCATACCTAGGCTCATCTGTCCTCTGCCCACAGGAGCCTGAGGCTCCATGCTTGTCTGTGTCACTCCAGTGGACATTTCCAGATGTGGACCTGGATTTTCTTGGTGGCACCTGCCTCCTGTCCCCTCCCCTTTCAGAGGCTGTGGTCTTATGTGGCTCCCTTCAGAAGTTTGGGTGGCTCTTCAACCCCTGACTCTGCTGATTTCAGATCCCATAAGATGCTCATTCCCCTGTTGAAGTTTCCAGAGTGCTCTGAAACATGTGCTGACCCCTCCCAGATGACCTAGGTAGAGGCTAGGCTAGTCACCAAGCCCAGGAGGCCCTTGATGCCCAGGCTAGGCTGCCTCAGGGGCCTGTGGTATTGCTGGGCTACAGTGGTACTTCTCCTTGGCTCTGTCAGTTCTCAATCCTCCTTACACTGACTTCCCCCAGGCCAATCAAAGATGCTGGGGTACTCTGAGTGGGATGCCTACTGGTCCCCTGAAGGCTTGTATCTTGCCAGTGTGTTCTTCCACTCCTGGACAGAGTGTGGATTCTTTATACTAGTTGTGAGTGATGGGGTCCCAGAAGCGGCACCCTAAGTTTTAGCTGAATATGTTTTAAATTGGGGTCCATAGATGAGCTTTAGAATGCCCATCAGCTCGTTGACATATAGGCAAAATGTGTGTGCATTTAAAAGAGAAAATTGTAGAATTTCATCAGATACCCCAGAATATCCTTGGTATAGGAAAGTTACTGTCCCTTGGCCTGTAGTGAGACTGGGGAAGTCTATGCGGGGTAGAGACTGGGGTAGGCTCTGCCTCAATCAGTTTGTAAGGACCTGCATTTTACTTGATCTATATTGCAAAATAAGAGGAATTCCCACCTCATGGCTGTTTTGGCTGTAGTGCTTCTGAGGAGGACCCTTTGGGGATGTCTTGGGGTCCACCTAGAATACCTTGAGTGTTTACTGGGTTGCAGTAGAGGATACTTGATGATTGACAGGACTGTCACAAGCATTCAGGGCTATTTAATGCAAGTCACATTATGGGATATCTAATATGTGCCAGATTATATTCTCTGCAGAGATATTCTGTGGGTCACACTGAGCTCCAAGAGCCCCATTCACATAGACCAGGTGGTGCTGGCATCTGGGGAGCAGACTAGGGAGAAAGAGGGCACTAGAGGCTTTTCCTCAGGACCACACAGCTCCTTGGAGAAGACAGACACAGACATCAGCAAGGGCTGTGCAGTGTGTGGTGAGGATTCACACCACAAGCGGGTACCACAACATCAGGAAGATGGCAGAGCTTGACCTGAGTTTGGGGGACAATAGAAATGTGTCCCCTTTATAGGCAGCTGCAGAGAAGCTGCAGTGGAATCCAGGGAGAAAGCAGAAGTTTGCCGGAGGGGTCGGCTGGGGAAGGGCGTTTCGGGAGAGGAATAGCATGTGCTAGGAGCCAGCAAGAATAGCACAGAAATAGCCTAGTAAGAATTGAGTGGGGGCTGTCTGGGGTATTGAGGGCACTGGAGAGGAGGCTTCCAAAGGCAGGCAGGACCAGATGAGAGAAGGTCTGGTGTGTCCCTCAAGGGGGTTGGGCTTGACCCTGGGTAGGAGGGTGGTTGGAAAACAAAGCAGAGAGTGGAGAGGGGGGTGCAGTGTGCTGGGGTGTGCCAGGCCTCACTTTAGGTGCTTGGGTCCTAAATCCTGCCACTCAGCAAACCTTGGAGCATCCAGACCTCATGTGCAGCTTGGAGGGTGCTCCAAGTGGCTAAGTGGTTGATGCAAGCTGACAGGGCCATTTTAAGGTGGGGGCGACTTTCTGAGTGATGGGTGTGCCCGGGGCAGGGCAGGGCAGGGCAGAAGGCACGCTGCTGCTCTGTCTTCTTCAAAGCCTCATCTCTGTGGCCTTGATGCTCATTTCCACCCACTGGCTTCCACATGTTGCCCCCTTCTCTGCCCCAGCCCTTGTCTTCTCCGTGGCTGGCCCAGAGTCTACAGACAGAGGCAGAATGCATCCTAGGTTTGCTGTCCACAGCCTCATGTGTCACTCACCTGTCTTCCACACATATGACCTTTGACCTCCCAGTCTTACTTTTCTGTTGTAGATGGGATTTCCATATGTAGCCCAGGATGGCCTCAAACTCACTTTCCTATTGCTGGGATTACAGGCCTGTGATACCAGAGCCTGCTTCAGTCTTAACCGTTAAAGAGTGCCAATTCCCCCAAACCCATCAGTGTGTGGTGGCTGGGTATGTCTTCCTCTTGCACTGTACTGATTCCCTGCCCTGTCAATTGGTCATCACTGCCCCAGGTAATGTATTTCAACGAACTGTTATTTGCTCGATGTGGACTTGACTTTTTTTTTTATCACCCAAGGGCCCATTCTAAAACCCTTCATGAATCATTCTCTCTTCCAAACATACCTTCTGCCTGCACAGGGAGGGTTCTCTTCTCAAAGTTGATATCTTTCTCAAAGTCAACCAGACAGGCAGCTTTTATTCTTCACAGGCAGGCTATCTGTTATGATGTCTAAAGAAGCGACATGTTCCTGCTCCACATTCCAATCTAAATCTCAAATCCCAAACTCTAGGACAGCAGCTTACAGTGTTGAGGCTCAGCCCCAGCTAGGGCCTCCCAATGAAAATCCCTAGGGGTGGCTCTGGGATCTGCACTTTTTTTTTTTTTTTTTTTTTTTTTTTTTTTTGAGACAGGGTCTCCCTGTAGCCCCAGCTGTCCTGGAACTCACTCTGTAGACCAGGCTGGCCTTGAACTCACAAAGATCCGCCTGCCTCTGCCTCCCAAGTGCTAGGATTAAAGGCGTGCGCCACCAGGCCCGGCCCTTGGGATCTGTACTCTTACTTCTAGAAGAGGTCCTTCTGAGCATATGGATTAGAAAACGACTTTCTGGGCTGGAGTGATGGCCTAGCGGTTAAGAGCGCCGACCGCTCTTGCAGATGACCCGGGTTAGATCCCCAGCACCCACATGGCGGCTGAGAACCGTCTGTAACTCCAATTCCAGGAGAACTCCAGTTCCAGGGGATTCCGAGACCCTCTTCTGACCTCCGCGGCATTGCACGACACGGGTGCACAGACCTACATGCAGACAGTACATTCATACACATAAATAAATAAAATAAAAAAAAAAAAAAGAAAACGACTTTCTGAAGACCAGTTAACCTTGGCACCCCTCCATTACTTTCCTCCTATTCTGAATGTGTTAGACGGATGTGCCTTGCTCTTTGTCCTGGCCTGGGCTATACTCTTGGCATGATACACACCCACACAGGGGGTTGCTGGGAGGGATCTCCACTGAGTGGGTCCATATCCAAGTCAGCTGGGGATTTTCCTCAGATCTTTCCAAGAGCGTGACTCGCCATCTGGATCCCCGCCCTGGTGGAGCAAGAGCCCCTTGGTGCGTGCAACCAAGGCCAGCATCCGGGGCTGACTCTCTCTCAGACAAGTCCTGTGATGAGCGGGGACACAGTCAGACAAAGCAAGTGGGGTCTTAGCCCACTGTGGGGTCTTAGCCCACTGTGGGGTTGTCAGTTTCCTGGAGAAATGGATAAGAGACTACCCGTGACACAGGAGGATGCTAGGGTGGCCTGGTCTGGGATCTGGGTCCTCTCCACTGTGGGTTGATGGCAACATGTGTGTCTAGTGTAGCAAACCTCTCTCTTCCATTGTCACCTGGCCAGGACCTACGACCCTTCCCCTTCTACACCATGCTTTTCAGAGTCATGAATGTCTTCCTAACTCAGATGGCTTTACTCAAACTGCTTGTGTCGCTGGACTTGGATCATCTGGGTCTGCAGCCATTCAGCTTATGAGCGTTAACCTCCCCCACCCCCATAAGTCCCTCTTCTCTCTGCCACTTGATCCAACTAATGTCCTGCATGCCTGCCTTTCTCTTTTGCCCTTCCTGCTTTGATGGATTGAAACCGGCCTTGTGTTCCAGCTCCTTGTGGTCCCGCTAAATAGGTCTTAATGTGACTGTGGTAGCCAGGGAATAGAAGAGTGTATGCCCTGGCAAGGGGACTGGGAGAATTAACCTAGGTGTCCCTAAAAAGCTGGTGTGCTCCACAGGTCCTGTGCTGCACACTGGCTGTCAGCAAAGCCCTTCTGGGGACTGGGCAGGCCTGCATGTCCTTGATTTTGCCCTTGCTACAAGGTAGAGGAAAACAACTCAGTGAAGAACGCACTGTGGTGACTGGAAGGGTGGAGCCCTGTGGCCGGCACTAGGCAGCCCGGAGCAACTTGCCCCTGCCTAGAGGACAGCAAGAGATGTTTACAGTTGCTCAGGATTTAATTAAATAATTTACACCTCTTCGATTTTCTTACTAAGACTTAGTGGCTTGGCAGTTGTTTCTGATGTTGCCGCGAGCAGTAACTCCTGTGAGGATAAGTTACATTGCAGAACAAGTTTAATATTGACATTTTCAAAATCAATGAAGAGTCGGACCTGGCCAAGAGGGGCAAGGAGGGGGCAGGAGGTCAGATGGAGGGAATCAGTGCAGGTTCTTGCCTGCCATGGAGGATGCTTTCTAAGCTGCTGTGGAAAATGTTTTTTTTTTCTCCAAGCCCCTGGGCAGATGCTGGTGTGGCCGGTGCTCTCAGTTGGAATCAGCGCCAGCGGCTCTCACAGTCTCTGCATCTCAGAGAGATAGCCACTGAGCAAGGCCATCACACAGGCTACTGTGTGAAGCCTTCCGAGGAGCCCTGGCCTGAGGGATGTGCTGATACTTGTCGAGTCGCTTGCACAGAAGGCCTGCAGCCCCCCAGGCTCAGAGGGAGGAAAGCCAGCTCTTCCTGCCCACTGGCCAACAGGACCTATCCTCCAGACACAGCCTCAGAAATCTGAGTGGATGGCAAGCCATGGTTTTAGTACTTGTCCCCTCTGAAAGCAGCCGCCTGGGGACTTGTCTTTTTTTTTTTTTTTAATTTTTTAATTTATTTTCGTATGTGTATGAATGTACTGTCTGCATGCAGGTTTGTGCACCCGTGTCGTGCAGTGCCCGCAGAGGTCAGAAGAGGGTGTCAGATTCCCCTGGAACTGGAGTTACAGATGGTTCTCAGCCATGTGGGTGCTGGGGATTGAACCCGGATCCTCTGCAAGAGCAGTTGGTGCTCTTAACCGCTAGGCCATCTCTCCAGCCCGGGACTTCTCTTTTTGGTGCAGCAAGGAGCCAGTTCTCAGAGAGCGATGGCCTCAGGGCAGCCTCCTTTACTATAGTTTGAGTTCCTCTGGATTAAATGGCAGGAAAGACAGAGAGGCAGCCATGCAAGACTTGCCCCAGTCTCCTTTAGAAAGCTGTTGGAACTCAGTGCTCTCAGTTCATACCAACCCCACAAGGCAGCACTGTAGCCGGGTTTTGGGGCTGGCTGCATGTGGAGGTCCTGAAGTCTCAGGGGAAAGTGGGGGCGGAATTGTAGCCCTGCAGAGTTCAATGAATGGGTCCTGGTGGTGTGGGTGGATGGTGGGGGTACATGGACCAGCCGTCATCTCTCGGAGTTCTTGGGTGACGTAACCTGGTTGGTCTGTGGTGTGTGTGCACACACAAACTAGCACTGATTGGCACATTCCTGCTTTGTGGTTGTCTGATCACTTGTGTGTGGCCACAGGCTTCTGTGTGAGGTTTATTTTTAGTGTCTGTCACTCTTGGCTCAGGGCTGATTCTTGGGTATGGTAGCAGCATCGTTTGTATTTCTTGAAATGTTTGTGGCTTTGAATTTAAATATTTATTTTGGGGTATTCCTGCCTTTCTGTGTTCATTCTACTCGGTGTATGCTTGTGTATAAGTGATAAAAAAGTAGCAGAATGCAGATTTCATATGCTCCTTTTTTTTTTTTTGTGGTCTTTTTGAGTTAGGGTCTCCCTGTAGCTCCGGCTGTCCTGGAACTCACTATGTAGACCAGGCTGGCCTTGAACTCACAAAGATCCTCCTGCCTCTGCCTCCCAAGTGCTAGGATTACAGGTGCTGCACACCAAGCCCCCGGCTGCATTCAACTCTTTTTTCTTTTTTTTTTTTTTTTAATAAAAGTTTTGAGCCAGGCATAAAAAGTGCACATGCCTTTTTTTCTGTTTTGTTTTATTTTAATTCTGTTGGTTTACATATCTATTTGTACAAGATATGTTACAATTGAGTCCTAGACCTTGTGCCCCCTCCCAATTCCCCCACCCCCACCAGATTTCAACTCTTTAAAGTAGATGAGTTCCGACTTGAAGAGAGTGGCTTTAGCAGTACCATACACTTACAAATTGATATTGCCTCTTCCGGCATGCCTCTGTCTCTCTGTCTTTCCAGGAGGCACAGTCCTGCCTGAGTGACTGAGCTAGAAATACTCCACTTATGAAGTGCCCAGCAATGTATCTGGCACGTTGGAGGCAGGCCTTGAACACTAGTAGTGACTGGTATTTGCACACACTTAAACCCTGCTTTCCTGCCGTATTTCCTTCCTTGTGGGCACCCGATGAGATGATGCAGGCACATCCTGGTGTTTCTGATTGGCTGATTTCTATTTGGCATGTGGTGGAGTTGGTGCAGCCTTTGGGAGGGGGCTCTTTCCTGCCACCTGGGGGCTGTATTGGAGAGCTAGGAGAGGAGGTACTTGTGTGTGCATGTGTGTGTGTGTGTGTGTGTGTGTGTGTGTGGTATGTGTCTTTGTGGGTTGAGGCTGGCTGCTGACTCTTTAATGTGTGAAGTCATTGAGCTGCCTGGGCGGGGGTGGGGGGGTGGGGGGGTTGGGGGGATGGGATGGGGGCGGGGGTGGGATGGGGGGGCGGAGCAGTCCTTGCTCCTGACTCAGCCCTTTGGCCCCAAGCCACTCGGCACTCACTTTTTCCTTTCAGAGAAAGTATTGCTCCCAGGGCGTCCCCATGGCTGTCCATAGACTCAAGGACACGCTGGAAAACCTCACTCCTTAAGACATTTCCTTGCTGCTGCAGTCCTGGGGCTCCCACTCCTGAGCCCCACACAGGGACAGAACTTGTTCCCTCTGGCATGGAGGCTGCTGGCTCTGCTGAAGACCTCTGGACCCTGATCCTTCGGGCAGCTGCAGGGAGCTCAGTGCTTATTTTTGTGTTCTGCTGAGGTCCTAGTCCATTCTCCTCTTCCATAGAGGCCTGGATTGAGCCTGCTAGTGGTGGGACAGGAGTCTGTGAAGATGGGACAGTGATCTGAGAGAAACAGGGAGAGACCCTGGAAACGGGGCAGTTGGTGGGATGGATGTTTGAACTGCTCTAGTCAGTTCTTTGTACTGAGCTAAACTGGCCTGTCTTAGCCTCAACTCTGCCCTGCCCCTGACCTTGAGCACATCTGGATCCTAGTCTCCCGTCTCCTTCCTCTCCCTAACTGCCCTGTGTGAATTCAGGGGATGCCAGGATCTCTGTGTTTACAGCTGTATATTCTGAATACCCTCCTTGCCCTCCTCCCAGACTCTCCTTCCACACCCCCCCCCCCATTCCAAGGTGATTATTATCAGGGAGGCCTGGGTATCTCTGCCTGTCCTTGTATGTGTATGTTCAAGGCAATGCCTCCTCCCATGGCCAGCTGCCTCTAGCTCAGAGCTAGACTCTAGGGATCAGAACAAGGAAAGCTTTCTGAAACAGGTGCTACAGGTGCTGAGTAGGCCCAGGATGTCACCTTCAGGAACTGATGGTGTTCATAGTTACAGGAGCCATGGCTCCTAGCTGCTGACATCCTTCATGTGTCAGCATAGGGCTCGGCACACACATACCATCTCTTCTCAGCTTGAAGCATCTGTGTTCAGTGAATAGAGGTTGTCTCGGATGATTCAACCTGATTTGGTTACTGTCTCAGTTTTATTTCACTATTATTTTTGCGTGTATGTTGGGGACAGTGGTTAACACTGAGTGCCTTCCTCAGTCTTTATTTTTGACATGGGGGTCTCTAGTTGAACTTGGAGCTTGCTGATTCAACTTGTCTAGACTGGGTGCCCAGCAAGTCCCAGGGATCTTCCTGTGTCTGGCATTTAAAAAAATAAAACAACTGGGTGCTGGGGATTGAAGTCAGGTCCTCACTTTATCTATCAAGCCATCTCCCTAGCCCCTTGTCCCCATTTCAAAAAGAAGGACACTAACACCCAGGGAATTATTTGTGCTTCTGTGATCAAGAAGCTGGTGATGTGCTGCAGCTGGACATTGGCCTGTGTCAGTCTTCTTAGTTCTATACTGTGCTTTCTGGCCAGAATCTGGGTTGGTGAGGGCTTTGCCTCAAAGCCTGGTTGGGGAGTCTTGTATACCTCACCTTTTCCATCTTTGTTGTAGTGAGAGGAGGTTTGGGGTTCAGCTCCTTTTTGGCAATCCTGCCTCCCACTGACATGTGCTGCCTGCTGTCTTCCTTGCAGAGGTGGTTGGTCACACTCAAGGTCCACTGGATGGGAGCCTGTATGCCAAAGTGAAGAAGAAGGACTCCCTGAACGGCAGTGCTGGGCCTGTCGCTACTGCACGGCCTGGTCTTTCGGCCACTCCCAACCACGTGGAGCACACTCTATCCGTGAGCAGCGACTCCGGCAACTCCACAGCCTCCACCAAAACAGACAAGACTGATGAGCCCGGGGCCACCTCTGCCCCTGCTGCCCTGAGTCCCCAGGAAAAGCAGGAGCTGGATCGGCTGCTAAGCGGCTTTGGTGTAGATCGAGAGAAGCAAGGTGCCATGTTCCGAGCACAGCAACTCCGGTCCCGCCCAGTGGGGAGCCCAGCTGTGTCCTCTCCTGGCCGCCACGTTGTCCCAGCCCAGGTTCACGTCAATGGCGGTGCCCTGGCATCTGAACGGGAGACAGACATCCTGGATGATGAGCTGCCTACCCAGGATGGGCAGAGTGGGGGCAGTATGGGCACACTGTCCTCGCTGGATGGGGTCACTAACGCCAGCGAAGGGGCCTACCCAGAGGCCCTGTCTCCACTGACCAACGGTCTGGACAGGTCCTACCCAACTGAACCTCTGGTCAACGGTGGGGCCTACCCCTATGAGTCTGCCAGCCGGGTGGTACCTGTCCACGCCAGCCACATGGCCCCCATGCGGCCCTCTTACTCTGCACAGGAGGGTTTAGCAGGCTACCCGCTCGAGGGGCCCCACCCAGCTTGGTCCCAGCCGGTGACCAGCTCCCACTGTGGCTATGACCCCAGTGGTCTGTTCCGCTCACAGTCCTTTCCGGACGTGGAACCGCAGCTGCCCCAAGCTCCAGCCCGTGGAGGCAGCAGCCGAGAGGCTGTGCAGAGGGGGCTGAGTTCGTGGCAGCAGCAGTCTCGGCCGCCCCCTCGCCAGCAGGAGAGAGCCCCACTGGAGAGCCTTGTCAGCAACAGGCCTAGTCCCCAGCCAGCAGCAGAGTCGCCCATCCCGGCCCTCCCTGGGTTCCCGAGGGTAGCCTCCCAGCGGGAGATCGAGCAATCCATAGAAGCCCTCAACATGCTGATGTTGGACCTGGAGCCAGCCTCCGCTGCCGCCCCCCTGCACAAATCTCAGAGTGTCCCCGGGGCCTGGCCAGCGGCTTCCCCACTCTGCTCGCAGCCCCTGTCGGGCTCTTCCCGGCAGTCCCACCCACTGAGCCAGTCCAGATCTGGCTACATCCCTAGTGGGCCTTCCCTGGGAGCTCCAGCGCTGGCCTCTCCTAGCAGGTCTTACTCACCTTATGATCATCAGGCACATTCGGCTGGATCCAGCCAGGGTTTCCGTTCCAAGAGTCCAGCCTCTTCCACCTTCCTTCCGAGTGCCCATGGCCCTACAGGGCCTCAGCAGCCCCCGGCCTCTCTTCCTGGCCTCATGGCTCAGCCTCAGCTCCCACCGAAGGAAACAACTTCCGACCCCTCCAGAACTCCAGAGGAAGAGCAGCTGAACCTGGAAGGGCTGGTGGCCCACCGGGTAGCAGGTAACAGTCTTGGGGACCATGAGAACTGAACCCCCCTCCCTGTTCCCCTTCTCCTACCCTGTTTGGTCTCGGTGGTCCTGCTGAAGGTGAGGGAGAGGCTGGGACTGTAGACGCTAGGAGCTTCTGACAATGCTGTTCTAGTCTGGGGAGGTCTTAGGAGTGGGCATCTCACTATCCTTCATGTATATATCGTCTATTAGGTACCAGGTTAGGTACTGAGACTCAAAAATCAGTATACATCATTGCCTTCCCTTGGGAAGTTTGCAGGTTAGCCAGGGAACAGGTGCATAGATAGTTCTAACGGAGTGCACATCTGGGACCAAGGCTCCAGAACAGGGCTTACCAGCTAAGGCAACCAGAGAAAGCTTCCCGGAGGCATTGACTTTGGCTACGTGTTTTAAGCAGAGGGGCTATTCTTCAGCTGCTACCATGCTCACTGTCCTCAGAGTTCAGGGCCTTGGGACAAGCATAGAGAAGCCCGGAGGAGGTCTTTGGAGTTTATTTTCCTCAGAGTTCTTCCCAGGAGACTGTACCCTCAAGCACAGGGGTCTGATGTTCACTGTGGTAGGCCTTCAGGAGTTTTGTTGTTGGTCGCTCTAAGATTCCCCCCTTGGTCAGCTGTGTTTCCTATTAGTTCTCACTCTGTCAGCTCTGTGTGAGTAACAAAGCTCCCTTTCTTACCAGAGACCGGAGAGCTACCTACAAAGGGAAGGAGACTGTCAGGGCATGCAGGCAGAATGGCCAGGAAAGACCTAGTGTCAGAGACCATTCTGGAAGGGACCACATGGTGACGCCCTTCCCTGCAGTCTTTGAGACAATTCCACTGGTAGTCAAAGTAGGTAGGAACTCCCACAGGCTGGTTTGGGAGCGGGGTGAAGCCCAGGTAGCGGTGGCCCATAGACTGTGGGTGAGGTGGGCCGTGTGCCCAGACTCTCCTGTCAGGGTGGGGACAGCTCAGGGAGAACAGGCGGGCAGCTGGCTCTGCCCTTAACCCCATTCCTAAATTTAGGGGCAGCTGAGTCACCATACCAGCTGCATGGCGGATGAGACACCCTCCCTGGGGTGGACGTAGCTTTGGGGAAGCTGCTTGACCAGCTAGCTGGTTCTCGGCTTTGGGGCGGAGTCAGGGGTGCCAGATTCTGATCCTGTGCCAGAACCGGGAACTCCCATGGAAAGTGGCAGTTGGGGCCTTGCCTCTCTGCCCAGGGTGTGCACAACTCTGTGACCCCAGGGGAAAAATGTTCTGTGGGGTGGTCCAGATGGGGCTCTGACTTCTTCATACCACATCTGGGAGCATGACTTAGGCTTCCCTGCTTAGGCTATCAGCACGAGCCCATCTCCTACCAGCTTTTTTAATGAGAGAGGAGGGGCCACCCAGATTCTCCCAGCATTTCACAGCATGATGGCAGGGTGCTGCGGAATAGAGGCGTTCCAGTGGAAGGATGCTCAGATCCAAGGGACTTCTGGGGGACCAGGCAGGGCGAATGTCATTTTCCTTCCAGAACCCCACTTTGTAGCTGGCCCAAGAGGAAGCCCTGTACTGATGGCCCTGAGAGGAGGGCCGTGCTGTGTCTTTCCTCAGCCTCTCTTTCTGCTGCTGAGGGCTTCTCTGTCAGGTTCTGCATTTCCTACTCGGGCATTGGCTGCTATGATGCCACAGGGAGGAATGATTGTTGCACTGTGTGCCTGTTCCCTAACCCTGTTACCAACCTCCGCCAACTATGAGTGACTCAGCCAGGAGACAGAATGACATGCAGGGACAGTTGTGTCTGGTCCCCTAGGCTATGAAGTTCTTTATTTGATCCATGGCCCATTATGAAGAGAATGTCTTATGTCGGCAGGTTTGTGTTGCACAATTTTCTTGGCAACACTTTATGGGTTTTCATTGCTTGTGTAGATAAAAAACATAGGAAGGATCAACGAGTAGAATATTTTTTGAGCCAGGGAGAATAGACTTTCAGAACCATCTCTATTTCCTCATTCTACATTCTACTGTGAGAAGCTGGAGCATGAATATCCATGGAGTTATCTGGGAAGCCCAGATCTGAGAGAGAGCCTCCATATGGTCATGGATTTCACCTGGTCTCATCTGGATTTTATCCCTGGGGTCTTCTTTTTCCTCCATGGATGGTCTCCAGGCCTCAGTACCATGTCCTTATTGATCTCACTAGGACCCATCCATCTCTCCTGTCTTATTTCAGCTTAAATCTCAGAGAATATAGTGATAGTTTCCTTGAAATTTGAAAGCAACAGATACTTGAAACCTATAGTGCAAATGAAGACTCCTACGATTACCACTGCCTTTAGATATCCCAGCCTGTGCAATAAGACAAGAAAAAGAAACAAGAGTCTGTGTTGGGGTCTGTCCAACTGAAGTATCTTATGCTACTGATTCTGTGATTGGATCTGTGTCAGATGTCTCAAGAGGGGTAAATTTCAGTTCATGTTACAAGGCAGATGCCCATCTTATCCTTAGAGAATCAAGTTTAGGGTAGAAGAAAGAACCAGAACTTTAAGATAAAGTTATTTGTAATAAGAGTTATGGAAAAATCTATGAGAGAGAAATTCAGAGATTGTTGTTGACTAGTATATTGGGCATGTAGTAGCTGGTGGGGGTGTGGGATGTAGCTTAGCCATGGAGGATGGGGACAGTTTTGAAAGTGACAGAGGTCCCTGGCAGGGTTGGTTCACAGTAGGGCATAGGACATGTTTGAAGAATAGGGAGTGGACAAGACAGAGACATGGCATCATGTCTCAGGGTGGCCTTAAATTCCAGACTGAGCATTTTGGGTGTCCTGAGCAGTGATGTAGGAAACCATTAAGTGTTTTAGTTGGGAGAATGAGCCATGGTTCGAGTTGTAGTTCAGCAGCTGTATCTGGTAGGTCTGGGTAGGAAGGCAGCAAAGGAGGCCTGGCTTTGAGCGGGAAGATGCTAGGTGCTTACCAGATAACCCTGGTGATGGAACCCTGGATTAGCGTGCTCACCTTGGTCTTGGAAGAGACCAGATGATGCCATAGATACTGAGGGAGCAGAACCAGGGTGCTCATAGACTAGCTAGGGTGGGGGAGGGGGTATTGAGTGTCCTAGGTTTTGTGAACAGGAGGGGCTAATGTTACAGAGGGAGTTTCAGGATTCTGTCTCTCTTGAGTCTGAGGTGATGGAGGCTCTCCAGGTATATGTGGGTGGGAAAACGGTAGATTCTATTATCTTCTCCCGAGGGTGGAAGTTAATGGTATGAGCATGGATCAATTCTGTGTCATAGGCATGAAGGAAGAGTGGTCATGGGGGCAACAGAGGCACATTGGATTTCTGGGTACTCAGGGTGGTGACAGGGGTGTGCTGCCCTGTGTCATTCCAAGTCAAGAAGGAGAAGGATTTAAAGGAGAAGGGGCAGGGGTGCATCGTGACTCTGGAGAGATCCTGGGGTGGGGGAGGGGGAGATAAACCCATTGGGCTGGCCAGTTAGGTGACTGGAGATTTTCAAAGGCATATTTTTCAGCAGAGTGCTGGTGACAGAAGCCAGAGGTCGAGGGATTGGAGAGGGAATGGGAGGGGTGTGAAGACAGTTTGACAGCTACTCTTTGGAGTGGTCTATGATAAAAGGGGACAGAGTGGCTGTTAAGGTGAGGAGCATGACATTGGAAACTGTAATGATAAGTGTGAGTTTGTAGGTAGAGAACAAGGTGTGGGGGAACTGGAGATGGTGGAAAAGATAGAAGAGAAGGTGATAGACGACATAAGGAGGCAAGACTGGATAGGCCCGGACACTCAGGCATCTTTCAGGCTCATCCAAGAGTTGAGGCATCTCTTCACAAGACTAGAAACTCTGGATAATGAGGGGGTGGAATTCTGCCATCCAGTTTAAGACTTGAATTGAGAGTCCAGCTTTGCTGCTTCATCTTACATACAGTATTGTGTTCAAGGCCCATTCAGTTTGCCATTTAACATAAGCTTTAATCCAGGGTTTTTATTTGGTAGTCTAGGATCTTGGAAAGTGTTGACAGGCAAGCTCCACTCTGGCGTTAGAATTGGTCACTAAACAAACACAACATTTTAGGTGGCTGGTAAGTGCCTTAGAGGTAAGGGAGTGAGGTACCCTGGAGGAGGGAAGGTAGGTAAGTGCTTGGGATGGCCAGGAAAGATATCACTGGGCATTGAGGGACCTCACCATCTGGAGCAGCCTCTCCAAAGGCACTGGGACAGTAATGTGCTTGGGGTGGCTGGGGCAGCGATCCAGACAAGGTCTGAGAGGTAATAGGAATGAAGCCAGTTTATATTTGATCTGGCAGGTGATCATAAACCTGGAGTTTGGGTCTGTGTGTTATGAGAAAAAGCCCTAGAAAGGATTTGGTCCAAATGGTGACATCATTTGGCTTCTTCTAAAAGAGTCTGTGTGGCTGCGATAGAAGGAAGGAGCCCCTTTCAGAGGCTGCTGCGATTGATCCGGGTGGAGGATGGAGATGAGAGGAAGGTGGTAGATGTATTTTGGAGGTACAGCCAGCAAGACTGACATATCAGACATGGAATGTAAAAAAGGAAAGAAGAAAGGTGGTTTCATCCTGAACAACTCAAAAGAGAAGTGTTCCTGGATGGGATGGGAAGAACTAGGGAGTAGCTGGCTTAGACGGAGAAGTTTGGTTTAGATCCCTGCAAAGCATCTGAAAGGATTTGATTATAACAGCCACTGACAAAGGGAAGAGGTTGGAACTTAGTCTGGCGGGAGTAACCAGCAGGTGTGGACCAAGTAGAGCAGGCTCGGGGAGCTCAGACCACTAGGGTGTCAGCAAGGTGAGGTAAGGGGGTGCACCAGGCTCTTTCTAGAGTATCTTACAGGTTCATCCTGAGGCCGCTGCTGGTAGTACCCAGCAGCTGTGGCCAGATAGAAAAGTGTAAAGGTTTCTAGGGGGAGAGGATTGCTCAGACCAGTGTGACTGAAGAACACATGGCTGAGGGAGGCTAGGGGTGTGACCTTGGGGCTCAGACTGATGGGCCCCCCTGGGTTCAGAAGAGGGGAATGGCCTTGAGAGCAGGGGAGACTCTTGAATGGCCCCAGGTGATTGCGAACTACAGGCTAATAGGAGTGAAGTCTCCGCCCCCAGTTCTCTGCTATCTTCTGTCTCTACACTGGGGTTAGAGTGGAAGGCTGCTTGCCCTTCAGAGGAACCAAGTCCTGGACCACCCTGTCCCCGTCCCATCCCACCTCCTTCCAGTGTGTGGCCAGATCCCAAAGTCAGAACACTGACTAACCCTGGTTTTCTTTTTGTTTTTGTTCTGTTTTGTGTTGTTTACTGCCTCATGCCCCGCATTCTCTGTGTGTTCTGTGTCCACCCGTCCCTTCTGCCATTGGTGTGCTTTCCATGCCTCGTGCCTTCCTCCCGCCGGCTCCCCTGGGGTGTGGGTGGGCAGCGTACAATGCCAGGTTGCAGGGCCTTGGGTGGAGTGGCAGCTTCCGAACTCCTCCTCTCCACCGGCTCCGATCTGCCTCGCTCTCTGGTGGGTTCCTCTGCTTCCGCTCCCTGCACTCTGGGCTCTTGCTTTAGTTCCCAGCTTCTCTCTCCTTCCTGTGAGATTCCTTCCAAACTTTTCCCACCTCCCCCCTCTTTTCTCCTCCTCTCCCGCCTTCTCTTCTCCTCTCTCCTCCCCTCCCCTCCCCTCCCCTCTCCTCTCCTCTCCCCTCTCCTCTCTTCTCTTCTCATTCTCCTTCCTCCTCTCACGTTTCTTGCCTCCATACCCCTCCCCTCCCTTTGCATGGCTGCAGGCCTGATGCTCAATGGCTTGGCCTTGCCTGCTGGGCACAGAGTCTGAAGTAACTAGATGATTTGTTTTTCAGGGTCCCCTGTGGAAATGTGGGTCTTCCCAGTGGGGTCCTCAGTGAAGAGTCCCAGTGGCCATCAGCCACCCCAGATGGGATGGTTTGGGCTTCAAGGGCAGGTCTCAGAAGGAGCCAGGCTGTGTTTTCCCTAGGGTCACCAAGTGTAAAGCAGCACCTGCTGCTTAGTACCCATACGGCGCTAGACCCATGGTCAAGAGTGGCAGTCCTGCACTGCCTGTGCCCATCTGTGACCTTAGCTTAGCCTCTCCCTGCCTCACATATGTGGCACACGGTGGTCCCACATGGGGTTGACGATATAGCAGCCTCTATATCAGGCTCCTGTTAGTTGATTTAAGGATGGGGCCCACTAGCATCTGCTCCCAGCCTCTTGGCTATGCGGGCTGCCAGGCTCCATCCTTTGCTTGCTCCTTCATGCCAGGAGAGCAGTGTCAGAGGCCATGTGCCCAGGCCTGCCCAGTGCCACAGCCTTGAGTAGCTCCAGAAAAAGGCTGAGGGCAGTGGGATCCTTTAGCCCCTGATGGCAGCGCCTGACGCCCACGGACCTTCCTGACCCAGTCCATGGGTATTCTAGAGACCCGCACTTTCCTCTCTGCTCTTCGTCCTCTGCCCTTTTCTCGGCCCAGTGGTGGGGAGTGCAGTGCTCAGCTGGGCATGGGGTTTGGTCAGGTTATGGGGCAGTGGACCTGTCCTGAGGGGAGCTGGCATGGCTTGCCCTGGGGCTGCTAGTGTGATCGTGTGGCTTTCTAGTGCCCTGGCCCAGCAGGTGGCCTTCGTCCTGGATCCCCTTACTTCCAGAGTCCTGGGCATGCAGCCAGACAGCCAGTCCTGCCACCTGGAGCTGAGGAGTCCAGTTTTTTGGAAATTGGAAGGCTGGAAAGAAGAGCTGGGTCTGTTGGGGTGGCCAGTGTGGGAGTCCATGGGGGAGGCCTGTGGTGACTCGAGAACAGTGGTAATGCTTTGCCACAGGGCATGGAGGGGGTATGTGTGTGTGCGCGTGTGCGTGCGTGCGTGTGTGTGTGTGTGTGTGTGTGTGTGTGTGTGTTCGCGTGTTCATGCATGTGGGTGAAGGGGATTAATTGTGTCAGGGCCATCTCACATAGAGCACCTTGGCAGAGAGCTGTTCCCCAGCACCTTCTGGAGGTGGAGTGGAAGCAGGGGCTGACCATGCATGGCTCCTAGTATGGCTCCTGAGTGGTGGTTCTTGAGCTGAGGTGACCGCCTGTCTTCGCACGATGGTAGGGAAGGTCAGATCCCAGCCCCAGGCAGAATAGGCTTCAGAAGACAACATTGGGCTGACTATAGGGTGCTTGAGCCTAAAGGTTACTTTCTTGCCATCATAGCATCCTCCTTCTCAGAATTCAGCAGCCTGG
Organism: Rhizomys pruinosus; assembly: GCA_009823505.1. Taxonomy (NCBI): domain Eukaryota; kingdom Metazoa; phylum Chordata; class Mammalia; order Rodentia; family Spalacidae; genus Rhizomys; species Rhizomys pruinosus. The sequence continues at coordinate 495,401 of VZQC01008945.1, forward strand.
CAAGTAGAACCTTCTGAGCCCTTTGGTGGCTTTCTTCCCCCTTTACCTAATAGGGTTCCTCTGGTCCGAAGGTCTCCAGCAGTGCGATATAGCAACCAAGTGGACTACTAAACACTAGTCCTATGGCCCTTCCTTTCCTGCCAAGACTGTGTGCACGTGCACCGAGTGTGTGTGTGTGTGTGTGTGTAATGCATGTGCACATGTGCTTATATGCACATGCATTCTCTAGTACACACTTAGATCTGTGTGCACATAGCAAGCAAAGGCTCTGAGAGCACGAATGGCTGGGAGACTGAGGGAGTCCCCCATGGAGGGCTGCACGGAGAGCTGGTCCCCTTTGATGTTTGGTCACTTGCTGAGATGTGAGAGGGCTACTCTCTCTCTGACCCTGGCTGTCAGCTTGTGTCCAGAGTCCCCACTTGGCTGAGGAACAATGGAGCTCTCTTCTCTCCCCTCTGCTGTGTCTGTTCCCCTCCCATAGAGAGACGACAGAGTGGGCCATGGCTCTGCAGGCACTGGGGCAGCTCTAGGCTTGCCAGGGGGACAACAGTGGGGCACTGTGTTCCAAGAATGCGAGTGCCCTGGCTGCTCACTGGTGCCGCGGACCACTCTCGGGCAGGAGTGGCTGGCCCTGTGGGAGTGGAATGTGGGGTCTTTCCCCTTCTGCAGGGGGAGGCTCTGTCCTGCAGTTCCATGGCTCTTTGAAGGTCATTTGGTCCATCCCTCTGCCCCTGGTCAGAGCATGCTCCCGAGTGCCAGCCTGTGTTATAGGGAAGGGAGCTAAAATGGCTGGACTGCATTTGCGGTCAGGTTGCTGACTGCCTCGGCAGGTTCCCATCCTCCACTTGCCTGCCACATGCCAGCAGCTTCAGCGCTCGCTCCCCGCTGCAGCCTTCTGTGGCCTGGGCCTGGAGGCAGAGCCGGGCAAGGGTGGGCAGGGAATGTTCTTTGCCCCGTCTGGTGGCTCATTCTCTCCAGTGGAAACAGACTTGTCCCCCCAAGGCCAACACAGCCCCCCCCCCCAAATGGGGAAACTGGTTGCCCTAGAAGAAGCAGAGAGATTGCCAGAGAGGGTGCCAGGGACGGTGCACCCCTGGGACAGAGGGCAGTCCTAATGTGTTTCCTTTCACCTTGGGGCTGAAGTCAATTCTGTACCCCGGAGCCTTTCTCCAGTGGCTCCTTTGTCACAACATTCTTAGAAAAATCAATGACTGTTTCTGTTTTTCTCTAATATTTCGGCCAGGTATGAACCCTGCAGCAGGGCTAGTCCTCACTTCCCAGAGGCCCGAGTAGGGCAGGGCCTGGGTGGAGGAAGGAGAAGCAGGGCTCAGGGAAGGGACTGTCTTAGTCCTGGGAGCCTGGAGTTGCTGGTGGAGTCCGGTGCGACCGCCAAAGCCACCTCCTCCCTTGGCTCCTGCAGACACCCCCAGCAACTGGTGCTCAGTACTCATGTACCCTTCATTTTTTCTTCTGAAAACCAGGGCATTCTGAGGTTAGGGACTTGTTTGTATTAAGCAGAGTGATTGCTGTGTGGCCACCAGGATGAAGTCCATTCTGGTCCACATGTGCTGGCAGGCAGGGATGCCTCAGAGTAATAGCCAAAGTGAAGACCCCAGTACGCCTCATGGCTTCTGTATTTAATATGCACCATTGGCACCCCAGTCTTGGCTGCTTCTGATAGGTCCTCAGAGCCTCCAACCCAATGCACATGTGCATGTGTCATAGTGACTGGAAGGGCAGCATTTCTGCCCCTCAAGTTGGCAGCTAACACCCTGCCATTCATGACAAGCAGGAAGGCTTTCTGGCCAGTCCTGGCTATGGTCACCATTTGTGGCTGTGCTAGATTGGAGGTTCTGGAGACCACAAGAAGAATGCAAAGCCCACTACAGAGGGTGAGCGGAACCTGAGGCTCCATGTGGGTGAACCCTGCCTGGCTGCCTTGGACACATTCCTAAAAGCCTACAGGGCATGCCTGTGCTTGTACATACGAGCTGGTGTAAGCACATGCATGTACTCCCACCTCTGCTTGGGAGAGCATCCCAGCTGTGTGGTTATGGCTCAAGCCCACATGATCTAGGCCCTTCAATCAGTCTTGGTGGTGATGAAGGCAAGGCTGAGACTCTAAGATAATCAGCTTAAGATCCCACCCTCAGGGGTGGGCCTCGGGTCCCGGGACCCAGGAAGCCAGTTTTCTAGGATTCTGGGAGCCAGTGCAATGAGATAATAGATTCCATGCCTCAGCCCAGCTGTGGGAAAGGGGAATGGGAAGGAGGTAGGGCGAGGTTAACACCGCCAGCCTGTGTGGTGGGGCCAGACAGGAAGTAGGGATAGGAAAACAGCCTGCACCTCCTCTTTGATTATCCTTTGCTGGGGAGGGACACGGCAGGGGTCTTGGCCATGACCACAGCAGCCTGCATAGGCTAAGGGGGCTGCCGAGGGGCTGGTGTAGGGAAAATCGGTACGAGGTTTCAGAGGTGCACTGGATGAAGGCCAACAGACCCCTGAAAAGTCTAGAAACGCCAGAGGCCGGTCGGGACAGACACTAAAGCAGGACTTAGTCATTTCTTTGTTTCCCATTGGGAGCACTATGTGCACGATGATGCAGTTTAGCCCTTCCCCAAGGCTCCGTGTTGCCTGTTGGTTGGTGCAGTCGCCTTGGAGACCCTTTCTTCTCTCTGCCTCCCCTCCCTTGTCTGGAAGCTCTGGCCCTCTGCCTCCTGGGGCCTGGAAGGAGCTGACATCTGTTTCTTGTATCAGTCCTTTGTGCTCTTTCTTGGTCCCAACCCTGTGTGGAGCAGAGATGCCTGTAGAAGGCAGAGCATAGGCTGAAAAAGTTCCCCCACCCATGGAGATTTAGGGTGTGAACCGAGTAAGGGGTGGGAGGACTGAGTGGGGGCTGAAGGGATGGGGCCCAGCGTAGCTCAGTCCTGAGCTGAAGGTGGTGCCTTCATCGGGGATCAGGTGGGATTGGTCTGTTCCTTGCTTACTCATTGCTCTCAATGTCCTGCCCTTCTTCCCAGGAGTTCAGGCTCGGGAAAGACAGCCTGTGGAGCCCCCAGCTCCTCTCCGGAGGCGGGCAGCCAGTGATGGGCAGTATGAGAACCAGTCTCCAGAGGCCACATCCCCCCGTAGTCCTGGGGTCCGCTCCCCTGTCCAGTGCGTATCCCCTGAGCTGGCTCTTACCATTGCCCTCAACCCTGGAGGGCGACCCAAAGAGGTGAGTCCTGTAGCTGAGTCTCAGGGCCACAGCAGGTATGGGAGCCCATGGTGCATCTCCATTAACGTGAGGGTCAACTTGACAGTGACGCATCATCAATGAGGGACAGTGATGCATCATCATCAATGAGGGACAGTGCTTTGTCCCTCATTGCATTCTCACCCCCCCTCGCCCCCTGCCCCCATGATAGGTTCTCTGGCATGTACAAGCTACTTTCTTTTTCAGTAATGTTTATTCCCCAACTGCTCTCTTTAATTCTGGGACTGAAGTTCCTTTAGGAGGATGAGAAGCATGCTGGATGTGATGTTAGAGATGTGTGATGTAGGTGATCCCCAAGCTCTAAAGTCCAAGGCAGGTCACAGAGAGTGCCAAAAATGTTTCTGAGCTTTGAGAAATAAAGCTTTTCTTGGGAGGTTTAACTTTTGTGCCAAAACATTTTCGTTACTGAAGCATTTCAGTAGTTGGAAGCAGTAGGCCTTGAGATTCAGTGTGCAAAAGAACCCAGGGAGTTTGTTAAACTTCTCCATTCCCAACACCTCCCCCCAACACTCCTGAGCAGCAGATTGGGCAAGAGACCAAGAACTATCGTTTTATTTTATTTTTAATTTTATTATTTTTATTTTATGTGTGTGAGTACTTTGTCTGCATGTAACTCTACCACGTGTATGCAGTGCCTGCAGAGGCCAGAAGAGGGTGTTGGATCCTCTGGAACTGGACTTATGAGTGGTTGTTAGCTGCTTTGTGGGTTCTGGGAATTAAACTCTGGTCCTCTGGAAGAAAAGCAAGTGTTCTTAACTACTGAGTCTTCTCTCCAGCCCCCAGGAATATAATTTTAAATATCCTGATGCAGGTGGTCCAACCCGTAATCTCCTGGCTGGGGTGTTGTTCAGGAGACCCGAGGCCCCCTTTCTTCTCTTACCTTTGGTCAAGATCCAAGTCCCCTCTTTGTGACCCTGTTCTAAAATGGTTCCTAAATTTTGCTTGAGAGTGGCCTTATAAATTACCACTCTCCAACTCTGCCAATGATGATGAGTTTTAGGGGCAGTGGGTGAGTGGCTCCACCTGGAGGGAGGACAGGTAGAGTGTCAAGGTGTGTGTGTGGGGGGGAGCTTCCATCCTCATGGCCAAGGTCATCTGGAGAGGAGCCTGTCCTCAGGGCTTTCCTTTCCCTCTTTGTTCTATAGCCACATCTGCACAGCTACAAGGAAGCTTTTGAGGAGATGGAGGGGACCTCCCCCAGCAGCCCACCGCCCAGTGGGGGTAAGAACACCTGCTAAACCTACCCTCCCCATGCCTTCTTCAGTCCATTTCCATATTGGCCTGTGTGATCGACCCAGGTGTGTGGTTGGTTGGTGGAGAGAATCAACAGGGGTGGGCGGGGCTCGAGCTGACCGCATCTCCTTCCAAGGCTCATCCCCTCTGCACTTCTTTTCACTGTTCCTTGTTCTTCATTGTCTACTCGCAATCTAAGGATAAGGCTGGCTCAAGCCTAACATCTAGACTGCTTGACCACGGGGCCCTGGCTCTCATACTATGCGGCTTCCTTCATTGTTTAAGTCATTCTTTTACATGTTACCCTCGAAAGATGTCCCACCCCATTGTGACCCTTGTGACTTGTCTTACCCTTGTTTCTGAGCCCATCTATCTGAATCCAGGCATCTCCTTCATCTCAGGCACTCTGCGAATCTTTCACTAAAGAAAGAAAGGACTGGAGTGGGTAGTTCCTCCCTCTCTCCATCCTTGGCCTCCAGGCAGGGGTGTGTAGTTTTCAATCCCTAGTGTACTTACTGGAAAGGAAGTTCTGCACAGAATAGACAGAGAGATCTGAGTGAGCCTGAGGGTAGGCAGTGTTCCTTTCTATAGAGGAAGTGCTCAGAGAGAAAACGGGGAGATTGTTGTGGGGACCACAATGATGGAGCCATATTGGGCAATGAGGGACCCATTATCTCCATGAGAAACTCAGAGTGGCAAAGAAAATAGACTGGTGATGCTTCGGACTTGGGTGGTCTGGGCCTGGCCTAAGCTGTCCATTAGCCCCCAAGAGAAGGGAGGTAGGCAAGAAGGACGGGACTAGACTGGCCTTGCATTCCCTGAGGAATGGCTGTCCCACGTAGGGCCAGAATGCAGCCTGTATGTGTGGGCTGCCATCTTGGGTACGCAGGCGGCTGAGGTTGCCGTGGATCCTGCTGCCCAGTGACCATACACACCCCTGTGTGATTTAAAATGACCTGTTTTAGAAAGCTGGTGAAATTGATCAATCAACTTTTAATTAAATCTAAAAAACTGTCATTTCAATAAGGAAATTAATACATTGAGAGCAATGTCAATATTTTACTGAACTATTTTGTAATATTGGACACATGTAAAAAGAGTGCTGGGGAGCTGGCTCTATGCGTAAAGTACTTGTGCAATCGTGAAGACTTGAGTTTGGATCCTCAATACCCACATAAAAAGCTAGGAGCACCTGTAATCCAGCTCCAGCATGCAGAGACAGGAAGATCCGTGGGGCTTCCTAGCCAGCCGGCCTAGCTGAACCAGTCTCAGAAAGTAAGGTGGAAAAGCCGTAGAGGAAGACACCAAACATCAGCCTCTGGCCTCGAGGTGTGCACACAGACACAGACACAGACACAGCTTCTAGGTGTGCATGCCATATGCACATGTATACACGTGTACAGACACCACACACATACTACATATACACACATGGGATTTTTTTCTTCAGTAAAAATATACCAGTGACATTAATGTTAGTCATATGTTTTATTTAACTCCAATCTAAAATATTGAGACAGCAATAATAATATTAAAAATGAATCACGTGTGGTAGTACACACTTATAATCCCATCACTCAGGAAGCTGAGGCAGGAGGATTGTAAGTTTGAGACCAAGACCTTGTCTCAAAAAACAAAGCAAAATAACAGCAATGAAAAGGGTGACTTTGTGTGTATTTTGCATACATTGTGAATTCTGGTGTGTATTTTGCACATGTTGTGCAACTTAGTTCAGATTAGCCGCGTGGGCTGATGGCTACCATATTGGAGCAGGAGCACTCGCACCTCTAGGACAGCCTGCCCAAGAGCTGACTCTAGCCTCTTGTGATTGATGGCTTTTCTTTCCAAGTCTTAACCTTCTACCTTTGCAATCACTTTTATCTGTTGTAGAGTCCAACAGCCTCAAAGGCAAGATGCCCCCTGCTGGAGATGGAAGCCATGTTGGCTCTCCTAGAATTGGGTTCAGCTTTTTTCTCTCCTCTTTCATTGCCAGTCCTGGGTGCCCTGGGGACAAAGATAAGCCAGAGGTTTCATAAATGCCTTGGGACTGGGGAGAGAGGACAGAAGGCGGAGAAATGCAAGGAATTTTTCTCTCAGGAAGCTGAAGGCTTTCTGGCTTCGGAGTGGCCAGGCCGCCCACTGCTCTGCCCCAGCTGAAGGGCCACATTGCCTTCCAGTGGGAGACATGGAAAAACCAGAGAAACCTCCTACCACCTCTGTCTCCTCTTCTTCTCTGATGGGTCCCCTGCCCTTCAGCTGCACCTGCTGGGGCACAGATGCCAACTGAGGCTGGAATTGCTTCATGTTCTCCCCTTAAGCATTTCTCAGAGGCTGAGCTTTCATAGTAGTGCCATTTAAGCCTGCATTTGGTTGACAAGCATGACTAAGTGGTCGAGAAGTGCCCATGAACAAAGCACCACATTAGCTGTGAGGGTATTGGAGATGGTGTGAAGAGAGTGAGGAGTGGCCCTGGCTGCTCAGCCCCTGGAAGTGTATGTTGGCACATTTGTCCCTGGGGATGCCTAGGGACAAAGAGAAGGTGGAGTGCAGAGGCAGGCCCCATGTATACCTGTGGTGGCTTCTGTGTGGGAGTGGTGTGTGTGTGTGTGTGTGTGTGTGTGTGTGTGTACTTCCCTGCACACATGGGTAAATCATGCCTGCTGTTTGTACTGTTTGTTCTTGCTGTTTGCTTTCTTTTTGGGAAAAAGCTTCACCACAGAGCCAGGTTTAGGTCCTGGGCATCTGAAAGCCACAGCTCATCGTTGAAAGCCTTGGACAGCAGGATAGGTGCTCAGGGAGCACAGCTTCTGCTAGCTTCCAAGATGTCTGAAAGGAGCCCCAGAGCTCATTTCTTTACTTCTCAGAGCTGTGCCTAGGAGATGTGGCAGCTGCCACCATGTCTTGTGACTGGGAATAATACCACCCCCGTTGCTCGGCTCAGAGTCCTTGGCTGATGGGAAAAATCTGGGCAGCCCTTTCTGACCTTGCATGTTATGTGACACTTGTAACCCAGATGGGCAGCTCAGGCGGGGCCTGGTTTCATGCAGGAAGCTGTGCTCTTGCTGGAAGAGTGCTGGCTTCTCCTCCCAGAGCACCAAGACTTGAGGTACCTAGTCTTGCTATGATTTTCACCTGGGACATGTGGCTGGGAGCTGCTGAGTCTCAAGGCTGAAGAGGTCCCTGCCTGTGATACTCACTTCCACACTGTCCTTTTCAGTATGCCTCTGAGACTCCATGTTTGCTTGTTTCTCTCTAAGTTTGTTCCTGTGCATGGCTTACAAGGACTGTGCATGATGTATGCATGTGTGTGTGTGTGTGTGTGTGTGTGTGTGTGTGTGTGTGTATGTGTGTAAGTGATTGAGGATGCTGGGAAAAGAGAGAGAAAAAGAGGGAAGATAGAATCCTAGAGAAAGGTGGAGACAACTGAAGAAGCCTGGGTGTAGTTTGCCCTGATAGCATGCAGGAACTCTAGTGGAAGCCACAGGTCCTGGGATAGACATGCTTCTCTCAAGGCTGGGAACAGGGCTGGACGAGGGTGTGTCACTTCCTGACTCTTTCCCTTTGTCCTTCAAACTGCTGCAATGTGGAGAAACATAGGCAGGGACGGGGGGGGGGNCAGACAGCACCCACCCTGTCAACCCCTGCATGCGGCACCTCCTTAAGACGCACTCCCAAGTCTCGCCTGCTCTTCTCTCTTTACCATGTTCTTCATTTACTTTTTACTAAATTTCTTTTTTGTTAGAAAGTAATAGAATACATGCAACATGAAAGTAGATAGGGGGACAATTCTCCAAGGAGGAAGGGTGCTATCAAGAGGAAGGAGTGGTAGAGGGAGAGGAATTAATAAGAATAGTGGGAGGGAGGGAGGGAGGGAGGGGGGGAGGGAGGAAGGGAGGGAGGTGGGGAGGGAGGGAGAGACGGAGGGAGGGAGGGAGGGAGAGAGGTTGCAAGGAAGGCCAGGGTCATAGGACCCAGTAGCTTGGACTGGCAATTTGACTGGAATGTTCAGAGAACAGAGGTTCTTGGGACTGCCCTGGGCATGAGGAGGCTGTGGCTATGGCTCATACTAAAGGCAGACCTGTGGGGAGGGGGGCTCGGCAGGAATGGGGGTATTTTTCCTACTTGTTTTAGCCTTCTAAGTCTTAGGGATTTGAGGCCTCCTCTTAGTTTCCTTGGAGTTGGTCAGTTCTGCAAGAAGCCCACCTTCCCCGTCTCTCCGGTATCCAGCACTTGTGTTTGCATACACATGTGTATACTACAGAAACATATCCCAGCCCCCAGCCCTGCCACGGCCTAGTGGTCTCTGCACTAAGCACCCTTGTGGCATCAGAAGTCAGAGCCCTGGCTTTGGGGATGTTTTCCTTGTCTTTCTACAAAGTCCTCCTTGAGAAATAAGACACTCACAACAGCAACACTGCTGCCACCTCCCCATCTATCTCACTGTCATCCCTGAATCTCCTCTGTCTGTAAAGAACCCTGCCACCCCTAGGCAGACCTCTCTGTGACTAAATGCCTGATATTGGCAGCCTCTGACTCTACTACTGAGGAGGAAGCTGGGCTCTAGGAACTTCTTGGGCTGTTCCCCAGCCACCCTGGGTCACCTGTGCTAGTTAAGAAGTAGACAGTGTTGGGGCTGGAGAGATAGCATAGCAGTTAAGAGCACTGACTACTCTTGCAGAGAATCCAGGTTCTATCTCCAGTACCCACATGGTGGCAGAGAACTGTCTGAAACTCCAATTCCAGGAGAACTCCAGTTCCAGGGGAATCTGACACCCTCTTCTGACCTCCGCGGCATTGCACAACACGGGTGCACAAACCTACGTGCAGACAGTACACTCATACACATACAAAAATAAATGAAATTTATAAAAATATATTAAAAAAAATAGACAGTGTTTAGGAGAAGCCTGTTTGAGGTGATGATCACTAGACCTAGATGCCTGCCTTCTTCTTCCTTCCTAATTCTCCTTCCTGTGTGGAGGGAGACAGGTCCTGGAACTTTTAAATGGCTGAGCCTAGAAATGACACTGGTTTTATTGCTAGGATGGGGCCCTTGGGGTCAACTTTTCCTTTTTTTCATTAGTTACCAGAAGACTGATCCAGCCAGGTAGGAGGGCAGCAGCATGCATTTGTGGTCCATGCAAGCACTGGCGGGGGCATAGCCTCCACTCAGAAAGGAGTTGCCAGCATGGCAGAGACACTGAGACACTGCAGAGATGAGGGCCCGGGCCTCCTCTGGCTAGCCAGCACGCTACTGCCTGACACTTAGTCCACATGAGCCCTGGCCGCAGAGGCTGGGCAGAACCTTCTTCTGAGGGCCAGTGGGGTCCGTGTGGAGTCGACCTCCACCTCGCTGAGTCTCGTCCTGGCCTCAGCCACCTGCTTCTCTGTCCTCAGCAAATTCTTTCTCCAGAAGTAATCCTGATAACTTCTCTCTTTCTCTTTCCTCCTGGCTCTTCCTCTCATCTCCATCACCTGCCCCTCCTTCCTGCTCCTTCTCCTGTGTCTCTTCTCCTCCTCCCTCAGAGGAAGATGAGGGGGAGGAGGAGACTGAGCTTCCAGAAGGTAAGTGTGCTTTGCTTTGCCGTGTGCAGCTCCCATCATCTGGACATGGGAATGGCTTTCTACACCGAGCTTGATAGGGCTGGCTCAGGATAGCTCTCATTTCTGACCTGATCTCAAGTGACCAGGCACATGGCCTTCCTGTCTCCATCCTCTGGCAATGAAATGCCACCCTGGGCACTGCCTGAATGCTGCCTAGGGAACTTGTTACCACTGGGCAGTGCCTGAATGCTGCCTGGGGAACATGTCACCACTAGGCACTGCCTGAATGCTGCCTGGGGAACATGTCACCACTGGGCACTGGTTCAGGCACAGCTGGTGTCCAGGCGCCGGTATGGTGCCACCTTGTTGACAAAAATGTCCCTGTGTCACTTCCTCTCTCGGGAAAACGTGTGCCACCTGCCTGGTGTGCAGTGCTTACAGCTACAGACAGGGAGGGGTGGAGAGAGCAAGAATTCTCCCCCTCAGCAGTGTGGGCATTTAAGCCTGGGCAGATCCTTGTCGGGGGTGTCCAGTTCATGAAGGGCATGTAGCCCTGGCTTCTACTTGCTGAATATTAATTAGTATACTCACCTGGTAAAAAAAATGCCTTAAATATGACCAGGGTCCCCTTGAAGCAAATGTTATATCTCTGTGCATGAAATACCTGACACCAAGAACTTAAAAGAGGTTCAAGGTTTTGGAGAGATTTCAGTCTGTCATGATGGAGAAGGGATGCGGAGCAGCTTCGTTGATGGCAGTGAGAGTGTGTGATGGAGGCTGTTCACATCACCACAGACTAGGAAGTAGACAGTGAGGCAGGAGTCGGGGGTGGGTACCACCTTCAAAGAACCTCTTCTGCCCTACCTCTCCTCTTACTGGCTTCATAGTCTCCTAAAGCAGCACTATCACTGGGGACCAAGTATTCAAAACAGGAAGCTGTGGGGGGAATATTACAGTTTCAAACCATAACAGGAAGTAATTGTCTCTAGTTCAGAGGTACTGGCATAGAACCATGACTTGACCTCTGTCATTGCATAGATGAGTGTATCCTTCTGAGACCCCAGGTACCTGTTGAGATTGTAGGCTGGTTACGGGCCCACCCTCAAAAGTCCTCAGGCACCCACACACAGTTCTGAAAGGCACTTTATATATTTTAAATTAATAAATAGAATTAATTAATTTAGTGTGTGTGTGTGTGTGTGTGTGTTCATGTATGCCACAGTGTGCTTGGCATACATGCACACAGCCACATTCATTCTTTTAGGGACATTGAACTGAGTCTGGGTTATAGTGGGGGTGAGTGATCCTCCCAAGATCAACAGCCAAGGCAGTTGAACCAGATTGCTCTTCTCAGTCTCCAGTTTCCTAGTCAGGGGGCCCTGTCCAAGTCCACCCCGGCCTCCAGGCCCAGTGGCCTGGATTCCAGTTTGAGAGTGGGCGGTGAGGGCAAGGAGCAAGGCTAGGGCGCCAGTTCCATATTCTCTGACTCAGGCACCACCTCCCGGGTCAGCCCGGGCTACATTCTTTGCTGACCCTTGGAAGCTGTGCTTGATGTCCCTTCTGATACTTTGATGGGAAATTCAGAAAAAAGAGGCTTGTGAGGAAAAACCATCAGTAGCAGAATTCTTCATCTGGGGAAGGAAGAATTTGAAGGATGTTTGCTCTGTTCAAGCCATGGGGCTAAATATATTCATGCATTCTTTTATTCATTGATGCATTGGGTCAATCACTATTTTGTGTGCCTGTTATGAGGCAGGCAATGGGCCAGGATCTGGGGATATAATAAGCAGTATGAGATATGGATCCTAATCCCATGAACATTTGCATGAACAGGAACCAGAATTATGCATGAAACACTTTGGGAAGAGATACAGCTTTATAAGACTTCAGACTTAAAAAGTCAGATGTGGGGTTGTTGGTAGTGGTGTGTGTGGTGTGTGGTGCATGCGTGTGTGTGTGTGTGTGTGTGTGTGTGTGTGTGTGTGTATGTTGGTGGTGAAGCTCAGATAGGAAATGGAGCAGAGGAAAAGAACATGTGCACAAGCCCCGGGCTTGGATGTCACAGCGTGTGTGTGTGTCTACGCACACATTTATGTGCAGGGGTGCACTTGCTGATGCGTACATGTGTGGAGACAGAGCTCAATTCCAGGCATCTTCCTTCATTGCTCTCCATGTTATTTTTATTATTTTGACTTTTATGCATATGAGTGTATTGCTTGCATGTAGGTAGGCACACCCATGTGGTACAATGCCCGCAGAGTTCAGAAGAAGGAGTCAGATCCCTGAGTTATGGATGGTTGTTAGCGGGCATGTGGGTCCTGGGAATGGAACCTGGGTCCTCTGCAAGAGCAGCCAGTGCTCTTAACCACTGAGCCATCCTTCCAGCCCCCACACCTTGCTTTTATGTGGGTGCTAGGCATCCCAGCTTATCCTTAACCTTGAGTAGCAAACACTTTACTAATGGAGCCATTCCTCCGGCTTCTAGCTTATTTTCCATCCAGTAGGAATTGCAAAGTCAGTTAAGGCTGCTATGCAGAATGAGTGCATTAGTGCACATGTGTGCATGTGTGTGCATGTATGTGCCTGTGCACATGTGTGCATGCATGTATGTGCCTGTGCATATGTGTATATGTGTTCCTGTGCATGTGTATATATCAGATTCAGAGTAAACCAGGCAAGAGCTGGAACCCGTGGGACTATTGTCGTATTACTTTTGACTATTCACAGCAGAGCTGAGAGCAAGGTGGTAGGAACCCCCTTTTATCAACAAGGGAGTGAAATGACTCATCCAAGTGCACAGGCAGTCAGGGACACAGCTGAGAATTTGTGCCAGTTCAGCAAGTGGAGGCTGCTCCATCCACTGATTACATCCGGCACAAGGGGGGCTTGAGCATCTGAATAGGGACTTTCCTGGGCATGGCCACCCAGTGTCGTCTTCCAAGAAAGCAAGAGTAGTGTAGTAATGATGCAAGGCAGGCCTCAGGAAGGTGTCCCGTGGCAGACTCTGCTTGTGTCAGTGATTCTGTGAGGACAGATTTGGCATAAAGGCAAACATTGACTAGGAACAGCCTCTCCGGGACTCTCTCATCTCTGGGATTGTTGGTGCTGGCATGCTGGGGCATCAAGGCAGGCAACACAGTACAGATTTTTCAGATGCCCACCATGTCCAGGCCTCATGTAGGCACTGATGATCTCAGGATGAGTGAGGCTTAGAGAGGGAAGAGACCTCACCACCATGGGGCAGAGGTGCTAAACAGGGGCCGGAGGGGAGATTGTGGTCTCAGAAGGGGCACATGTGGCCTAATCCTAATGGCCGCTCTTGGACTATGGCTCAAGAAGTTTCTTTACTTCCTCCTTCTCCACCACCAGTGTCTTTAGTATTTTTATTTATGTTTTTATTTATTGTGGACTGGATTGAACCCAGGGTCTTGGTCATGTCAGGCTAGTTCTGTGCCACAGAGCCACCGTTCCCACCCCCGTGTGTCTTTACCAGGGGGAGCGGCATGGGCCTAGGTGTATAGTGCCGGCATTTCCTCCAGCCAAAGTTTTTTTCAGAGAGCAATTGACTTGAGCATGTGGGTGAAGAGCTGACAGTCTCCAGCTGAGGAGCCAAGTCACTCTTGTGTTCCAGTTGTTCTCAGCTGCCAACAGCCACTTGGAATGGGTTTGGGCCTGTGGAATGTTCTCCATGCAGCACCCTCCTTAGCTCCACCTCGCCTGCTCTCCCTCCCCAGCTTGGTGGCCTGTGGGTCAATTGCTCCCTCAGGGACTGGAAGGGAGAGTGCAAGGGTGAAGGGAGGCTGAGGGTCAAAGAGCAGAGTGGAACCAGCCAGAATTACCAAGGACTAGAAAGGCCTGTTCCTGCTCACAGTTCCATCCTGGGCAGGTGAGTGCTTTCACTCCCGGTTTACAAGGAAGTGCAGTAGGCACTCAGCTGGGAAGGAATCCCCACCTAAGTGGCTTGGGTATGGATCTTTCCTGGCTGTGGGCCTTAGCTTCCTGTGGATGGAATATAGACCTTTTAAGAAGAGGGTGCAGTCCAAAGTGTAGCGCCTACCTAATGTGCTGGGTGAAGTGTAGTGCGTACCTAATGTGCAGGGTGAAGTGTAGTGCGTACCTAATGTGTAGGGTGAAGTGTAGTGTGTACCTAATGTGCAGGGTGAAGTGTAGTGCGTACCTAATGTGTAGGGTGAAGTGTAGTGTGTACCTAATGTGTAGGGTGCAGTACAAAGTGTAGTGCCTACCTAATGTGCAGGGTGAAGTGTAGTGCGTACCTAATGTGCAGAGTGAAGTGTAGTGCGTACCTAATGTGCAGGGTGAAGTGTAGTGCGTTCCTAATGTGCAGGGTGAAGTGTAGTGTGTACCTAATGTGTAGGATGAAGTGTAGTGCATACCTAATGTATAGGGTGAAGTGTAGTGCGTACCTAATGTGTAGGGTGAGTTGTAGTGCATAACTAATGTGTAGGGTGAAGTGTAGTGCGTACCTCATGTGTAGGGTGAAGCGTAGTGCGTATCTAATGTGCAGGGTGAAGTGTAGTGCGTACCCAATGTGTAGGGTGAAGTGTAGTGCGTACCTAATGTGCAGGGTGAAGTGTAGTGCGTACCTAATGTGTAGGGTGAGGTGTAGTGTGTACCTAATGTGTAGGGTGCAGTACAAAGCGTAGTGCCTACCTAATGTGCAGGGTGAAGTCTTGGCAGATGCCCATGGTTCATTCTGTGAGGCAACCAAGATGAGTTTAATGGATGATCGGAAAGTCTGGACAAGCCAGCAAGGATGTGAAGCCCTGTGGGCTCCCAAGTACAAGTGGCAGCTGTCCCCACCCATCTGGAAGGAGCCAGGACAGCTGGGGATAAATAGAGGACTCGAGGAGGACAAGACACCACCCTGATCTTCTCTGTCCCTTCCTTCTTTCCTCCTTTTCTCCTTCTCCCTTTCATTCCCTCCCCTGCCAGTAACCTCCCAACTACCCCAGCCACCACCAGGAGCCTGGGACACGGGGCCTGGGGGAGCAGTAGGTAAAATGTGGCCACTGGAGATGCAGATAAAGGGAGGGGTAGGAAGGGGGCAGAGCACAATCTATGTAGGTTTGACCTGAACTTCAGGGAGGGAAGATAGCAGCATTTTCTGTGGGTTCTGACTTCTTAGACAAGATGATGTCTGTGTGGGCTGGAATGGAGAGTCCCGTGGTTCTGTGTAGATGCTGTGAGCCCATGGGTATTGTCTGGGTGAGAGAGTAGAAGTATGCCAAGTGACGCTGCGGTGAGCACCTAGAAGGGCCAGGAAATGTTGATGGAGAGGCAGAGACAGGACAGGACAAGACCATTGGCTCCCGAACTTTAGATGGACTTATGAGTAAAGCCAGGCTGGGGGACAAGCTGCTGGGGTGCCCAGGCCACTGCTGCCTCATGCCTGCCGAGTGACCAATGCTAGGTACTTAGACTCTACAAATCTACTAACCTCATATGACTCTTGACTGGTCTGGTCGCTGTGGTGTCCCTACAGAGCTGGCATTCCTCTAGGTCGTGGGCTATGGTCCCTGTGCGACCGTGAGTCCTTAGACAAGCCAGAACCTGTCCTGTGAGGCTGGAGACTGAGCTTCTGTCCACAGCCCTGAGTATCTGCCATCCTGGGCAAGTTGCTCCCCCTTTCTAGGCTGAAGGGACAACTTTGGTCAGGGTCAGCAATCTCTGACAGCTGGCCAAATTCACCTACCACCTATTTCTCTAAAGAAAATCCTGTTGCAAACAGTCATGCCTGTCCATTTAGCTGTTGTCTACCGATGCTGTCACGCATGACAGAGGTGCTGACTGATTGCAACAGAGTCCACCTGACTACCCCACCGAAGTTATTTACAAAGAAGCAGACTAACCCTGGGTCACAAGACCTCATAGCATCTCCAACTCCACAGGGCCTCAGCCCAGGGCGAGGCCAGAGTCCAGACCTTCCATGTCAGCTTGGCCTAGGGCTTCTGTGAGATGAGTAGTGTGGTCTGAGCTCCTTGAGGGAGGCCTGGGTTCTGCCTATAATCTGAGCTCCATCTTGGGGTTCTCAGGAAGCCGTTCCTATGGCCCCAGATGCCAGGTACTCGAAATACATCACCTGACACCAGCCCTGCGCAGATGCACCGCCCTTCCTCCACCACAGGCCTCCCCAGGAGCCCTGTGAAAAAGGCCTGGTTTGCTGTAGGGGACTTAGTCTCCCTGTGTCCAGAGGTCATGATCTGGGTGTGGATGTTGGGGTGCACCCTCCTATGGAGTGCAGTCTTAGGGCACCCCAGGCTACCTCCTCCTTTCTCAAGCCAGGCTTCTTTCTGGTTTAGGGAGTGACCTTTCATTTTGGTCGTCTCCACATTTTTCCTCTTGCCCCTGGGGAACCCAGGCCATCATAATCCTGGCCCTCAGGGGCTGTAGGACCTGGCTAACCCAGGTTGACACCATTTCTTAGACTGACTTCCATAGATCCCCTGCTTATGGCGTTCAGCGGTCTGTGCTCAGATCTTGTCTCTCTGAGGTGACAGGATGGCGACAGGATCCCAGGGGATGGGAATGACATCCATCTCCTCCAGCTGATTACACACCTGAAGTAACTGAGTCCCTCTTCTGTGTTCTAGTCAGCATAAGGCTAATTTCCAGGCTGGCCTCTGAGGCCATGGAGGTGTGACTAGGCAGTGAACTGGGCTAGTCAGGAGTCCTGGGTCCAGCCTGTCTGGTCATTTCACTCTCCAGGCCTCAGTCTTCCCATCTGCCAAATGGCCTTTTTGCTGCCCATGTTGTTCTGAATACTGGTTGGGGTACTGTATGTGGGTGGATGCCTTCTGTATGGAGCCTGGTGCTTCGGTGGGACCATAGTGGGTGCATAATGTCTAGCTCTGCCTGGGTTTTCTCGTGTCAGTCTCCTAAGGAATGCTGAGTGTGTTGGGCAGGGGTGGGTGGGGCATCTTGGCAAGAAGGGGCGGTGAGTCTATAGCAGCTGGCACTGGCTATTGCCTGGTGAGCAAGCTGGGTGCCGTCCGAGATATGGGTAAGGTCAGATGAGGGCTCTGGGTCTACCGTAGAAGCCCAGGCATCTGGAGACCATGATGAGACAAAGCAGAAGCAAGGCTGCAAAGGGGGATGCCAGCCATGGACAGGTATTGGAGTTCTTAGGGCTTGAAGAGGCTGGCAGCCGTGTGCAGAGACAGAGCCTGAGGACTGGAAGCTTCTAGGAGTCAGCGATGGTTAAAGCTTGGTTCAAGGACGGGGAATATTGGTAGACAGGAAGGCCACAAAAGTGCTCTAGCAGCGGTGCATGGAGGGTATAGATGTACTGTCCCATTCCTAGGCCAGACTCGGGGGCTGTGTTCCTTGGCAGAATGGGCGGGACTTGCATGACGTGCTGGAATTCTGTATTCATTCTTTGTCCCCTGACTCTTTGCAGAGCCCCGGAGCTACGTGGAGTCTGTGGCAAGGACGGCAGTGGCAGGGCCCCGAGCTCAGGACTCTGAGCCCAAGAGCTTCAGTGCCCCAACTGCCCAAGCCTACGGCCATGAGACGCCACTGAGGAACGGGACCCTGAGTGGCTCCTTCGTCTCCCCCAGCCCCCTCTCCACCAGCAGTCCCATCCTCAGCGCCGACAGGTAAGCCAGGAATGTGGAGCATGGGGTGGGAATCTAGGCCTGGGCCAGAGGGCCAGGCCCCCGGGATCTGCCCAGGCTATGGATAGAATCCCATCCAGGCTGCTACAACTACATGCCCCTTCCTCAAGGCACAAGGAAAGTGTATCTGGGGAGGTCAAATTTAGGAGAAGCGAGGATGAGTGAAGTTCCCAGGTGAGGTCAGTTTCCCCTGAGTGAAAGGGACGAGAGTGAACAGTCCTTGCACAGTTTACAGACTCCCACTGGTAACCACTGGTGCACAGGAAGACTGGCCTGTTTGCTTCGGGGCATAGAGAAGTTATCTGCTGTTTGCTGCAATCCCAGAAGCTCAGCCCTGCCTGCAGTCCCCAGTTTTCAAAAGAGGCACCGAGGCTCAAAAGGGCAGTAGCTCGGCAGTAGCAGAAATGGGCTTCAACCACAGGCCTGATTCTGGAGTCCACGTCACTCTCCACTCCCCAGACCTGAGTGACACTCATAGATTAAGAGCCGTGTGTGCCCAGAGCTGGCCCGGAACTACAGTGCTTGTGGCTCTGAGCAAGGACCATTATTTCTTGCCATAGAAGTAGAGAGAATATTGAAGGGTGGAGCTATGGGGGAACAATGTGGAGACAAGAACGTCTGGATGAGAGCACTGTGGAGGCTCAGCAGAGGGACGGAGGCCTGGACTGTGTTGTGGTGGAGAGGATGACTCAGACCACGCAAGCTTCGAGGAGGGGCATCTTAGTGGATGGACACTGGGATCTTTGAGTGTGCTGGGCTAGGCAGGGGAAGGGACAACTCTTCAGATGGGCTTAGTAGAGGGAGGGTCCGACTTGGGATACGGGGGGGGGGGGGACTGCAAGGCTGAGTGGTAAGCAGGAGACTCCATGCTATAAATAGAGAAGTTGAAATGGGCTGGGGCAAGGCGAGGAGGTGATTACCAGGCAGGAGGAGGACACTGGCAGGACCTCACCTCAGGAGGGGAGGCCCCACCCCTTCTTTCCAGGAACCCACTTCCCTCTGTCCTGGGATCCCGGTGGCCTTCAGACTTCCCAGCTTCCCTCCTTCACTGGGGTCAGTCTACTGCCTACGCCCACTCTGAGCCTGCCCAGGTCTGGGAGAGACAAGCAAAAATGCTTCCTTAGAACTCTGACTCTGATAGGCCCAGCAGACACCAGCCCCACCCAGTCCACTTCTCCCTCCCCAGGTCCTCCGCAGGGCGGAGGCTGCTGGCTGGCTCCTGAAGTGTGGTGATGGCAGGGCCTGGGCTCTGCTTGGAGGTGCAGGAGCCCCTCAGATGTCCTGGCACACTATCACAGGGACCCGGGCCATCTTGATGGCTTCTCACTTGTTCTTCCCTTCCAGAAGCTCACTTCTAGAACCCGGAGCCGCTGTAGCACCCCACTCCTGCCCCCCACTCTCTGCTCTGCGTGACATAGCCTGATCTGGCTCTCATTTATTAGAATCCAGTTCATTCCCTCTGGGAGCTTCAGGCTGCTTGTCTTAACCTTCTCCCTGCCTTGCCTTTTGCTGGCCCTAAAGCACAGCCCACCCAGCCTCTTATCCCCAGAGTCCTGAGCTCCATAAGGAACCTTCCTTCCCTGGGGTTCCAATGTACCACCTGCTCACTGCCTTCTTCTAGTGGCTGCCTTCCTGCATCTCTGGCAATCTTGGTCTCTCCCAGTGCATCCATCATAGATGGGCAGAGGTTTGGGTTTGCCAGCTTCCTCTTACATACTTCTGATGACAGGAACCTCATTACCATGCAAGGCAGCTTGGACCACCGTTAGTGACCAGATTGCAGGGCTGAAAAGCAGACCTTCTGATGAGCTGAAACCCTCTAATTTGAATCACCCACTATATGGTTTTGTTTCTTTGTTTCTTGGAGTCACTTAGGAATAAAATCTCAATTTTAGGATGATGAACACCCAGGGAAACTGAGTCAAGGGGTCCTAGTAGCAATAGAGCCAGGTGATTTGACTAAGTTTCTGTGATGTTGAGGGCTTATAGAGGGACAACTGCCTTCGGTTTCTATGGTGACTGCTTTGCTTTGACTGATGGTTCAGGAGTCACTGTGGTACTGAGAAAGTGTGAGCTTTGAATCAGATATAGCAGGGTCAGAAACCTGGGCTTTTACAGTTCTGTGGTGCTGAGCTTACTGCTTAAACTCTCTGACCCTCAGCCTCTTCTTCTGATGGTTCCATTAGGTAAGGTTTAAAAGCCCTGACTTCCTATGCTGCGAGTGGCGCTCTTGCTGCTGCTATTAGTGGTTGAAGGAAGTCTGGACACTCAGCAGAAGTCTACCCTTCATTCAGCACCATCCACTGACCTCTCTACCTGCCATCTCTCTTTAGCACTTCTGTGGGCAGTTTTCCATCAGGAGAGAGCAGCGACCAGGGCCCCCGGACACCCACCCAGCCTTTGCTGGATTCCAGCTTCCGCTCAGGCAGCCTGGGGCAGCCAAGCCCTGGGGCACAGAGAAGTTACCGGAGCACCTCACCCCTGCAAGCTGGGGGGGGCAGCTACAGCAGCCCTGACTACTCCCTTCAGCACTTCAACTCCTCTCCGGAAAGCCAGGCGCAGCCACAGCTCAGCATGCCCAGTGTCCACATGGTGCCCGGGAGCCCTCAGGCACGACATAGGACAGTAGGCACCAACACTCCTCCTAGTCCTGGCTTTGGCCGGCGGGCCATCAACTCATCCATGACGACTCCTGGTAGTCCCAGTTTGAGTCACCGGCAGGTGATGAGTCCATTGGGCCCTGGTTTCCATGGTAACATGGTTTCTGGTCACCCAAGCAGTTCAATGACCACTCCAGGGAGCCCCAGCCTGGGCCGGCACCCAACAGGAACCCATCAGGTTCCAGGCCTCCACAGCAATGTGGCTACCACTCCAGGGAGCCCCAGCCTGGGCCGGCACCCTGGACCCCATCAAGGCAACCTGGTCTCCAGTCTCCACAGTAATGCAGTAATTAGCCCTGGGAGCCCCAGCCTGGGCCGGCACCTGGGTGGGTCTGGATCTGTGGTTCCCAGAAGCCCCAGCTTGGACCGACATGCAGCCTATGGTGGCTATTCCACTCCTGAGGACCGGCGACCCACGCTGTCCCGGCAGAGTAGTGCCTCGGGTTACCAGGCTCCTTCCACACCATCCTTCCCTGTGTCCCCTGCCTACTACCCTGGCCTGAGCAGCCCTGCCACCTCACCCTCACCAGACTCAGCAGCCTTCCGGCAAGGGAGCCCCACACCAGCTTTGCCAGAGAAGCGGAGGATGTCTGTGGGAGACCGGGCAGGCAGCCTCCCTAACTACGCCACCATCAACGGAAAGGTCTCCTCTTCACCCATTGCCAGTGGCATGTCCAGTCCTAGTGGGGGCAGCACTGTCTCCTTCTCCCACACGCTGCCGGACTTCTCCAAGTACTCCATGCCAGGTGCGCCTTTGTTTCTACCTGTCCAAGAGTCAGGATATCTGACCCAGACATCTGTCCACAGACAACTTTGGGAGAGTCACTGACTTCTGGGCCTAGGCTCCTTGTCTGTAGCAGGAGTTGTCTTTAAAACACGATGTTAATAAGAATGTGAAAGAGGAGGTCAGAGTAGTAGGCGTGAATAAGGTGCTGCTAGGATCACTGTCCTCGTGACAATGCTGTGTGGCAGCCTGAGCTAAGTATTCTTTCATTTAATCCTTCCACCCCCCTGTTATCCTTGTGTTATATAGGAGCACACAGAGGTTCACAGAGGCTCTTTGGCTTGGTTGACACTGTACAGTTACTCGGTGACAGAGCTAGCTTCCAATCCAGGCCTATGGTACTCCCAAAGGAGTGTTCTTGGGCTGGGGAGATGACTCAGTGGGTAAGGCACTGGTCCACAAGCGTGAGGACTTGAGTTTGGATACTAGGAATTCACATACGAGCTGCAGGTGGTAGTGTGTGTCTATCCCAGTGCTCCTGTGGTGAGATAGGAGACAGAGATAGGAGAATCCTCCAAACCTGACAGGCCAGCTAGCCTGAGCTACGCAACAGCAAGCAAGAGACCTTGCCTTAAACATGGGAGAAGGCAAGGACTTCATACCCAAGTTTGTCCTCTGACCTCCACATGCATGCTATCACACACACACACACACACACACACACACACACACACACAACTTTAACAAGTGACCATATCTTGAGGGTTACTATGACTTAGAATTTTGAGAACATGCCATCCAGGACTGGACCTCTGAATTTTGCCAGTCCCATATCAGTTAACAGAGGGTTGGGTGTGCAGATGTGACATGGGAGAAGGCTGGGGGGGGGGTGAGATATTTTTGGCAGAACCTAGTTGAACAGGCCTGGCTCCTTGGAAACCCAAGCAGGATTGCACAGTGAGTTCTTCACACAAGTCTGAAGCTTGCTCCGTAGAAATAGCTAATTATTTATTCATGAAGTTCAATGCCTCAAGTGATCCATAGCTTCTCAACCAGATCTTTACCCCATGTTCAGAGAGCCTCTGAGCCTCCTCGATGTGCCCAAGGCAGATGCAGAATATTGCAGATGGCCTGGGGTGGGCCTGAGGCACCCCAGACTCTCTGTGTTCTGTATCCCTCCCAAGTCCTGCCTAGCTGGGGCACTTAGAGTGGCCCTGCACTCCTCTGCTTCCTGCCACCCACCAGGGACATATGGTTCCCAGCCCCACTCCTTGAAGGATGCGAAGTTTCTAGTACTTGAGACACTTCCTGTTTCCCACCATCTTCCCTACTTAAAATAGCCTCTGGAATCAACACCGGAAGGCACACGGGACCATAGCCGCCTTCCACAGCTCCTTAGAGCAACTGTGGTTGGGGCTTCAGAGGAGGGCCAGGCGCCGGCAGCAGTTGCATGGCCTAGATGCCCAGCGTGGGAAAGGAGCTGAGCCTCCTCCGGCCTCTGGAGACAGAGCCCAGGTGCCCACAAGAGACCAGACCAAGTCCCACAGTGGCAGCAGCAACTTCCTCCCCCCAACTCAGCAGCACTGTCAGCACAGGATCTCCTGCTTCAGTCTCGTACAGAGGACAGGAGAACTGTGGATGTGCAATTCTCGCCTTCTATTGTTCCTCACTTCCTCTGGCTTCTTACCCCGCCCCCCCCCCCATTGGTACGAAAAGATGAAGGAATGTAGGTAGAGAGGAAGACGGTTCCAGCATTCTACTGCACAGTGCAGTGACTGCCATTCGCAATAATAACGGGACATTCTGTGAAGAACTAGGCAGGAGCGAGGACCTGGAGGGCTTAGCACAGAATGAAATGATAAGGAGCCAGGTGGGTGCTGCCTACCTCCAGCCCAGCACTGGGAGGAGACAGGAGCAGGGCTAGCTCGGAGAAGATGCCGCAGCTGGACTCCATCTTGTCTGAACTTCCACTGCAATGGAATGTTCTGAGAAAGAGGCTATGGTCTGCAGACCGTCTGATCCAGGGGTGTCATCTGCTAGAGAAGTGGGGTGTGTGACACTGTAGATGGCCCCTAGATTCCCTGGTGGCCCTTGGTCTATCTGTCGGAGGATGGGACGGGAGTGGCTTTTGGCTCTACTGGTATAGAATGTTGCTTTCTTTTTCTAAATTTTTTTTATTTTTATGTGTATGAATGGACTGTCTGCATGTAGGTTTGTGCACCCATGTCATGCAGTGCTGCGGAGGTCAGAAGAGGGTGTTGGATTGAACTGGAACTGGAGCTAAAGACGGTTCTTAGCCACCATGTGGGTGCTGGGGATCGAACCTGGGTCCTCTGCAAGAGCAGTCAGCGCTCTTAACTGCTAGACCATCTCTCTAGCCCCGAACATTGCTTTCTATGTTGGGATCAGGAGTTGCTTTGCCACAGGAGACAGAGACCTGGGTCTTCTGCTGCCCACGGATGCCAGGCTGAGGCTGGGAGACAGCAGAGGGAGAAGGGACTAGGGAGGTGCCAGCCAGTGGAACAGAAGTAAGGAAGATGTCCCAGAACCTTCTAAACAGGGAATTGGGTGGGGAAGGCTTTTCCAGTAGCTTGGTAGAGCCAGGGTTGGGGAGACCACTCTGTCCCCCTCTAGCCTTGCTCTGTGATATTTGAAGGTCTAGTTTTCTGGGTTATTTTCCTGGGGCTGATATGCTCTTGGTGGTTTAGAGCAATAGAAATAGATTCTATCACAACAAAGGCCAGAGATTAAAATCCAGGTGTTGGCAGGACACCTGTTCCAAGCCCCGCTCCAGACATCCCTGATGTTAGTGGTCTGCTGTTTCTTGCCCCTTGCCTTATAGATGCATCATCCCGACTTCTGGCTCCAGCTTCCTGGTGCTGTCCCTATTTGTTGTCTCTTCCTTCCTTCTTTTAAGGACATTATTCATGTTGCATTAGGGTTCATCTCAGTCTGGCATGCCTTTGTCTAAATTCATTTATATCTGTGAGCACCCTATTTCCCAATGAGGCTGAATTTGCATGTTTGGAAGATTAAGATGTCAACATGGCTGGAGAGATGGCCTAGCGGCTAAGAGCGCCGACTGCTCTTGCAGAGGACCCGGGTTTGATCCCCAGCACCCACATGGCGGCTGAGAACCGTCTTTAGCTCCAGTTCCAGGGGAATACAACACCCTCTTCTGACCTCTGCAGCATTGTACGACACAGGTGCACAAACCTACACGCAGACAGTACATTCACACACATAAAAAAATAAATAAAATTTAAGAAAAGATGTCAACATGGGGCATTCAAGTCAGCATGTAACACTTCCCCTTCCTTTTCTTTAGACAACAGCCCAGAGACACGGGCTAAAGTGAAATTTGTTCAGGATACTTCCAAGTATTGGTACAAGCCTGAGATCTCCAGAGAGCAAGGTGAGTTTGGGATGGTGCTGATGGCTTGGTGCTCCACTGTGCAGAGTGCAGTCCACCACTGCTCGCCATATCTAGCTTAGGTGAGGACTCACTCCTCTTTGCAGTAGGTGGTGGTCACAGCGAGGAGGCTGGGATAAACTGACAATAAAAAGCACTTCCCATGTTGAGGTGGGAGTTACCAGAAGCAGAACCTTGGAAGAGGCTAGCAAAGCCTCAGTTGTCACAGGCAAAGAAAAGGCTACTCAAGAGCCCTTGATGCTATATTACACAGGAAAGAACAAAACAAAACAAAGTTGAAAATGTGGGCCTAGAGGTAAGGCCCACTTCAGAGTCTCAACGAAAGCCCGCAGGTGTGGGATGAGACGTCAGCAGGGATGGCCCGTAGGCCTAGTCTTCTTTGTAAATAACGTTTTCTGGAGACTAGTTGCACTCTGCTTCCTGTAGTGGGGCTGCA
This sequence comes from Rhizomys pruinosus, assembly GCA_009823505.1. NCBI lineage: Eukaryota > Metazoa > Chordata > Mammalia > Rodentia > Spalacidae > Rhizomys > Rhizomys pruinosus. The sequence continues at coordinate 520,321 of VZQC01008945.1, forward strand.
CTAAGTCATGGCTGCAGATGGCACACTTACAACATTGACTCTGGCCATTTGCAGAAGACATTTGCCTTGCTTGGTATAGAAACTTGAGAGTTTGCACACCCTGATGTCTGACAGCATCATCTCACATAGGAGAGAAGGAAGTGCCTTAGGCCCATGGGACTCAAGCCATGCCACTGCCACTAATTTCTTGATGCCTTTTCTCTCCCGTCGGCTCTCATTTTAGCTATTGCACTGCTGAAGGATCAGGAGCCAGGGGCGTTTATCATCCGTGACAGCCACTCCTTCCGAGGGGCCTACGGGCTGGCCATGAAGGTGTCTTCGCCTCCTCCAACCATTGCTCAGCAGGGCAAAAAAGGTAATGTCCTCTCGCTACCAGGCCAGGGCTGGGGGATCCCTGCTCACTTTGGAACCTGGGGTACTGAACATGGTCCTGTCTCATCAGGCTGATCTCTCAGAAGCTCAAGGAGAGGGAATGATGGCCTTGTGACAGAAATCTTTGGGACTTGGGGGGAGGGGCACTTCTGGAGGCATGGGAGAAGATGGAAAGTGACCTCCATCCTATAGGGCTTTAGCCATCTTGCCTCTCTCCCACTGGGCTGCAGAAGTTACGAAGCAGTGTTGAGAGGTGGCAGAAGGGAGCTACAGAGATGAAGTAACCAGTTCTGTCTCTTCCTCTTCATCCCAGGAGACATCACCCATGAGCTGGTACGGCACTTTCTGATCGAGACAGGCCCCAGAGGAGTCAAACTCAAGGGCTGTCCCAATGAGCCAAACTTTGGTAAGAATCCTGCCTTGTCACTATGATCTCACCCTGTCCTGGCCTTCACTGGGGTCCGACCCAAGTTGCATCCATCCTTCTGCCAGTCCTTCTGCGCATGGCTTTGGCAGCGAAAATTCTTGTAAATAAAGTTTTATTGGGACACACATCTTAGTCACACACTGTGTACTGCTGCACCTCATCTCTGCCAGGTCCCTTTCTGTGTTTGTCCTGCCTAATTGAGACTGATTGTCCCTACAGTATAACAACAGCCATAAGGACAGCTGTCATTCTTGATACCTATGTGTCCATGTGGCTTATGCTGTTCTGGTCTCACATCAGTCCTATGTGGTAGCTGTCACTCTTTCCATTTTGTAAGTGGAAAAGAGCCACTTAGCCAACGTCACCTAGATAAGTGGCAGTGCTGAGATCTGACGCCACAATTCTCTAATACTCTTATTGTGCTATTCTTGGGGGGGGCAGCTCTATAACTAGAAGGGCTTAGGGGATATGGGAAGAGGAGCTATCTGTCAAGGAAAGTGAAAGGGGGTGACTTCTCGACTTTGTTGGCGGTAGAAGAAATGGGTGTAATGAAGCAGTTGAAGGCTGGGTGAGTCTCAGTGGTACAGTGCTTACCTGGCATGCTTAAGCCCTAGGCACTGAAAAAACAAAAAAATACAAAAGAAGCTGGGGATGCCATGGCGTGCTGGGGCAGGTTGATCCATGGCCTCCACGGCTCCCATTCATGCTGGCCATGTGTTGTTTCACCTACAGGCTCCCTGTCGGCCCTGGTCTACCAGCACTCTGTCATCCCACTGGCTCTGCCCTGTAAGCTGGTCATTCCAAGCCGAGGTAGGATGAGAGTCTTGCTCAAGAGATACAGACTCATGGTGACTGTCCAGAATGGGGTCAAGGGGGAGGGGTTATCTTCACCCCTACTCGGAGCCGGGGCATGGTGGCACAGACCTTTCATCTCAGCACTTGGGAGGCAGAGGCAGGTAGATCTATCTCAGTGAGATCAAGGCCAGCCTGGTCTATATACTGAGTTTCAAACCAACTGGTGCTAGAGGGAGACCCTATCTAAAAAACATCCAGAGCACACATAATTGACTTGCTATATTTTCTAGAGACTTAAAAATTTCACACTGAGTTCTCATAACTAACTTCATCCCATGGGAGGGCTGAGAAGCAGGGGCCAGCCACACAAGGACTGCATCCTGCTAGATGAAACTTCCAGGGTTAGTTAACCATTTCTGCTGAATTATCCAACTCAACACACTGAATTATTAATAATAATTGACCAACATTATTAGCTCAAAGGTTCAAATGCAACTTCAATAGCATTAGTAACCACACAGTTTAGACATTAATTCAATTATATTTATATGGAATTTTCTAAGAGAGTTAAGCAGTTTAAAAAATAGGTTGATATTTAAATTGTACAAACCAACAGTTCTCAAAGTACACTCCCTGGAGTTGCTGCTGCTGGGAACTTGCTAAAATGCATATATTCCTAAGTTCAGAAACTCTGAGGCAGAGCCAGGCCTGATGGCATGGGCCTGTGGTCTTAGAGACTGAGGAAGCTGAGACAGGTGGATCACAGGTTCAAGGCCTTGCTTGGGCTACAGAGTGAGTTCAAGGCCAGACTGGGCAATGTGTCTCAAAATGTCTTTGAGACTCTGTCTCAAATATACTCAAATATACTACACTGTATGCAGTATATAACGTAACACGTTGCTATAGGTTCACATTGGGTACTGGTGATGTCACACTGCTCAGTGCATCAGTCACTCTATTCTAATTCATCTTGAAATAATGAGTGTGCAGCATTGTGCTTCAGGGAATTTGGTCATTGTACCAAATTCTGTACAGTTAAACAAAGACACAGTGACATGGGCATCACTGTTGTCATCACCATCATCATTTCATAGATGCTTAGCAAGTGGTGCAGTGACGGTTCAAGCCCAGCTCTGTTGGACTCTCGAGCTCTCCAGCAGTGTGCTTGTCCTCTGAGTCATCCTAATCCCAGTGCTAACTGCCAGTGCCCACTATGCAAGCTTATCCACTGCAGAGTTCAGCTTAGGCTCAGCCAGACTCACGCTTCTGTGTAGGTCTAGGGGAGAGGAGAGAGGGGAGGGGAGAGGAGCGAGGGGAGGGGAGAGGAGAGAGGAGAAGGGGAGGAGAGAGGGGAGAGTTTTAATTACTAGCTTAATTTTTGTCACAGACCCCACAGATGAATCAAAAGATAGCTCAGGCCCCGCCAATGCAACCACTGACCTGCTGAAGCAAGGAGCAGGTGAGTGTCACCTGAGATGGGTCCCTGGCTGGGCCATTCTTTACCTGCTCCCATCCTGACCCCTCCTACAGGTGTGAGTTGGAAATCTCTCCTAGATTCCATTTCTGTGTGTAGTTTCCTTGGCCCCCGGCTGGCCTGACATTCATCTGTTATGTGTCACTGCAGAGTAGATCTGGGGGGTTGTTTGCACCCACTCTAGCCCCTGTGACTCTTCCTCTGCTCCATTTCTTCCAGCCTGCAATGTGCTCTTCCTCAACTCTGTGGACATGGAGTCACTTACTGGGCCCCAGGCCATCTCCAAAGCCACATCAGAGACACTGGCTGCTGACCCAATGCCAGCTGCCACAATTGTTCATTTCAAGGTCTCTGCCCAGGGAATCACATTGACTGACAATCAAAGAAAGTAAGTCTTATCTACATTCTTTTCCCCCAATCCCACCTATCCACCTTCTTAGCCATGTATTTAACATCCCTGTGCTGATTTGCCTGCCTGTGCACCTATTCATCTATCTTATATCCATTCTCCATCCATCCATCTGTCCATCCATCCGTCCGTCCGTCCATCTACCCACCCATTCATTCATCTACCATCCCATCTACCAGCATATGCATCCATCCTTTCAAGGGATTAGCTTGCTTTGAGCATGCATCATACAACTAAAGAAAAGTCCTTGATTTTAGGAGCGAAGGCCTTTTCACTGTCCTTTCACCTAACCACACCCCCAGCCCATTTCCTTCCTCCTCCACTTCCCCCATTTCCTGTTTCTCAGCACTAGTTTCCTCCTATCCCTTAGCATGTGGGGCACGTTTCCATGGCACATCTGTCTGTCTCTGTGTGGGACTCAGGCCCCAGTGTGAGCAGCCCAAGCCTTCTCACTCATGAGAAGAGGCTGTGTGGACCCACAGTAGACACAGTGGTGGGAAGGTGACCCAACCTGCAGGTGACGGGTCTGAAAAAGTAGTCAGCCTGGCAGTCACTCTGGCTGTCTGATCTCTGTGCCACAGGCTCTTCTTCAGACGACACTACCCCCTCAACACTGTCACCTTTTGTGACCTGGATCCACAGGAAAGAAAGTAAGTGTCTTTCTATAGGTACTTTTGCTGCACCCCTGAAATGCATGTGTGTGTGGCTGTGTAGACTTGGCTCAGCTGCAGCTCTGCTGCATCCGGGGCAGTGAGAGCGACTGTGTTGGGCAATGTGTTGAGCATCCTCCCTGTGGCTGGAGATGCTCCATGGATTCCGGTGCTTCTGCTGTGTCTTCCGTCCACGCTGGAGGCAGGCTGAAGTATCCCCTCCACCTGGGCTACCCTGTATGACCCTGGAGACTGTGGCTCTTGGGAGTGGGTCTCCTCTCCGTCCCCCTGGAAGGACTGGCTTGGGGCTGGTGGAGCTCTTGGGGAAAGTGCCCTGACTTACCTTGAGTGTCTTTCTCTTTGAAGGTGGATGAAGACAGAGGGAGGCGCCCCTGCTAAGTAAGTGTGGCTCTCCCATTTGTGCTCCTGTGAGAGGAGTAAGGGAGGGGTAAGATCTGGGCCAGGAGTCCAGAAAGGGCAGCTGGGGCCTGCGTGCCAAGATGACTGAGATTAGGAGAAAGAACATATCCCAAATCTTATACTAACAAAGGTGTGTGTCCAGGCATGGAGAAAATCTGAAGACTTTATGTAAGGAATGAATACTTGAAAATGTGACTTAAATGACAGGTGCATTCTGGGCAGGTAGAAACGAGTGTAGAGATAGGAGGGTCTACTGTAGGGGAGGGGCTGCTAGGACTTCAACGCTGCAGGCTCCTAGGGGCAGCACTGAGTCTGCTGGCTGGGACAAGTGCCTTGAGAGCTGAAGGAAGCCAGCTTGGTTAGGAATGGAGACCAGGAATGTGAGCCTGATCAGTGGGGGCTCTGGAAGGGCTAATTGGGAGGAGCTTTCTGTAGTCTTCGTAGGGTCACCAGGGACTTCACATCCCTTCGCCTCCCCATGTCCCCAAGTCTTCATGCTGCTGCTAGCCAGCCAGGCAGGCTGGAGCTTGCCAATGGGTCAGGTGGCAGTGCTCAGAGCAGGCCCAGTTGGGTGGGTCTCCACCTTGGCAGGAATGGATATGCAGGGTTGGTGGTCTTCTACCCTGGGAGCTCTAAGATACACTTCACCTTACCTGGATCCTCCCTGCCATGTCACAGCCAGAGCCAACTCCGAAAGGGAAGTGCCCTGGCCTGGCCTCCTGGCCGTTATACTAGCCTTCAGCTCCTGCGTGTGTGTGTGTGTGTGTGTGTGTGTGTGTGTGTGTGTGTGTGTGTGTGTGGTGTAGTGTGCATATGTGTGCTGTGTATGTGTCCACGTGTGCAAATGTAAGGGTGGTGTGTGTATCTGTGTGCGTGTGCACAGATACACACTCGCAGGCAGAAGCCAGTCTGGCTATTTTAGCTGTGGGCGCCATGCATACCAGGCCAAGGGGTTTCTGTCGGCATCTCCAGCTGTCCTGATTTCCCCATCTCACTCTAATTAGCAACACCGGCTGGGCGGGGCCCGAGCTCACATTCTGTTCTCTGCCCTCATATTTTTAACTCTGTTTTCCAGAAAGAGAATGCTAGGTCTCCCATTGGTGCTGCAGGAGGGAGGGGACAGAGGACAGGTGTGGGGGCCCCTTCTCTGCCTCTTCTCTGGGGCGCTCAACCTCCAGAATCAGGAGGGGTGTGTGTGTGTGTGTGTGTGTGTGTGTGTGTGTTGGTAGGTAGGCAGGCAGAGGACCTGCTTGTCCTTGTCTTCGTGACCTCTGGAAGGCATGCCCTGGAGGAACCCTCAGATAGGGGTGGGGCTTGGAAGCATCCAGAGAAGCTTGGTTCGGAAGGCTCCTGCCGCCTCTGGTCCCCCTGCCTGCACCTTGCGAGCCAGTCTTGTCACTCACCTGCCCCCTTTCTCTCTGCTCCCCAGGGGAGTGTCACCTGTCCTGAAACAAAGCAAGGCACTGTCCCCTGGCCTTGGCTCTGAGACCTAAGCCCTATCTTAGATGCTTGGGGAAGCTGGAGGGCTGGGGAAGACAGGGTGGCCCGAGCCACGCTTGCCCGGCAGGGCTGCCCTCCCCAGCCTGGGATCCTCACACAGGCCCTCTCTCCCATCCCTGCAGGCTCTTTGGCTTTGTGGCCAGGAAGCAGGGCAGCACCACAGACAATGCCTGCCACCTCTTCGCAGAGCTTGATCCCAACCAGCCTGCGTCTGCCATTGTCAGCTTCGTCTCCAAGGTCATGCTGAACGCTGGCCAGAAGAGATGAATCCTGGAGCCCTTGCCCGGGACCAGGGCAGTGGGGATGGGGCATGTGGGGGGGGCGGGGATCCGTGAATCCTGACCACCTTGAATCTAGGAAGAGGACTTTGGGCCAATTGTGGAGAAGGAGAGAGGAAAGTGCAATGTGGGGAGACGGAGGTGAATTGCAGGGCGGGGGGGAGGGGAGCGGGAGGAAGTTTGAAAGGAAGGCCGGAGAGAGGAGCTCGGAGCACCCTGAAAACGGAGGTGTACCTCCCAAAGCCTTTCCAGGTAGCCTGGGGGCCCAGACTCCCTTCCCCCTCTGAGAGGATCAAGCCCCTGACACAAACAGGCCTCTTTGGGGAACCAAATTTCAGGGGGTAATGAAAAAGCTTAGTCCCCCTAACCCACCTGCTTTGCAAGGAGAACTCAAGCTGAGAGTTATTTTATGGCCTTCTGGAGGTAAGGTTGCTGAACCAACCAGCCTGCCTGTGACATCCATTGGTGGTACTTTTTTTGGGTTTTGCTGACCAGAGGCACCCAAAGTCAGTGCTTGCCCTGATGTATTGCCGCCCGTGCACACGTGTCTCCATGCGCTGAGTGACTTGCCTCTACCCCCTAGAATTACAAACAGCTCTGCCGTGTCTGTCTGTGTTCCTCATGTTCATATATATATTCTCCAAAGAAGGCCAGGGCTGGGGGTGACAGGCTCTGTCCTACAGGAGCACACAGCATTTTGGGTAGCAGTTTTCTCTGTCCCTGTATTCTGCCCTCTAGAGGCCTTGAGGGCCTACAGCATAGGAGGGGCATGAACACCCAGCAGCATTTGGGCTGTTCTCTTCCTGGGAAGCTGGAGCTGGCTGAAGGAACAGAAAATGGAAATGTCCGTAGGCCTGGGGAAGAGATTTGTTAGGTAGAATTGTATGTTTTTTGTGGCAAGGGCCCACAGTGAGCTGGGCACGTGCCCTGCCAGTGCCTGGGACTCTGCCTTACATCCTACTCTCAGCCCCGTCCTGGGCACAACACCAGCCTTATTCTTGCTCATCTGCATGAAGCCCCTTCTGACTGGCCCTGTCTCGCAGGGTCCTCTGGTGGCTCTTCCCAGGCTGTGTCCAAAAGCCCTGCTTGGCCTGGACCTGGGGGCCAGGGGATGTCTGGAGTCTCCTTCTCCCCTCTGTGTACTGGGGTCTGACTGCTGAATGCACCCTCCTGTCTGAGCTGTGCACGGTGACAGCAGAGTGCCTCTGGCCGCCGCAGTACCACGTGGCCCTCCCACAACGCCAAAGCCTTTGTTTCCCCGTCTGCCTTGTTTCCTCCGGCAGAGCCACGCTGCCTTCGGAAACAGAGGGTAGAAGGTGTGCATTTAGGGTCCATTCGTGGGGTTGGAAGACCCTCGTTTCCACTCAGGCCTTCACTTAAGCTCATGGAGGTCCCTAGAGAGTGGCATTGTACTGATATATAAATATATATAATATATACATGAGGCATACTGATAGAATCTGTAAGCTAATAAAATATAAGAAAAAGTAAAAAAGAATAGGTAAATTGATGAGATATATTTATTGATTTCCCATATGGCTTTATTGCCCCTTCCCATAAACCATTCTCATCTCTTTTCTAACATGTAAGTACAACCTGAATGCAGGGGCTCTTTATTCTTGGAACAGCCCAGGGATGGCCTTGGCCTTGGCCCGGGTCTTTAAATCCCTAGGCTGTACCTGGGGCTCAGGGGATGGCATGCAGGTGCTCCAGCCCTTTAGCTCCTTATTTTCTAGCAAATGATGGCTCAGCTGCTGGCATCCCAGATGTGAGAGCAGCTGCCCTATCAGCACAGGCCTGAGCGAGTGTGTGAGTAATTGGGGACATGGGTGTGTGTGCCCATGGTGTATGTACCTCTTGGGTTTTTTTTTTTTTTTTTTTTTTTTTTCCTGGGAGTTGTGTCTGTGTGGACATTGTTTCAGGGAACTGGAGAGTGTCTAGGTTAGTGGGGAGTTTGGGTGGAGGCTCTTGGGGGGCCCCTACTTCCAAAAAAGATAAAAGTGTGGGTTTAGTGAGCAAGGTCTTTCCAAAGTGCTCTTCCTTCAGAGATATTCCAACCAAACACCTGGATCACCCCTCTTCCTCATTCCCCACGGAACTCCAGATCTACCCCACGATGGAAGGAGATACCTCTCATCTCTTTCTTGTAAATACCCTCATCCTTGTTGCACAGCACCGGAGACTTGGCCAGAATATTCACGGAGGCATCCGAGCTGCCGCCAGCCTCCTGCCTGGGGTCAGGCCTGAGTTCGGGGTCGGCCTTCACCTCCTGTCCCACCTCCCCATGCTGCACTCAGGCCCAAGCCACATGTGAGTCCACGAAGGCCCAGGACAGATGCCGGAGAGTGAGTGCCTCCCTGTCAGCATGCCCCTGGCAAGAGTGGGCACCCGAGTTTGGCTTTTCCAGGAGAATTATGGGGAAGGGACCCTGGTCCATGGGGTGAGGGCCACACCGTATTCTGCCCCCTCCCTACTCTGGTTCTCACAGGTGGGCCTGTGCACACTCATGCACGTGCAAACACACACCACATGCACACACACCACTCTGTATGCAACCTATTCTTGCCAAAGATTTCCTTTAAATGAAAGCACTTTCACTCTCGTTATTTTGTAAATGATTTGTTTTGCTGTTGTTTATTGTTGAGTCTGTAAGTAAGTAGGGAAACTGCTGTCTGTCTGGTGTTGAACATGAATGGTGGAAAGATGGGGGGACAAAGAGACATGTGGCAGCCCACAAAGCCGCAGCAGGACCCGAGAGGCCTCAGTTACACCCAGGCCCTCTGTTTGGGAAAGGCTATTTGAGCCATCTCATCTGACCTCTTCCATGCAGCTCAGCGGTGGTGACTGCCAGGATTCCTGTTCCCTGCCTTTGGAGAGTCTCCTGGGGTACTTGAAATGGCCGGGTGTGGCAAGGGGTGGGAAACTGTGGTTGGGTGTCCTCTAGATAAGGGTTCCCGGGAGATAGAGGCCTAGTGCAGGCCTGAGTGGAGACAGCAGGCTGTGCCTGATGACTCAGAGGGATCAGCGAGTGAATATCCACTCTTCTCGGGACTTCCTCCCCCTTCTGCCTCACAGAACTTCTCCCTGAAATTTTTCCAGCTTCAGGTATTGGGGAGATCAAGAATGGAATGATCCCACCCAAGGGAAGCAGGCTTCTCTGCCTGGGGTCCTTGAAGAGACTGGGGACCCAGAGCTAGGGACACCCCTTGTACTTAGGCTTAAGCTAAAGATCCTGAGATTGGTGTTTCCATGGTCAGTGGTGATAGGAGTGTGTGCAGGTGTGTAAGTGCGAGTGTGTGTATGTGTGTGTGTGTGTGTGTGTGTGTGTGTAGTTTGCTCAACTCTTTAGGGAACGTGGAGGTGAGGGGTGGAAGTGGTGGATGGTGGGATGTCAAGTTCAGTGTGAGCCACCAGTGACATGAGCCAGGATTCCAGGCCTGAAGAACCACCAACCAGTAGTGTTTTAGTGCTGATGTTGGAGTGGACCAGCCATGTGGGGTGGGGCTTGGCAGACCTCTTCCTTCTTTTCCTCTGTCTCCTCAAATGGCTGAGGAGTTAGAGGATCTGTCTGTTCCCATGTCCAGGCCCTTCCTAGCAACAAGGCCACTGAAGTGCAGCATGCCCAGCGCGCTTCCTGGTCATTGTTGGCAGCCCGTCCTCTCTGGGGACCCACGTTTGGCTTGTATGCGTGCGTAAGCACGTTGAGATAATGCATGCTGTATCCCCCTTTTCTCTCCTCCGTCTGATTTATCATTCAAACCAAATGGTAAGAAGTTCCTTACACCCTGCCCACTCCCTCCCACCCCACCCATTTCTCCCAGGCTGTCTGGGAAACCTGTACCCATGCCCTGGCCCCTGGCTGTGTATTTATAGATGGAAATATACTTTATATTTTGTATCATTGTGCCTATAACCTCTGCCACCTTGTATAAACCCTGATGTATGCTACATGGTCCGGATATGAATGTATGTACACTGATGCTGTTTCCTCTCTGTACAGCTGCTTGGTCTCACCATCATTGTATGGCTTTATAAATGATAAAGTTAAACACAAACCCAGGCTGTGATCTTGCTATGTGTGGCCAGGGCTCTGTTGGGCCTGCAGTGTGTACCAGATAGGGTCTTCAATGATGGTTTTGGGGGGGTCCCAAACAGTGCTTCTACCATCCACCTCCCTGGTCACCATGTTACTCATTTAGGTTTTTAACTGGGAAAGAAGATCCAAGAATAAAAAAGGAGTTGATTAGCTTAGGTGGCTGAGAAAAGCCTGCAGAGCTGAGTGCAGGGGGAAAATGGCAAAAGCTGGATTTGTCCCCATCGTGTGGTTCTCAGATGGGTTCTGTCCAAGGGTGGTGTCATCAGGTGCACAAGCTTGACAGTCCCCTGGGGAGATGATCTTCTTCTACCATTCTCAGCAAGAAACACAGATGCTCATTAGCTCCTGCTGGGTGCATGTCTTGAACTCCATCTGGGACCTTCTGAAATCATAGGTATTGATTGGGGTGGGCAATCCTGAAGGGTTGCTGCTTATGAGAAGAACAGGGACCAGAAGCTGTCTGGCAAAGTGGCCAGCTACCATCAGGTGGGACACATATAGCTCACTCCTACACTGGGCCTACAGGGCCTTGGAATTCTGGAAGTTAAGGTACAGTATGGGGGCTCCTGGGAGATCTAAAACCCTTGTGTGACTTAGCTCCCCATCCCATGTACCTCTCTGTGGGCCTGGGAGGGGGCTCGGCAGCTGTCCTGAGTGTGCAGCTCCCTTCTTTGCAGCCCAAATGGTATGACTTTGGAGTAGCTTCACATACTTGGGTCTCAGAACTCCTTGACACTCTGTAGTTGGCTGGAGGGCTGCAGGGAGCTTCTGTGCTGATGGGTTACATCTTTTGATTATTAAACGAAAACTGAGAATGCTTCAGAAACACAGATCCACTCCTATAACAAGAATAAACTCATGCATTGACTCTGAAAATGGGTGACAGACTCTAGACCAAGGATTGGAGGAGGCATTTTTGAAGCCTCTTTGGCTTCAGCTGTGCCTGTTACTCCGTCCGCTATGACTGGTCCCTGGAAGAGACAAAAAGACAAACAATGGTTTAGCATACCATAATGTATTTTTTTACCTCATCGAACCCCTAAAAAGGGTCTTGGAGGGCCCCAGACCATTCCCTGAACTCTGCTTGTCTACAAGGCACAGGACTGGAAAGGCAGAGCCTGCCTCATGGGGACAGAGCACGTCTGCTGCCTGCTGCTTGCCAGGTGCCACTTTTGGCACCCACCCTCCAGTCCCAAGGCCATGTGTGTGGGAGAAGACCTGCACATCCCTGCTGCATGACCTGTGGGGTCACTCCTCATGATCCCAACGACACATAAAGAAAGGCTCTGGGAGTCACCTGGCTTCTACTGCAGAGCTGGCACTGTCTTTTTCGTTAGCTGTGACAGTTGGCATTGAACAAATGCCCACTGAGGGCCAGAGTCTGAACTGGGCACTGTGTGCATTTTCTCAGCCAGGCACACAAGTCTTCCTGCCCATTTCACAGACAGTGAAGAGAATACAGGAAGAGAGGATGAGTAGACAGTGAAGAGAAGACGGGTAGACAGTGAAAACAAGGGGGACTTTATGTACCATGTGAGAATAACACTTCAGTGGTAGCACAATGCTGTCAACTGAGAGGCAGGTAGTTGGTTCAGCTGTAAGTCCTCAGTGGGCTTTGGGGTACCAGCCAAGAGATTGTCAGCAAGCTTTAAGCTCCTGGAAGCTTTGGGGTACCCGCTGAGAGCAGTCCTTTGCAGAACAAGTCTGCAGGAAGAGGGGCACTGACGACAGGCACAAGAGTGTCTGGCCTGCTGTCTGGCAGGTCTGGAGGCTGGAGCAGGAGGTCTCCGCAGCAGGCCCGGAGGCTGGAGCAGGGGGTCTCGGCAGCAGGCCCGGGGGCTGGAGCAGGGGGTCTCGGCAGCCGGCCCGGAGGCTGGAGCAGGAGGTCTCCGCAGCAGGCCCAGAGGCTGGAGCAGGGGGTCTCGGCAGCAGGCCCGGAGGCTGGAGCAGGGGGTCTCGGCAGCAGGCCCGGAGGCTGGAGCAGGGGGTCTCGGCAGCAGGCCCGGAGGCTGGAGCAGGGGGTCTCCGCAGCAGGCCCGGAGGCTGGAGCAGGGGGTCTCGGCAGCAGGCCCGGAGGCTGGAGCAGGGGGTCTCCGCAGCAGGCCTGGAGGCTGGAGCAGGGGGTCCCTGCAGCAGGCCTGGAGGCTGGAAGCAGCTGCAGGAATGAATTCCCTCTGCAGCCAGAGTGAAGACTCTCAGAGGCCAAAGAAGGAAAGTTTCCTTTCCTGCAGCCACTGGTGGAGTCCTGGAGGTTGGCTTGAGTGAGAAAACCGGTAGACGTTGAAGAGAGCCCCTGCCTGAGGCAGGAGGAGGCGGGCGTGGGGGGGGCGTGAGGCGGGGGAGCAGGACAAGAATCCCACAGCAGGCAGGAATGGGGGGACCATGCAGGCAGGAATGGGGGGACCATGCAGGCAGGAATGGGGGGACCATGCAGGCAGGAATGGGGGACCATGCAGGCAGGAATGGGGGGACCATGCAGGCAGGAATGGGGGGACCATGCAGGCAGGAATGGGGGGACCATGCAGGCAGGAATGGGTCTCCGCGCACTGCTGGTCTGGGGACCATGCTGGGTGTTGGGATTGATTCCTCACTCCTTTGGTGACAACGTGAGCAGCCAGGGCTGAGGAGTCCTGTGAACACCCTGCAGTGGGCGGAGTCCTCCATCGGCTCCCGTGGACTCTTCCATGGCTGCCTGGGCAGGCGGAGGGGGGCGCAGCTGGCAGAGGTCCTGTCCTTCCTATGCCGCTGGCCCCTCCCCCGTCTGTCCTTCTGCCTCCAGCTGGACCACGAGGATTCTGAGACATTCCAGGCCTGGAAAGGACCCCACTGCCCCCCCCCCGGACCAATCTCCATTCGAACAAGGAGCCGGTCCAGCTCTGGGTAGCCACCCTCTAGTCCCCAGGCTGTGTGGGAGACATACGGATCCCTGCCGCAGGAGGGGGGCCGCTCCTCACGGCCAGCAAAACCAAATTCTGCTGTTATTTTGTTTTTGCTGTTTCTTTCTTTATTTGGAGATGAGTTCTCATGTAGTCCAGGCTAAGCCTGAACTCCCGATCCTCCCGCTTTCCTAGTGCTGAGATTACAAGTGCTCTCATTGCCCTCTTTGACAGAAATGACTTTTTTCATCCATTGGTGAAAAGGAGTGTTTATTAGGAGTAAAAGGAGTTCTTGGTTTAACAGTTCAGAGTATAGAGACAGTGTGGTCCATTTGTAACACCACCAACGTGGCATGGAACCAAATGTGTAGTGTATAAACATATGTTTGTGCTCCACAGATCATGGGTGCATATCCAGGCAAGAGTACACAAGCATACACACGTGCACATGTACATACACAAAAGCATACACAGAAATTTGCATATACAAAGATGCACATGCACACATGGACCTGTACACATGGTACACAGACATGTACGCATGTGCATACAGACAGACAGACGCACTCAGGGGCACACAGGAGTATCCATACACATACAGATGCACAGATCAGATGTACACACAGGTAATGCTGCCTTGTGCTATCTCATTAGCAGAGTGGTTCTGTGAAAGAAGGCAGAACACCGTGGGCTCTGAGGAGGACCCACCAAGGGGCCTGGTACAAACAGATGTGGGTGCAGGCAAGCTGGGATGTAGTAGAAGGGGGCAGAGCCACACCAGAAGGCTCCCAGGGAGCTTGGCTTGGGGACTGGGGACCTTGAGGAGGAAAAGCTATGGCAGATGTTGAATGGCCGCTGATGTCAGGGATCCAGCGTTCTCTGGATTCCATACATGTTGTGTGGAAGCTTGGGGGTGGGCAGAGGTACGGACCAGCTTGGAAAGGACTGGAGACTGAAGGAGGCCTTTTGAAGAGTCGTACCCTGTATGGCTTTTGGCACAGCCAGGAGAGCAGATCGGTCCAGCCTGTGCTGAATATAAATTGGGTGTGACACCAGAGGGAGGGTTGGGGCCTGGACCCTGCCAGCCTGAACAAGATGGCTTGGTTGCCTGGCTTCAAAGAGACAAATGAATAATAAAAAGCAAAAAGGTAATTTATTCAATGTGGCTACACTAGAACAAAGAGTCCAGTGGACTCCCCCCCACCCCCCAGTCCCTTCACCATTCAGAGTCCTGACATGAGGTTTAAGCTGAAACAGGTGTACAGGGCTAAGTCAAGGTGTGGTCCCGCCCACAGCCATTGCCCATCACCCTAGCTCCCACCTCAGGTAGGCTGGCAAGGGTTCAGAATGGCATGGAATCTCTTTCCAAGGAGACAAGTTCCCCTTCTGGCTGATAGCAGGCCTTGGCCTTTCCTTCTGCTAGCCCGAGACTCTTGGGGAAATTCCAATTTCTTGGGGTCCATTGCTCACTTGTCTGGTAGCTGAAGAGAGGGGCGCACCTGTCTCTACTTAACAGACCTTCATTGCAGCCAGGGCAGCTAGTTGTAGCTGGGACACACCTGACCCCTCTGCAGTCTGACCTTTCTTGCACACTGGGTTTAGTTCACACTTTGCTGGGCTTCTGTTTTCCTTTTCTGGGCCTCAGTTTTCTCATCTGCAGAATGGGTAAATCCTGCCGCTGAGAGCTGGCCTGTGGGTTGAGGCTATGCAGCATGAGTGTGGCCGGCCACCGACTTGAGGCCTTGTAGACCCCAAGAAGTATATGATGCTAGTTTTTCCCAGGCCTTGGCTTCCTCTACCAGCTTCATGGACTCCGGGGAGACTTGGCAGCTAGGAGGCTGCACAGACAGCCTCCTGATGAAAGATATTGATCTGACTGACTCTCCAAGTCTAGACCTCAGCATGGGGGAGTGGGTGCAGCTGCCTCAGAGGCTCCAGCTTTTATGGGGCCTGGAAAATCATCTCGTGGCCATCAGGACAGGATGTCCAGGCTCTGAGGCCTCCCTCCGTCTCCGCTCCCTCCGTCCTTCCCTCCCTCCTAGCTCCACAGCCCCTGCCCCCATTCCCGGTACATCCTGAACTTACAGGATCTGACCTGGCAGTGTAACTCCCCTGACTTGGGAAACCTGGCAGGTTTGGGTCATCTGCAGCAGGGTGCGTGCAGGTCAGGGTGGGGGCATTTGAGGATGGTAAGAGGCAGCGAGGGAGGAATTGGATGAGGCTGTGGAGGAGAAGACTGCAAGGCCACCTTGGGGTAAATCAAGTTATCATTCCAACAATTCAGCAGATACTTAGCGGGCACCCACTGTGTGTGGGCACTGAGCTTGGCACTGAGCAGCATCAGTCGCTTGCTTCTGCTGTGCCACTTTGGGGAAACAGGAACATCTATCTAGCCTTTGGACCCTGTAACACCACATTTTCATTTACAAGGAGAATGGCTCAGAAACCTTCAGCAGCAGATTGGACACACCTGGAGGACATACAAGCAGGAAGAATTTGCAAGTGGGTCAGGCTGGTCTGGGGAGAGCAGAAGTGGCCCCAAGGCCATAGCATGCCCCACCGTGAGTTTCCTAAGAGTTGGTTGGGTGAAGGAGAGAGAGAGAGGTTTCAGGCAGAGGGTAGAGCATGTCCCCAGGAGCTGGAGGGGCCATGAATGATCTCTCCTGGATGGCAGCCTTTACACAGAACTCGACATTCATTTGAAAAGACAGAACAGTGGTTATATACGCAGGACGTGGTGTTAGAACTGGTTCCAATTCTGCCTCCATTCCTACTAGCTGTGTGATCTTAGGCAAGTTGCTTACCCTTGCTGTGCTTCTGTTTCCATATCTGTAAGTGTGGGCTATGGTACCTTTTATAGGATGACACTTAGAGTACCTGTAAATCCATAACTAGAGAGATGGCTCAGTGGTAAGAGCCTTTGCTCTGCAAGCATGAGGACTTGAGTTCAACTCCCTAACCCCCACATAAAAAGTTAGGTATGGCTGTGTGTGTTTGTAACCCCAGCATGAGGCGTGCAGAAATGGGGGGAGCTTGCTAACCAACCAGGTTAGCTGAAACACTGAGCTTCCAATTCAGTGAAGAGCAATAGAGGGTACCCAACACCCTCTTCCACCCTCCACATGCACAGGGGCGCACGCACCAGGATACACTTGTTCACACAGCACACACATAATGAAAATTTTAACAAGCTGTAACTGCTTTCAGTGCATATCCTTTCTTTATTTGACCCCCCTTCCCTTACCCCCCCCCCCTTCCTCACGATACTTTAGTCCCTAAAGGCACAGACTCAGTTGAGGATCTGAAGCCCCAGCCTTGTGCCTGGCAGATGGGAGACCCTCTCCCCCGTGTGGAGGGAGTGGATGACTTCAAGGTCATTGTGGCCCAATGAGACAAGAGAGACAGGAGGTGGGCCAGAGAGGAGGGAGGCTGATGCAGGGCCGGGGGTCACCATGTAAAGGGTGGCTGTTTGCCATATTAGCAGAGGACATGTTTGAAGAGTCAGGGGGATGGTAGGGTCACCTTGGCATTTGCAAAGATGACAGACATGGTTGGTTGTCTGCTGCAACCTCTACTGGACCCTAGTGATATGTCAGACAGTGTAGTGGGGTTTTATTGTATTTTATCTTGTCATTTCATAAAATAATACTCATAGCTAAGGAAAAGAAGGCTGAGGAGATGGCATTGGTGGCCTGAGACCCTGTAGGTGGGAGGTAATGCAGGATTGAACTCGGAGCCAGGACTGGGGGTGGAATCCTGTTGGGGAGGCTGAAGCTGGAGGAACAAAAGTTCAAGGCCAACCCGAGCAATGTATGAGACCCTGTCTCAAAATGACTGCATGCCCTTAATCCCAGCACTCGGGAGGCAGAGGCCGGCAGATCTTTATGAGCTTGAAAACAGCTTGGTCTACAGAGTGAGTTCCAGGACAGCCGGGGCTACACAGTGAGAACCTATCTCAAAAGTGGGGGGTGGGGTGGAGGAAGGGCTGGTAGTATAGCTTAGTGGTAGGGCTCTTAGCTTGCATGCATGATGAGACCCTCACTAGCAACAGAAGAAAAAAAACCACTAAAATCACAAGACTTAAGATCTCCTTAGCTCTTATCGGTAGAATATTGGTTACTTCCTATATCCAGGGATCAAGTTACCGAAACCTTCAAGGTAGTAGTTTATTTCTGCCTTCAGTCCACTCTCTCATGGATATTGTAGTTGTCCCACAGAAGGCTGTCCAGGGACCCAAGGTCCTTCAGTTCTGTTGCTCTGCCATTTTCAGTATGTGATGCATTATGGTCGCTGGAGCTCCATAGGAGGGAGAGAGAGAGAGGGAGGGAGGGAGGGAGAAAGGGATGGATAGATATTGCGAATTTGTAACATGCCCTCTCATCCAGACATTGTAGAAGGGAAGTGGAGTCAGAATCAAGGGAACATGGAGGTCTGAGGTTCTGTGAGGGGCATGGAGACCCTGGGGTGGGGCAGGAGTCTCAGTAGTCAAGAGTGGGAAGTAGGGGGCAGGGGTGGGGAGGGTGAGGGAGTTTCTAGAAGGCCAAGTCCAGCCTCCACCTTTGGTGGAGCTGAATATGCTCAGGAGAGAAGGTCCTTGCATCTGACCTTGCAGAAGCCATCTTGTGTTTCTTGGGGACAGAGTGACAGTGGAAATGGAGGGGGAGAGAGTGAGAGGCAGCAAGTGTGTGTGGCTCAGAGAAGCCCCTCCATGCTCACAGCGTCTGGAAACTGATTGGGGTGGGGGAGAGGCAGAGTCCAGGAACGCAGCAGGGTCTGCAGCCCCGCATCAGCGTCTCCCTACACTGGGCACCCCTTGCTTCTGCTTACAGTTGGCCCTGTTGACACGGGTTTCCTTGCACAGCAGTGGGAAGGAGGGCAGAGATGGGGATGAGGGGTTTTGCCCTGGAAATCAGCTCTGGGTGGCTTCGGGTGCCAGAGTCCATGACCTGGATCTTTCCTGCTGGGGCGACATCAGCAGGTGTCAGGAGGGACAGGATGTGTCTCTCAGTGGCAGTCCTCCACAGGCTAGGAACAGCTGAGCTCTAAACCCCATGGAGATAAGGGAGGTGAAGAACAGTGCAGTGACTGAGGGCTGGCGAGTGTAATTCCAGGCGGCCTTGGCTTTGTGCAAGCTTGGCGATGATACGGCCACCTGACTGCTCTCCTCCTCTCTAATTCCTCCCTGCCTCTCCTAACCCAGAATCCTAGATTGGATTTTGGAGGTGGTGGCTGTGTCAGGTAAACAAGGCCAGATGGGAGCCACAGCAGACACTGCAGGGAGGGTAGCAGCCCTCATCTGGTTGGAGGTCTGGGACCTCTAGGAAGGGCGGGCAGGGGAGGCTGTTCCCCCTTCCTTTCCTGCCCTCCCTGGCTCCCCGTCACTACCTCCATCTTCCTTTCCTGTCTTCCACTCCCACCTCGCTCTCTGATTCTGCTTTGTTTCCCATCCACCTGTCTTGCTCTACTTCCTAGGCAACCTTCCCCAGTCTGCACACGAGGCACCAGTGACCACACCCTGCTACAGCTGGGAATGGAGGGTGGAGGTCACAGGCCTTCTCTTTCCAGAGACCCCCAGGAACAGGAGGGCTGGGAGCGTGGGGAGCCACAGGAGGACTTTGGACAGCATGTGTCCAGGGTGTGAGGCAGGGCTGAGTCTATAGTCTTTTTTTCCCTCCAGTCTTTTTTTTTTAAATACTTTTATTGATGTTTTGTGTATTTCAGACATTTTTCAGTTCAATTTAGACATATTCCCCTTTCCCTTCCCCCCACCCCACCCCAGTTCATGCATTCTGCCATACAGGTCCTGCATCTTTCTCTCAGTCTTTTTAAAGTTTTTCTCTGCAAAAGTCTATTGTTTTGGGCAGAATTTAACCATGTCAGTCCGTTCTTTTACCTAGTCCTTATGTTGTTGTGGTTCCCCCCCAATTGTATTACTCCAAAATATGCCTATATAAACATCATATATGTACCAGAATTATGTCCTCCAGGAGTAAACTGTATGTTAACTCCAATATATGTTTAGGAGTTCACATTTTTTTCCATATAATTTTATATTACTCTAAAATATGAATATATACCTTCCTCCCATATACATTAATTACCATGTTTGAAAGTAAGTGGTAAGTTAATTCTAGGGCTTATTAAGAGATTCACATTGTAACATCACAGGTGCTTTCAGATAGAAAGAGATATAACAATAACGTTGCTCAGCTTGCCTTTCAATTGGGGGATTTAGTACTAGCATCCACAAATGAGGGAAACCATTCCCCATTTTTTTGGGGGGGTGGGAGAATGTGTTGCTTCACTTAGCATAATGTCTTCAAGTTCCATCTATTTACCTTCGAAGAAGTTCATGATGTCATCTTTCTTTACCACTGCATAGAATGCCATTATGTAGATGTACCACATTTTTGTCATCCACTCGTTAGTTGAGGGGCATTTGGGTTGGTTCCAGCTCTTCACTATTGTGAGGAGAGCTGCAATGAACATAGATGTGCATGTATCTTTGCAGTAGGATGAGTCTTGTGGGTATATACCCAGGAATGGTATGGGTGGGTCAGGTGGTAGGTTCATTTTCTTAAAAAGTGTTCAACATTGTTGCCAAGGAGATGTTGGCTAGGGGATCCAAGCCCCCAGAAAGATAAAGGCTTTTTGCCAGAAAACTGGGATACCTGCAAGAAGAGAGGCGGTAAGGCCCTGCTGTCGAAGACCTGGTGTAAGCATGGGAAAGATATATTGAGACCACACCTGCAAGTGTACAGATGGCCTCTGGAATGCCATAGAGTGTTACCAAAGGCCACTAAATCAACAAAGCAAATATTGGTCTCCTTGAGTCAAGCAAACTCCTCTGTCAGCATTAGCTACACCTCACCTGCCTGGAAATACTGTGCATCAGTGGCAGCCACATGTTTGTATACCCTAAATCTAATTGGCTATTAGCTCTCTCCTTGGAGGAATAATTCAGGGCTGATGCCACACGCTTAAGTCCTCTAATGGTTAGGAGATGTTATAAGCCACAGTAAGACCTTGTCAGCTTTTACAGAAAAGCTATAGTCCATGGATTACCATACCACCCAAACATTTGTATCTATACCAATGTAACCTACCATAATAATTAGTACTGTTTAAATGCCTGTATATCTAACTGCTTATGCTACATCAGTAGGAGTAAAAGGTTATTTTGGGATAAACTGACAACCCATGAAAGGAAACAGCCTGAACCCATCAGAGTCCAAACAACATCTCCAAAGAAAGTAGACTGCTCGGCTTCTCGTCCACTTGTGTCCCTTTTCGAAAGCCTAGGGAACAACCTGTGGAAAAGGGGGCGTGGTAGAATGTAAGGCTGCGATTGGGGTGAACTACAAAACTGCAGAAACATAGACTGGACTCTTATTTGATCAACATGATAGTCCATATAACCTCCCCCAGCTGGACAATGGGGGCCTCAGGTTGTATAAGTTTGGGCATAGCTACTTGCAAATTGGTTTTACATGAAGGATGCCTGTATTCATTGCTTATGACCTATTATTAAAAAATAAAAATAAAAAAGTGTTCAACATTGTTAATAATTAAGGAAATGCAAATTAAAATCACTCTAAGATATCATCTCACTCCAATAAGATTGGCTAAGATCAAGAAAACAAAAGACACCAAATGCTGTAGATGTTGTGGGGAAAAGGGAACACTCATCCACTGGTGGTGTGAATGTAAACTCATACAATCACTGTGGAAAGTAGTGTGGAGACCCTTAAGAGATTCAAAATGAGCCTACCACCTCCAGTCTTTTAAACGCACCAAAGTGACATTTTATAACATTGTCACAACCCTAAGGTTCCCTCCAGTGGTAAAATGGGGAATTGCAGCCATTCGAGAAGCCGTAACGGTGGGCAGAGGTGAGCAAGCTTTGCCAGGGCTGAGGGAGACACCATTAATTTCAAGCTGGAAGCTAAGGGTAACAGGACACTTAGATGCACCCTGTCTATTAACAGCTCCGGGGCAGTGGCAGGGACAGAGACCCTGGGACCTTGCTTCCTATCCTCAATCCCAACTAGAGCCTGCTCAGTTCAGCCTGTGCAGGCCTGGTGGTCAGCAGTGGCAGGAGCCAGAGATGAGCCTGGGCATGGCTCAGTGGGAGAGGTGCTAGATGGGCAGCCAGTGAGCAGGGCATACATGTACTCTTCACTGTGGATCTCTGGGATAGTTGGCATCTTCGATGCTTCCTTGTAGCCTGGCACGGCTGTGCTATGCACTCACTTCTGGAGCTTGCAAGGCTGATATGCCCATCCTCCTGTAGCTGGTCTGCTGTTGCCCCTCTACATCAAGCCCGCTGGGCAGGTGTGAGGCTGACCTATGGTACAACATGCAGTGCTGGTGTGCACAGGTGCTGGTACTGTCACTTGTTTTGACATCTAGGGACTCTCTTCCTCCCTCTGTCCTTATGTCTCTCCCTCCTTCCCTCCTTCCCTCCCTCCCTCCCTCCCTCCCTCCTTCCCTCCCTCCCTGTTTTTATTTGTATGGGTGTGTACACATAGATGACAACCTTTACCAGCTTAGTTCTTTTCTTCTACCATGTTGGTTCCTGGAATCAAATACAGGTTGTCATTGACAAGCACCCTTACCCACCGAGGCATCTCACTGGCCCATTCTGCCTTTTTTTTTCAGATAGGGTCTCTGACTGGATTTGGTTAGGCTGTCTAGTGAGCTCCAATGTTCCACCTGTCTCCACCCCCACATGCTGGGCTATATAGTTTCACTATTATTCCCAGCCTTTTAAAAATGTAGATACTGGGGATCTGAACTCAGGTCTTCATACTTGCATGGCTTTTTTGTGTGTGGAACTCACTCTGTAGACCAGGCTGGCCTGGAACTCATAGAGATCTGCCTGCCTCTGCCTCCCAAGTGCTAGGATTAAAGGCGTGCACCACCATGCCTGGCTTAAAGATGGTTCTTAGCCGCCATGTGGGTGCTGGGAATCAAACCCAGGTCCTCTGCAAGAGCAGTCGATGCTCTTAAGTTATGCCGAGCCATCTCTCCAGCCCCATTGCATGGCATTTTTTTTTTTTTTACCAATTAACCCATCTCCCTGGTCTTGTATTGATTCCCAAAAGCTTTATCTCAAAGCCAAGCATGGTGGCCCACACCTGTAATCCCAGCACTTAGAAGGCTGAGGCAGGAAGATCACTCTACAAGTTTTTTTTGGCCAGCCTGGGCTACATAGCACGACCCAGGCTACCTCCCTCCCAAAAAGCTATAATGTAGACTATATTCTTTATGGTTCTTAAAGTGCTTTCATTGCTTAATTTGCTTTTCAGAGAGCTTCTTTTTACATTCCAGTAGCATGTTCCTATCCAAAACATTTGTAAAATATTCTTGCTGAGTATGGTGGCATGCCTGCAGTCCAGGCAACTCATATCCCAATATCAAGGCCTTTGTGTGCTATATAGCAAGGACCCCCTCCCTCCTCACCCTCCCCCTACTCTCTTTTCTTCAGAAAAATTATTTGTATTATTATGCCTTAAAGCTATTAGTTTTAAAAGTTTTTAAGTCTATTAACCTCAGTCATCTGGAGCTACCAAAGGAATGAATTCTTAGAATATAAATAGAAATTTGAGACTATAGAGATGTGTGTGTGTGTGTGTGTGTGTGTGTGTGTGTGTGTGTGTGTTACTGAAGATTGAATCTAGGGCTTTGTGCATAGTCATGTGCTCATTCTCAGTTTCCAAGAGTAGTTACTTCTAAAGTACAGTGTAGTATCTTATCTTAAATTGATGAGTTACCATCATAAGGACAAGTGATGATTTGCCATGCTGATAGATGATAGAGGTCATGCTCTTGCTGCAACTGTTTTTAATTTTATTTATTTTTTATGTGTATGAATGTACTGTCTGCATGTAGGTTTGTGCACCTGTGTCGTGCCATGCTTCGGAGGTCAGAAGAGGGTGTCAGATTCCCCTGGAACTGGAGTTAAAGACGGTTCTCAGCCATTATGTAGGTGCTGGGAATCGAACCTGGGTCCTCTGCAAGAGCAGTCAGACTCTTAACTGCTAGGCCATCTCTCCAGCCCCATTGCAACTTTTTATTTCTGTCCTATATTGCTTTAGTTTCCTATGCTTTTATTGTAGATTTTTCTGAAGTCCCTTGCCTAACTGCTTACCACTCCTATTTGTGCATGCAATTTAAATTTAAATAGTCCTGGAGGCAAGTAAGTTAAATGAAATGCAGTTTTAAAAAGCCAGAAGTATTTCCCAAGTGGTTCTTTTTTGTGTAAAACAAATATAAGTCTTACCCTGTAGTGCATGAATAAAGTATCTCTTAAGACCTTTCAGCAGCCTCCCTCCTTCCCTTTTTTTTAAAAAAAAAATTGATTTACTTTTTTAAAAGCTAAATTTGTCACATAGATGAGATGTTACCTTTTAAAAATATATTTACTTAGAACAACTAATTTAATACCTTTATTAATAGGTGAGGCTGTCTTCAAAGGAACCAAATCAAAAAGATGATGGAGTTTTTAAGGCTCCTGCACCACCACTCAAAGTGATAAAAACTGTGACAATACCTACTCAGCCCTACCAAGATATAGTTACTGCACTGAAATGCAGAAAAGAAGACAAAGAAGTAAGCAGCCATATACAGTTTTACTGCACGTGGACAGCTCTTTGTGTGTAACATTTAGCCTTTTGTTGTCTTAAACAAGTATCACTACACTGACAGCCACAATTTTGAACCACAAACATAACTTTTCCTACCAGTACCAACGTTTTATGAACAATTTTGTTGCCATCTAATGAATGTTTATGTAAGCTATATGTTAACTACAAAGGGCCTATAGACTTAAATATGCTAGTTCACAGTTACAAAAGAAGTGGGCTTATTTTTTCTTGGCAGTTATACACTGTTGTTCAGCACGTGAAGCACTTCAATGATGTGGTGGAATTTGGTGAAAATCAAGAGTTTACTGATGACATTGAATACTTGTTAAGTGGCTTAAAGAGTACTCAGCCTCTAAACACACGTTGCCTTAGGTAAGATATTTTTATTTTTTATAATGATGTGCATGCTGTATTCTTAAAATACAACTGCATGGTGTTAAAATGTTAAGCATAGTTTATTCGGTAGTAGATAACCAGTGATATGGTAAAATATGATGTTGCTTATAAAAGACTTAGATTATACATAATGGAAAGAAAACTGGGTGATCACTGCCTTTTTAGTACCATATAGGCTTCAGTTTCTAGATGCAACAAGAAGTAGCATATTAAAGAATCTCAGCTGGGCCTGGTCTACAGAGTGAGTTCCACCAGAACAGCTGGGGCTACAGAGAGACCCTGTCTCAAAAAGATCCCCCCCCAAAAAAAGAATCTCCCAGGTTTTTTTTTTTTTTTTTTGAGGTGATGGGAAGGAGGGAAAGGAGGGGAGGACATAAGGACAGAGGGAGGAAGAAGAGTCCCTAGATGTCAAAACAAGTGACAGTACCAGCACCTGTGCACACCAGCACTGCATGTTGTACCATAGGTCAGCCTCACACCTGCCCAGCGGGCTTGATGTAGAGGGGCAACAGCAGACCAGCTACAGGAGGATGGGCATATCAGCCTTGCAAGCTCCAGAAGTGAGTGCATAGCACAGCCGTGCCAGGCTACAAGGAAGCATCGAAGATGCCAACTATCCCAGAGATCCACAGTGGAAGAGTACATGTATGCCCTGCTCACTGGCTTGCCCATCTAGCACCTCTACCCACTGAGCCATGCCCAGGCTCATCTCTGGCTCCTGCCACTGCTGACCACCAGGCCTGCACAGGCTGAACTGAGCAGGCTCTAGTTGGGATTGAGGATAGGAAGCAAGGTCCCAGGGTCTCTGTCCCTGCCACTGCCCCGGAGCTGTTAATAGACAGGGTGCATCTAAGTGTCCTGTTACCCTTAGCTTCCAGCTTGAAATTAATGGTGTCTCCCTCAGCCCTGGCAAAGCTTGCTCACCTCTGCCCACCGTTACGGCTTCTCGAATGGCTGCAATTCCCCATTTTACCACTGGAGGGAACCTTAGGGTTGTGACAATGTTATAAAATGTCACTTTGGTGCGTTTAAAAGACTGGAGGTGGTAGGCTCATTTTTCGATCTCCTATAAGGGTCTCCACACTACTTTCCACAGTGATTGTATGATTTACATTCACACCACAGTGGATGATATGTTCCCTTTTCCCCACAACATCTTACAGCATTTGGTGTCTTTTGTTTTCTTGATCTTAGCCAATCTTATTGGAGTGAGATGATATCTTAGAGTGATTTTAATTTTTGCATTTCCTTATTATTAACAATGTTGAACACTTTTTTATTTTTATTTTTATTAATTAGGTCATAAGCAATGAATACAGCATCCTTCATGTAAAACCAATTTGCAAGTAGCTATGCCCAAACTTATACAACTGAGGCCCCATTGTCCACTGGGGGAAGCTTATATGTACTACATGTTGATCAAATATAGAGGTCCAGTGCTATGTTTCTTGCAGTTTTGTAGTTTCACTTCCCCCAATCGAGCCCTACATTCTACCAGCCCCCTTTTTTCTCAGATTTTCCCTAGCTTTAGAAAAGGGACACAAGTGGACGAGAAGCCGAGCAGTCTACTTTCTTTGGAGATGTTGTTTGCTACGTCTGTGGGTTCAGGCTCTTTTGCTTTCATGGGTTGGCTGTTTATCCCAAAATAACCTTTTACATCCTACTGATGTTAGCATAAAAGAGTTAGATATACAGGCATTTAAAACAGTTCTAATTATTTATGTAGGTTACATTGGTATAGATACAATGTGGTGGTATTGGTAATCCATGGACTTTAGCTTTTCTGTAAAAGCTGACAAAGTCTTACTGTTGGTTATAATCATCTCTAACCATTAGAGGACTTAAGCGTGTGGCATGCGTGATTATTCCTCCAAGGGAGAGTACTAATAGCCAATTAGATTTAGTTATACAAACATGTGGCTGCACTGATGCACTCATACCAGTGAGTGTAGCTAACTGCTGACAGAGGAGTTGTGCTTGACTCAAGGAGACCCATATTTTTGTGTTATTGGTTTAGTGGTTTGGTAATACTCTCTGGTATTCTAGAGGCTATCTGTACACTTGCAGGTGTGTGTCTCAATAATCTTCCCCAGCTTACACCTAGGTCTTCGACACCAGGGCCTTTACTGCCTTCTCTTCTTGCAGGTATCCTTGTTTGAGGCAAGGAGCCTTTGATCTTTTTCTGGGGGCTTGGATCCCATAGCCAACATCTCCTTGGCAACAATGTTGAACACTTTTAGAGAAAATGAACCTACCACCTGACCCGCCCAATACCATTCCTGGGTTATATCCCATCAAAGACTCATCCCTACTGCAAAGATCAAGATGCAATCTATGTATCATTGCGCTACCCCTCACATAGTGAAAGAGCTGAAACCAACCCAAATGCCCCTCAACAACGAGTGGATGACAAAAATGTTGTACACTATATAAATGGCATTCCTATGCAGTGGTAAAGAAAGATGACATCATGACTTCTTGCGAAGGTAAATAGATTGAACTTGAAGACATTATGCTAAGTGACAACACATTCTCCCACCCCCCCAAAAAAATGGGGAATGGTTTCCCTCATTTGTGGATGCGTAGTACTAAATCCCCCAATTGAAAGGCAAGTGAGCAACGTTATTGTTATATTCTTTCTATCTGAAAGCACCTGTTTGTGTATTACAATGTGAATCTTTACTAATAGCCTAGAATTAATTACCACTTACTTTCAAACATGGTAATTAGATGTATATGGGGGAAGGTATATATTCATATTTTTAGAGTAATATAAAATTTTTTTATTATTAACATTTTTTTGAGTTAACATACAGTTTACTCCTGGAGGACATTAATTCTGGTACATATATGATGTTTATAGGCTTTGGAGTGGATTACAATTGGGGGGGAACCACAACAACATAAGACTAGGTAAAAGAACGGACTGACATGGTTAAATTCTGCCCAAACAATATGACTTTTGCAGAGAAAACTTTAAAAAGACTGAGAGAAAGTGCAGGACTGTATGAGAGAATGCATGAACTGGTGGTGGGGTTGGGGGGAGGGAAAGGGGAATATGTCTAAATTGAACTGAAAAATGTCTTGAAATACACAAAACATCAATAAAGTATTAAAAAAAAAAGACTTGAGAGGGAAAAAAAGACTATAGACTCAGCCCTGCCTCACCACCTGGACACATGCTGTTCAAAGTCCTCCTGTGGCTCCCCACGCTCCCAGCCCTCCTGTTCCTGGGGGTCTCGCTGAAAGAGAAGGCCTGTGACTCCACTCCATTCCGCTGTAGCTGTAGAGGGTGTGGTCACTGGTGCCTCGTGTGCAGACTGGGGAAGGTTGCCTAGGAAGTAGAGCAAGACAGGTGGATGGGAAACAAAGCAGAATCAGAGAGCGAGGTGGGAGTGGAAGACAGGAAAGGAAGATGGAGGTAGTGACGGGGAGCCAGGGAGGGCAGGAAAGGAAGGGGGAACAGCCTCCCCTGCCCGCCCTTCCTAGAGGTCCCAGACCTCCAACCAGATGGGGGCTGCTACCTCCCTGCAGTGTCTCGTGTGCTCCCATCTGGCCTGTGTTACCTGACACAGCCACCACCTCCAAAATCCAATCTAGGATTCTGGGTTAGGAGAGGCAGGGAGGAATAGAGAGGAGAGAGAGTATCAGGTTGCGCGTGATCATCGCCAAGCTTGCACAAAGCCAAGGCCGCCTGGGATTACACTCGCCAGCCCTCAGTCACTGCACTGTTCTTCACCTCCCTTATCTCCATGGGGTTTAGAGCTCAGCTGTTCCTAGCCTGTGGAGGACTGCCACTGAGAGACACATCCTGTCCCTCCTGACACCTGCTGATGTCGCCCCAGCAGGAAAGATCCAGGTCATGGACTCTGGCACCCGAAGCCACCCAGAGCTGATTTCCAGGGCAAAACCCCTCATCCCCATCTCTGCCCTCCTTCCCACTGCTGTGCAAGGAAACCCGTGTCAACAGGGCCAACTGTAAGCAGAAGCAAGGGTGCCCAGTGTAGGGAGACGCTGATGCGGGGCTGCAGACCGCTGCGCTTCCTGGACTCTGCCTCTCCCCCACCCCAATCAGTTTCCAGACGCTGTGAGCATGGAGGGGCTTCTCTGAGCCACACACACTTGCTGCCTCTCACTCTCTCCCCCTCCATTTCCACTGTCACTCTGTCCCCAAGAAACACAAGATGGCTTCTGCAAGGTCAGATGCAAGGACCTTCTTTCCTGAGCATATTCAGCTCCACCAAGGTGGAGGCTGGACTTGGCCTTCTAGAAACTCCCTTCACCTCCCCACCCCTGCCCCCTACTTCCCACTCTTGACTACTGAAGACTCCTGCCCCACCCAGGGTCTCCATGCCCCTCACAGAACCTGACCTCGATGTTCCCTTGATTCTGCACTCCACTTCCTTTCTACAATGTCTGGATGAGAGGGCATGTTACAAATCGTCATATCTATCATCTCTCTCTCGCNAGGCTTGCCTTTCAATTGGGGATTTAGTACTCGCATCCACCACAATGACGGCAGAAACCATTCCCCATTTTTTTGGGGGGTGGCAGAGATGTGTTCTTCACTTAGCAAATCTGTCTTCTCAATGTCCATCTCATTTACCTGATCATAGAAGTATCCTGACTGTCATCCTTTTTTATCTCAACGCCCAGTAGACCGCCATTAGTATTGCCATGTACCACAATTTTATGTATCACTCGTTAGTTGAGGGCTTTGGGGTTGTGCTCTCACAGCTCTTCACTATTTGTGAGGAGTCTGTAGTCTGCAAGTTGCATGAAATTAGATGTTGATGCTTCTTCTGCTTAGGTTCGATTAGTTCTTGTGTTGGTTATATACCCACGGGATGGTATTGTGTGGTGCAGTGTGGCTAGGTTCATTTTCCGTTACCATAAGTGTTCAACATTGTGCCAAGGATGCATGTTGGCTGAGCGGGATCCAAGCCCCCTAGAAAGATAAAAGCTTTTGCCAGATCCGAAAACGGGAGTACCTGCAGAAAGAGAGGCTGGTAAGGCCCTGCTGTCGAAGGACTAGGTGGTAAGCAGGGGAAAGATATATTTTGCCAGACCACCATTCGCAATGTTTTACGATTGGCCTCGGGAGGCCATAGAGTGTTACCAAAGGCCACTAAATGCAATCCCAAAGCATAAATCCATCTGGCGCTACCTTTCGCACTCATAACTCAGTCAAGCAACTCCTCTGTCGCATTGCTCACACTCACCTTGCCTTGCTAGAAATACTGTGAATGCATTGGTCTCAGCCAACATGTTTGTACGTACCCTAACATCTAATTTGGCTATTAGCTCTCTCCTTGGAGAAATAATTCAGGGCTTGATGCCACAATTTATTCCTCTAATGGTTTAGGAGATGTTATAAGCCCACAGAGAGACCTTGTCAGCTTTTACAGAAAAAGCTATAGTCCATGGATAAGCATTACTCACCAAACACTTTGTATCTTTATATACCAAGTGTAAGCCTACCATATAATTATTAGTTTAAATCCTATTTAATCTTATACTTGCTTATGCTCACATCGTAGGAGTAAAATGGTCTATTTTGGATTATTTATATACAACTGACAACCATGAAAGGAAACCATGCCTGACATCACCAGACCAGACGTCCAACAAATTCCACACCTCAGTACAAAGAAAGTAGACTGCTCGGCTTCTCGTCCACTTGTGTCCCTTTTCGCAATCTCGCCTATCTCCCGCGGAACCAATCTGCTTGATGTGACCATACCACCGGGTTTGGGGCCGGGCCTTCTGGTACCCCGTTTAATGTAAGTAGGCTTTGCGTATTGGGGTGCAACTAAAACTGCAGAAACATAGTCTGGACTCCTATTTGAATCAACATGTATCTCCATACCCCTCTCTAACCTCCCCCAGCTGGACAATGGGGGCCTCAGTTGTATAAGTTTGGGCATTAGCTTACTTTGCAATTGGTTTTTCATGAAGGATGCCTGTTTTCATTGACTTTACCTATTATTAAAAAATAAAAATAAAAAAGTGTCAAACATTGTTATAATTAAGAAATGCAAATTAAAATCACTCTAAGTATCATCTCACTCCAATTAGATATGGCTAAGATCAAGAAAACAAAAAAAGACCCAAACTGTGTAGATTGTGTGGGGAAAAGGGAAACCTCATCCACTGTAGTGGGAAATGTAAACTCTACAATCATGTGGAAAGTAGTGTGGAGACCCTTAAGAGATTCAAAATGAGCCTACCACCTCCAGTCTTTTAAACGCACCAAAGTGACATTTTATAACATTGTCACAACCCTAAGGTTCCCTCCAGTGGTAAAATGGGGAATTGCAGCCATTCGAGAAGCCGTAACGGTGGGCAGAGGTGAGCAAGCTTTGCCAGGGCTGAGGGAGACACCATTAATTTCAAGCTGGAAGCTAAGGGTAACAGGACACTTAGATGCACCCTGTCTATTAACAGCTCCGGGGCAGTGGCAGGGACAGAGACCCTGGGACCTTGCTTCCTATCCTCAATCCCAACTAGAGCCTGCTCAGTTCAGCCTGTGCAGGCCTGGTGGTCAGCAGTGGCAGGAGCCAGAGATGAGCCTGGGCATGGCTCAGTGGGAGAGGTGCTAGATGGGCAGCCAGTGAGCAGGGCATACATGTACTCTTCACTGTGGATCTCTGGGATAGTTGGCATCTTCGATTTGCTTCCTTTGATAGCTCTGGCACGCTTGTGCTATGCACTCACATTTCTGGAGCATTTGCAAAGGCTGATATGCCCATCCTCCATGTAGTCTTGATCTGTTCTGTTGCCCTTTACATCAGAAGCCCTGCTGGGCAGGTTGAGGCTGACCTATTGGTACAACATGCAGTGGCTGGTGTGCACAGGTGCTGGTACTGTCACTTGTTTTGACAGCTAGGGAAGCTAGGAAGCAAGAGGGAATGAGGGAGAGAAGAAGGAAAAGAAGGACAAGAAAGACAGAACGACGAACGACTTTTTTCTGTCTTTTTTTTCTTTTATGTTTTTAAATATTTCATATAATTCTTTTTTTTTTTCCCCCCTCCCTCCCTCCCTCCCTCCTTCCCTCCCTCCCTGTTTCCCTCCTTCCCTCCTTCCCTCCCTTCCTCCCTCCCTCCCCTGTGAGCACCTTTCTGGAGGCCCAGGGAAACCTGGGGATGGGAATCAGTTGCCCAGTCCGCAGGCTCTGGATCCGAGAAACCAGAGCACAGGTGTCTCTATGCCTGTTTCCTCCCGAGTTTCAGTCAGTAACATGTAAGGAGGAAGGTGGGAAAGAGCCTTCATGGCTCCCTCCAGGACTGACCTCTGCCTTCACCAGCCGCCCAAGTTGCTATGGAGGTTCAGCAGAATCTGGTAGAAAATAGTCATTTGTAAAAAATAAACATGCCGGGGCTGGAGAGATGGCTCAATGATTAAGAGCGCCAACTGCTCTTACAGAGGACCCGGGTTCGATTCCCAGCATCCACATGGCAGCTAAGAACAGTCTTTAACTCCAGTTCCAGGGGAATCTGATGCCCTCTGATCTGACCTCCGTGGCATTGCAGGACACGGGTGCACCAACCTACATGCAGACAGTACACTCATACACATAAAAAATAATAAATAAAAAAATAAAAAAATGCCTCCTGAAAAAGCATGGCAGTGGTGCTCCCAGGCAGGCAGCGGTGCTCCCAGGCAGGCAGTGCTGCTCCCAGGCAGGCAGCGGTGCTCCCAGGCAGGCAGCGGTGCTCCCAGGCAAGTGTTTATTCTGGCTCCAGGCTCAGCTCTACCCTGCCCTCACTCTGGTGTTCCCAGGCATTGTCTCTCTGTGGCTCAGCATCCTTGTCTCAAGTGTCTATAATGGGCTAGTCATAACGAGCGGACCAAGCTCTGAGCCAGGCATGATGCTGTAAGTATTTAGCCCAGCTCATATGTGGAACACTGGGAAGAAGGAGTGGACTTTTTTTTTTTTTTGGTCTACAATGTGTCAGGCTTTCTCTGACATGCACAGGATCTTATTTACACAAAGAACCCCCAAAGGTAGCCAGTCCAACCCCAGTTTGAAGAGAAGAACACTGAAGCCTGGAAAGGGAAAGTGACAGTTCTGTTAAGGGCTGGCAGAGGGATTGGAACTCAGGTCTGCCTGCTTTCGAAGGCTTTGGGTAAATCCAGAAAGCCGTAGATGGAGTGGAGGCAGAAGCCTGCTGATGACCGGGAGCTGGGAAGGCAGAAGACCCAGGAGATCAGAGGAGTGTAGACAGGAGGGAGGGACAGGCAGCAAGGACTGGCCTTAGAGATGGGTAACTTTGGGCTTGTGGGTTCTGGTGAGCATCTTGTACCCCTGCAAAGCAGACTGTGGCTGATGGCTAAGTTGGTTCACAGGTCCAGGGGCAGGGACTCCCAGGACAGTTGTCGGAAGGCTGACAGAGTGGGTTACAGTTTTGGGGTTATAGTTTGGGAAGAATCCAGAGCTGGACAGAAAAGCAGATCCTTAGGGCCATCAGCTAGGAGAGCACCCAGGACAGCGCTGAGGAGCCGGCAGGCCACTTCACCAAGCTGGTGAGGCTCTAGCCTCTGGGAGGACGGTCCACAGCATGTTCATTCAGAAGCAGCTCATGGCAAGCAGTTCAAAATTAGATCCTGAGTATGACCGCTGTGCGGCTGTGCCTCACAGTCCAGTCACAGTAGGACCCCCTTCCATCTTTATTTTGAAAAGGGGTGTAGGCCTTTTGCTGCTTTCTCACTTCTTCGTAGGATAAGCCTGAAAGGACAGATTTTTAGATTCTCCTCTATGAGGTATTGGAAAGAAGATGCTGTCACCCTGTGGCAATGGTTTGGTACTGCAATGGTGACTTGAGGCAACAACACTGAGGTTCCTGTGATGGGTCAGGCTCCTTTTTGTGTGCAACATCTAGCATCAGAGGTCAGGGCTCACAGAGGGGTGTCCTTTAAGATTCACGATGGTAAGAGTGATTTTCTCTGGAGATACTCAGGGTTGCAGGCACCAATGACAGCAGCAAAAGGGCACACCCTGGTGTGAGCCAGCCCCAGTGCCGGCCTCCAGGAATGTACAATGAGGAGGGCATGACCCATAGCCTATGTCACCAATGCAGGAGCCAGACGAGAGACCAAGAAAAGTGATGCCCTTGTCTCAGTGGGAGCGTGCAGTGTCAGGCCCTTTGTCCTTTGTCTCTTAGGTGGGATTTCTGGGCACTCTTATCCTCTTTTCTCACACTTGAGTCTTTTTCCATGCCAGATAGAGCAGATTATTTGGCTGAGAACATGGAAGGACCTTCTGCTAGCTATGCTGTCCCTCAGAGCCAGCATCTTTGATGGCATCCAAGTTTGCTCTGTCATCCAGCCACAGTTTGTCTCTGAACTGCTCACTCTGGGATGGCCGAAGTTAGGGTGATGGTAGGAGCAAGTTCCTGTGGCCACAGGTACAAAGTCGCTTCTTCTGCCAGCTCCATTGCTAATGTCTGGGTTTTCTCTACCCAACTTTGAGTCAATATTTTCATTGTTCTTAAACTCAGTTATGGAAAGGGATGTCATTTATTAGTTGTGATGATTCATCTTCATTGTCAACTTGGTGATTTAGAATCCCCTGGGAGACATATCTCTGGTTGCATCTGTGAGGTTGTTTTCAGAGAGGTTTAACTCAGGAGGGAAGACTCATTCTCAAGATAGGTGGTACCATTCCCTGTGTTGGCTTCCTGGACTGATGATGAAATGTGCCCAGTTGCATATGGCCAGCCACCGCAGCGACAGATTGTAGTCACTCAAACCCTGAGCCAAAACAAGCCCAAACCAGCCTTTCTTTCCTTTAAGTTGCTTTTGTTATATATTTGTTACAGCAATGAGAAAAGTAAGTATTACATTGGTCTTCTGGAATGCTAGAGCGGTAATTCTCAACTGGAGGTGCTATAGATATCCAGTAGACATTTGTCTTAGTTGAGAGGGGGATGCTGTGGAGTAGTCTAGTGGGTAGCGTCATGTTTTAAATGATACTAAAAAGTCCTCCATTTACTGTCTTCAACAATAAGATCATTAAACATAGAGTATTGAGAGAGCCAAGGCTGAGAATCCTGATCTAAAACATCAGATGTTAGCAATTAAAATAGAAATGCCTAGTTCAGCCTTGTGGAGGAAGGCTTATGAAGTGGGAGTTAAGGAAGGAGAAAAAGCCTCAGCCGGGGTCTGACGTCAAGTTGAAGACTACCATGCAGAGGAGGGCCAAAGCAAGGCACAGAGGAAACACCCAGGCAGGGAGACAGAGTGTGCTGAGGCTTTGAGCAGGGGAGGCTCTGGTGCATCTCCATGAGTAGGGATGAGACACAGGTTATCAGAGGGGGACCAGGCTATGGAGGTAGGCAGGGGCCAAGCATGAAGAGTATGTCTGTGTGAACTGTAGAAAAATAGAAAATTCACTTAGAGAAAAGGCAGACAACACTAGTATGCATGCGTGTAATCAGTGCTCAGCGTATTATCAACCATGTTGGGTTGTTTCCAGCTTGCAACCATAATGAACAATGCTCTTTGGACGAGTTGTACACATCTCCTGGCTTATCCTCAGGTGGACATCTGAGTTGCTTCCATTTTGGAACTATTACAACCAAAGCTGCTATGAACATTGACGTATAGGTTTTTGTGTGAACAGAATTTTTATTTCTCTGAATTCATGTCAGGAGTACAATGTTGGGGTCCTGTGACAGCTGCGTGTTTAATTTTTAAAGACAGCACAGAACTGTTTTCCAGCTAGTTGTTACCTTCTGAACAATCTAGTTTCTCCACATTCTCACCCACATTTGATGTCATCATACTTTTTTCTTTTAGTTATTCTGGGAGGTGCACAGTGGCATCTCATTTTGGTTGGAATTGCATTTTCTCATTGAGTAATGGCAATGAACATCTGCCTTATGCATGTCTTTGGAGCAATGACTCTTCGTGCCTCGTTTCTACTTGATTTTTTTAACTGTTGAATTTTAAGAGTTCTTTATATATTCTAATACTAATCCTTTTGTCAGCTATGTGATTACCAAGAGTTTTTATCAGTCTGTAATCTTGTATTTTTATCTTCCTAATATGGTATTTCACAGAGCAGCAGTGTTTACTTAGGATAAGTTTCCTTTTATGGCTCTGGTGTGTTAGGTCTAAAGCGTCTTTGTCTAATCCTACATTTTGAAGATTTTGTCTTAAAGTTTTTATTTCATATGATGTCTATAATCTATTTTACTTGGTTTTAATAAGGCTGTGAAGCTTAGGTTGAAGTTTATTATTTAATTTTTGCCCAAGGATGCTCACTTGTACAAGTGCTATTTGTTACAAAGCATGTCTTTCTTCCACTGAATTATATTTGCCCCTTTGTCACAATCTATTGGGTGTATTTATGTGTACTAGATACTTTTGTATGACTGTGTCTGGAATACCAGAAAGAAGCAGCTTAACTTCAAATTTCAACAAGGGCATAGTGGAACACCTCAGTTCATGGCAGTGGCAGTATGTAGTTTAACTGTTCACATCACAGTGAACCCAGATGCACAGAGAATGGGACCAGAGCCAGGGGCTAGAACTTTCACAGACCCGCCTTAGTGATCTCTTTCTGCCAGGTAGGACCCACCTCCTGAAGTTTCCACAACCTCTTCAAATAGTGCCACCAGCTGATGAGCTAGAGATCAAAATTCAAATGCATGGAAGACATTTCAGATTCAAACCATAACATTCTGTTTCTGGGCCCCAAAGGCTTATGGCTGTCTCACAATGTGGAAATGCATCCAGTCCAACTTCAAGAGTGCCCACAGTCTTAACATTCCCAGTAATTAAAAAATACAAAGTTCAGGGCTGGAGAGAGGGTTCGGTGGGTAAGAGCACTGGCTGCTCCTGCAAAGGACCTGGGTTTTATTCCAAGTACATGACGGCTACATGAGAGCTCACAACCATTTGTAACTCCAGTGCCTTCTTTTGACCTCCTAAGGCACTGAACAACACAGGTGCAGTAATATACATACACATGAAATAAAAACAGTATACAGAAATTCAAAGTCTCTGCTGAGACTTAAGGCAGTCGCTCAGTTGTGAGAATCTGTTACATCACCGCTAGTGACCTACTTCTACTAGCCAGATCCCACCTTCTGAGGATTCCACAGCTTCTCAAAACAGTATCACCAGCTAATCAAGTGGTGTTCAAACATGACTCTGCAGGAGGTGTCTCAGATTCAAACCATAACGATGTGGATTCATTTATGGGGTCTTGATGGATTCTGTTTTCCTATATGTCTGCCCATATTACATAATTTTGATGATTTTGGATTTATAAGTCTCGAAATAGGTCAGATTACTTTTCTCCTCCTCCTCTTCCTCCTCCTCTTCCTCCTCTTCCTCCTCTTCCTCCTCCTCTTCCTCCTCCTTTTCCTCCTCTTCTCCCTCCTCTTCTTCTTCCTCCTCTTCCTCTTCCTCCTCCTCCTCCTCCTCCTCCTCCTCCTCCTCCTCCTCCTCCTCCTCCTCTTCCTTCTCCTCCTCCTCTCTCACTGTGTAACCCAGGTTGGGCTCAAGCACATAATTTTCCTACCTCAGCTTCCTTTGAGCTGAGATTATAGGCATATACTACCATGGTATCCTTTATTCTTCTTTGTCAAAGTTTTTTGAGATATTTAAATTCTTTTGGTTTTCCATATATATATTAGAATAATTTAATGTATATCTACAAAGTATTGCTAGTATTTTCATAGGACTTGCATGAAATATATCTGGTGGTATTTGGGGGATAATTAACATTTGTACTATTAAATCTCCAATCCATGAACATAGTCTCCCCCTTTATGTCTTTTACTTCTTTAATCATCAGTTTCCAGTTTCCAGCTTATGAGTTTGGAACATGCTTTATTAGATTCAAACATTGATACTTTTGAATAACTATAAACAGTACTGAATATTTTTAAGTGCTTTGTGTTGGGCTCAGGACTTTGGGCAAACTAATGAGGTGCTCTACTACTGAGCTATACTCTCAGCCCATTTATTTCTATTTTTAATGCATCTGTCCATGTATTTGTTGCTGGTATATAGAAATACAGTTTACAACATTTTTGGCAGAATGCATGAGCTCTGGTGTGGTGGGGGCCAGAGAGACGAGCATGGGTCTAAATGTGATTTGTAATTTTTTGTGAAATGCACAGAGCTTCAATAAAAATAGGCTTTGAAAAAAATACAGTTTACTTGTGCATGTGTATGTTGTAAGCTGAATCTTTTGTTGCTGATATGACTATTTCATGTTGTGCTGGACAGCTTTAATGTCAACTTGTCACACCTGGGCTGAGGGAGCCTCAATTAGGGAACTTATTCTTTTGGACTGGCCTGTGGCCATGTCTGTGGGGTATTTTCCTAATTGTTGAGAGATTTGGGAGGGCCCAGCCCTCCGTGTGTGGTGCCACCCCTGGGCAGGTTGTTCTGTATTATATAAGAAAGCAGGCTGAATGTGGGCCAGGGGAGCAAGCTAGTAAGCATCCTTCCTTCATGGCCTGTGGTTCAGCTCCTGCTTCCAGGTTCCTGACTTGAGCTCCTACCTTGAGCTCCCTAAGTGATGAACTGTGACCTGGGAGATGTAGAGATGAATAAACACTCTCATCCCTAATTTGGTATTGGTCAGAATGTTTTGTCACAGCAATTGCAAGCAAACTAGAATACATGTCATTCTTTTCTTCTGTAGTATTTGTTTTATAGATTACTTGAAATTTCATATACAATCAGGATATCTGAAAACAGGGTCAGCTTCATCTCATCCTTTGAGTCTGAGTCCCTTTTTTTTTTTTTTTTTTTTTTTTGTCTTTTCGAGACAGGGTCTCCCTGTAGCCTCAGCTGTCCTGGAACTCACTCTGTAGACCAGGCTGGCCTTGAACTCACAGAGATCCGCCTGAGTCTGAGTGCCTTTTATTGCTTGTTCTTTTTCTGGCTAAAACTTGGGGGCAGTTAGTTTAATGAGACTAGTGCTAGTGAATATTCCTGCATTGTTCCTGATCTTAGGGAAAAGTTTTGAATCTTTCACTGCAGTGTTA
Organism: Rhizomys pruinosus; assembly: GCA_009823505.1. Classification (NCBI taxonomy): domain Eukaryota; kingdom Metazoa; phylum Chordata; class Mammalia; order Rodentia; family Spalacidae; genus Rhizomys; species Rhizomys pruinosus. Next base: position 558,675 of record VZQC01008945.1, read on the forward strand.
CTAAGCCAAATTATGGGTATACTTGAATAAATAATCAACCTGATTAGTTTTAAAAGCCAACTCTCAGAGTTTGTTTGTTCAGATCTCTTACAGAACTGTGCTTTTGAGCCAGGCCTTAGCCATCCTTTTATTCAAATGGTTTCTCCACCATGAATTGGGGAACTATAAGCTTGGATCCACCCTTATCTATCAGAGAAACTTGCCTTTGATCCCTAGGCCTAAAATATCTCATGCACAATGTCAAGCATACTCCTCAATTATTCTGTCTTTAGACTAATTTAGTGTAGATCTATAAAAAAATATCGTATTTTCTCCAAAATTGTGTAGAATTGATGGTAATTCTTCTTTAGATATTTGGCATAATTTTCCATTGGAATAATCTGTGTTTAGCTATTTCTTTAGGAGTAGTCAAATTATAAGTCAAGTTCCTTAATAGTTTGAGAGGTATTCACATGTTTCTTCCTTGAAGTAAATTGTGGTAGGTTTTGTTTTCAAGCAATGCCCACTTCCTTGAAGTTGCCAAATTTCTGTGTGTGCTATTATCAGAGTCTTCTCGTTCTGTCCTTGTGATGTATGCAGGGTCTGTGGCTTCATTTCTGATATTGGTAATTTATCTTTTTTATCTTTTTGTCAGTCATTGTAGGCTTCTATTACATTTAATTGATCTTTTCAAAGAACAAATTATTTCATTGATTTTTCTGGGTTTTATTCTCCCCCAGTGTTTAATTTTTCTAATCTTTTAAAAATTTTTTTATTTATTTTGTATGCGTATGAATGTACTGTCTGCATGTAGGTTTGTGCACCCATGTCGTGCAATGCCATAGAGGTCGGAAGAGGGCTTCAGATTCCCCTGGAACTGGAGTTAAAGATGGTTCTCAGCCACCATATGGGTGCTGGGGATCGAACCCGGGTCCTCTGCAAGAGCAGTTGGCGCTCTTAACCGCTAGGCCATCTCACTGTAGGCTTCTATTACATTTAATTGATCTTTTCAAAAAACAAATTATTTCATTGATTTTTCTGGGTTTTATTCTCCCCCAGTGTTTAATTTAATAGATGTAATAGTTAGTGTTGTTAACTTGATAGAACCTAGAGTTACCTGGGCCTCTAGACAAGCCTGTGGAGGATCATCTTCATTAGGTTAATTGGAATAACCCGCCCACCATGGGTGGCACCACCCCCTTTCTGAGCTCCTAGGCTGGATAAAAGAGAAAGGGCACTCACTGAGCAGGAGCGTGCATTCATCCCTCCCTGTCTTCTGATTGTGGGTATAATGTGACCTGCTGCTTCAACTCCTGTCAGCTTGAGTTCCCTGACTGATGGACTGTGCCCCTGAATGGTGGGCCAGAATAAACCTTCCTCTCTCTTTTTTTTTTAAATTTTATTTATTTCTGTATGTGTATGAATGTACTGTCTGCATGTAGGTTTGTGCACCCGTGTCGTGAAATGCCACGGAGGTCAGAAGAGGGTCTTGGATTCCCCTGGAACTGGAGTTCTCCTGGAATTGGAGTTACAGAGGGTTCTCAGCCGCCATGTGGGTGCTGGGGATCGAACCCGGGTCCTCTGCAAGAGCAGTCGGTGCTCTTAACCGCTAGGCTATTTCTCCAGCCCAAACCTTCCTCTCTTAAGCTGCTTTTGCCAGGGTATTTTAAAAATTATTTTATTTATTTTATGTGTGTGAATGTGTTGCTTGCATGTATGTAAGTGCACCTGTGTTATGCAATACCTGTGGAGGTCAGAAGATGGTGTCAGATATCCTGGAACTGGAGTTTTATCTTCCAGCTTGTGATTCTTTTTTTGTTGTTTTTTTTGAGACAGGGTCTCCTTGTAGCCCCAGCTGTCCTGGAACTTGCTCTGTAGACCAGGCTGGCCTTGAACTCACAAAGATCCACCTGCCTCTGCCTCCTGAGTGCTAGGATTAAAGGCGTAGTCCACCATGCCCGGCTCTATGCTTGTTTCTTACAGATATCTTCCTTGTCTTCTCCTTGGTTTATGGAGGGCTGGTTGTGTTAGGGTTCCANTTGTTCTACAGCAATGAGAAAAGTAAGTATTACATTGGTCTTCTGGAATGCTAGAGCGGTAATTCTCAACTGGAGGTGCTATAGATATCCAGTAGACATTTGTCTTAGTTGAGAGGGGGATGCTGTGGAGTAGTCTAGTGGGTAGCGTCATGTTTTAAATGATACTAAAAAGTCCTCCATTTACTGTCTTCAACAATAAGATCATTAAACATAGAGTATTGAGAGAGCCAAGGCTGAGAATCCTGATCTAAAACATCAGATGTTAGCAATTAAAATAGAAATGCCTAGTTCAGCCTTGTGGAGGAAGGCTTATGAAGTGGGAGTTAAGGAAGGAGAAAAAGCCTCAGCCGGGGTCTGACGTCAAGTTGAAGACTACCATGCAGAGGAGGGCCAAAGCAAGGCACAGAGGAAACACCCAGGCAGGGAGACAGAGTGTGCTGAGGCTTTGAGCAGGGGAGGCTCTGGTGCATCTCCATGAGTAGGGATGAGACACAGGTTATCAGAGGGGGACCAGGCTATGGAGGTAGGCAGGGGCCAAGCATGAAGAGTATGTCTGTGTGAACTGTAGAAAAATAGAAAATCTCACTTAAGAAAAGAGACAACACTAGTCTGCTGCGTGTAATCAGTGCTCAGCGTATTACTCAACCATGTTGCGGTTGTTTCCAGCTTGCAACCATAATGAACAATGCTCTTTGGACGAGTTGTACACATCTCCTGGCTTATCCTCAGGTGGACATCTGAGTTGCTTCCATTTTGGAACTATTACAACCAAAGCTGCTATGAACATTGACGTATAGGTTTGTTGTGAACAGAATTTTTATTTCTCTGAATTCATGTCAGGTAGTTACAATGTTGGGGTCTGTGACAGCTGCGTGTTTAATTTTTAAAGACAGCACAGAACTGTTTTCCAGCTAGTTGTTACCTTCTGAACAATCTAGTTTCTCCACATTCTCACCAGATTGATGTCACTCAATTTTCTTTTAGTTATTCTGGGAAGGTGCCACAGTGGCATCTCATTGTTGGCTATGGAATTGCATTTTCTCATTGAGTAATGGCAATGAACATCTGCCTTATGCATGTCTTTGGAGCAATGACTCTTCGTGCCTCGTTTCTACTTGATTTTTTTAACTGTTGCAATTTTACAGAGTTCTTATATATTCTAATACTAATCCTTTTGTCAGCTATGTGATTACCAAGAGTTTTTATCAGTCTGTAATCTTGTATTCTTTATCTTCCTATTGGATTTCACCCGAGCAGCAGTGCTTTACTTAGGATAGTTCTCCTTTCCTCTGGCTCTGCGTGTGTTAGGTCTACAAGCCGTTCTTTGTATCATCCCTACCATTTGAAGAATTTTGTCTTACCGAGTTTTTATTTCATTATTATGTCTATAACTATTTACTCGGTTTTAACTCAGGCTGTGAAGGCTTAGTTGACGAGTTTATTATTTAATTTGCCCAAGGATGCTCAATTGTACAAGTGCTAATTTGTTACAAAGCATGTCTTTCTTCCACTGAATTATATTTGCCCCTTTGTCACAATCTATTGGGTGTATTTATGTGTACTAGATACGTTTTGTATGGACTGGTGTTGGAATCCAAGACAACAGGAAAAAGCGCTTAACTTCAAATTTCAACAAGGGCATAGTGGAACACCTCAGTTCATGGCAGTGGCAGTATGTAGTTTAACTGTTCACATCACAGTGAACCCAGATGCACAGAGAATGGGACCAGAGCCAGGGGCTAGACTTTCACACGACCCGCCTTGTGTTCTCTTTCCTGCCAGGTAGGACCCCACCTCCTGAAGTTTTCACAACCTCTTCAACTAGTGCCCACCAGCTGTGCTGAGAGCCTATGATCAAACATTCACAGCATGGAAGACATTTCAGATTCAAACCATAACATTCTGTTTCTGGGCCCCAAAGGCTTATGGCTGTCTCACAATGTGGAAATGCATCCAGTCCAACTTCAAGAGTGCCCACAGTCTTAACATTCCCAGTAATTAAAAAATACAAAGTTCAGGGCTGGAGAGAGGTGGTTCGGTGGGTAAAGAGCACTGGCTGCTCCTGCAAGGACCTGGGTTTTATTCCAACGTACATGACGGCTACATGCGAGCTCACAACCATTGTAAACTCCAGTGCCTTCTTTGCCCTCCTAAGGCACTGAACAAAACTAGGTGCAGACAATATACATACACATGAAATAAAAAAACAGTTATACAGAAATCAAAGTCTCTGCTGAGACTTAAGGCAGTCGCTCAGTTGTGAGAATCTGTTACATCACCGCTAGTGACCTACTTCTACTAGCCAGATCCCACCTTCTGAGGATTCCACAGCTTCTCAAAACAGTATCACCAGCTAATCAAGTGGTGTTCAAACATGACTCTGCAGCGTGGTGTTTCAGATTCAAACCATAACGATGTGGATTCATTTATGGGGTCTTGATGGATTCTGTTTTCCTATATGTCTGCCCATATTACATAATTTTGATGATTTTGGATTTATAAGTCTCGAAATAGTAAGACGCACTCGTGGCGAGACCCCCGGCAGCCTCAGTAAGACTCTGCCGCCGCGAATATCCTCTATCGTCTCCCTCCGCCCTTTCTATCTTCTCCCTCCTCTTCTTCTTCCTCCCTCCCTCTTCTCCTCCTCCTCTTCCTCCTTCCTCCTCCTCCTCCTCCCTCCTCCTTCTTCCTTTCCTTCTCCTCCTCCTCTCTCACTGTGTAACCCAGGTTGGGCTCAAGCACATAATTTTCCTACCTCAGCTTCCTTTGAGCTGAGATTATAGGCATATATACTACCATGGTATCCTTTATTCTTCTTTGTCAAAGTTTTTGAGATATTTAAATTCTTTTGGTTTTCCATAATATATTAGAATAATTTAATGTATATCTACAAAGTATTGCTAGTATTTTCATAGGACTTGCATGAAATATATCTGGTGGTATTTGGGGGATAATTAACATTTGTACTATTAAATCTCCAATCCATGAACATAGTCTCCCCCTTTATGTCTTTTACTTCTTTAATCATCAGTTTCCAGTTTCCAGCTTATGAGTTTGGAACATGCTTTATTAGATTCAAACATTGATACTTTTGAATAACTATAAACAGTACTGAATATTTTTAAGTGCTTTGTGTTGGGCTCAGGACTTTGGGCAAACTAATGAGGTGCTCTACTACTGAGCTATACTCTCAGCCCCATTTATTTCTTTTTTAATGCATCTGTCCATGTATTTGTTGCTGGTATATAGAAATACAGTTTACAACATTTTTGGCAGAATGCATGAGCTCTGGTGTGGTGGGGGCCAGAGAGAGTGGGATGTGTCTAAATGTGATTTGTAATTTTTTTGAAATGCACGAGCTTCAATAAAAATAGGCTTTGAAAAAAATACAGTTTACTTGTGCATGTGTATGTTGTAAGCTGAATCTTTTGTTGCTGATATGACTATTTCATGTTGTGCTGGGGACAGCTTTAAGTTCACTTGACACACCTGGGCTTGAGGGAGCCTCAATTAGGGAACTTATTCTTTTGGACTGGCCTGTGGCCATGTCTGTGGGGTATTTCCTACTGTGTGAGACATTTGGGAGGCCCAGCCCTCGTGTGTGGTGCCACCCTGGGCAGGTTGTTCTGTATTATATAAGGAAAGCAGGCTGAATGTGGCCAGGGGAGCACGCTAGTAAGCCATCCTTCCTCATGGCCTGTGGTTCAGCTCTGCTTCCAGGTTCCTGACTTGAGCTCCACCTTGAGCTCCCTAAGTGATGAACTGTGACCTGGGAGATGTAGAGATGGAATAAACACTCTCATCCCTAATTTGGTATTGGTCAGAATTTTGTCACAGCAATTGCAAAGCAAAACTAGAATACATGTCATTCTTTTCTTCTGTAGTATTTGTTTTATAGATTACTTGAATATTTTCATATAACAATCCGGATATCTGAAAAAACAAGGGTCAGCTTATCTCATCCTTTGAGTCTGAGTGCCTTTTTTTTTTTTTTTTTTTTTTTTTTGTCTTTTCGAGACAGGGTCTCCCTGTAGCTCAGCTGTCCTGGAACTCACTCTGTAGACCAGGCTGGCCTTGAACTCACAGATGATCCGCCGAGTCTGAGGCCTTTTATTGCTTGTTCTTTTTCTGGCTAAACTTGGGGGCATTAGTCAGTTAGTTTATGAGACTAGTGCTCAGTGAATATTCCTGCATTGGTCCTGATCTTAGGGAAAAGTTTTGAATCTTTCACTGCAGTGTTACTAAGCCAAATTATGGGTATACTTGAATAAATAATCAACCTGATTAGTTTTAAAAGCCAACTCTCAGAGTTTGTTTGTTCAGATCTCTTACAGAACTGTGCTTTTGAGCCAGGCCTTAGCCATCCTTTTATTCAAATGGTTTCTCCACCATGAATTGGGGAACTATAAGCTTGGACCCACTTATCTTATCAGAGACAATCTTGCCTTTTGATCCCTAGGCCTAAAATATCTCATGCACAATGTCAAGCATACTCCTCAATTATTCTGTCTTTAGACTAATTTAGTGTAGATCTATAAAAAAATATCGTATTTTCTCCAAAATTGTGTAGAATTGATGGTAATTCTTCTTTAGATATTTGGCATAATTTTCCATTGGAATAATCTGTGTTTAGCTATTTCTTTAGGAGTAGTCAAATTATAAGTCAAGTTCCTTAATAGTTTGAGAGGTATTCACATGTTTCTTCCTTGAAGTAAATTGTGGTAGGTTTTGTTTTCAAGCAATGCCCACTTCCTTGAAGTTGCCAAATTTCTGTGTGTGCTATTATCAGAGTCTTCTCGTTCTGTCCTTGTGATGTATGCAGGGTCTGTGGCTTCATTTCTGATATTGGTAATTTATCTTTTTTATCTTTTTGTCAGTCATTGTAGGCTTCTATTACATTTAATTGATCTTTTCAAAGAACAATTATTTCCTTGATTTTTCTGGGTTTTATTCTCCCCCAGTGTTTAATTTTTTTCTTTAAAAATTTTTTATTTTATTTTTTTGTTTGTTGCGTTTATGAATGTACTGTCTGCATGTAGGTTTGTGCACCCATGTGTGTGCACTGCCATAGAGGTCGGAAGAGGGCTTCAGATTCCCCCTGGAACTGGATGTTAAAGATGGTTCTCAGCCCCATATGGGTGCTGGGGATCGAACCCGGGTCCTCTGCAAGAGCAGTTGGTGCTCTAACCGCTAGGCCATCTCACTGTAGGCTTTATTACATTTAATTGATCTTTTCCAAAAAACAATTATTTTATTGATTTTTCTGGGTTTTATTCTCCCCCAGTGTTTAATTTAATAGATGTAATAGTTAGTGTTGTTAACTTGATAGAACCTAGAGTTACCTGGGCCTCTAGACAAGCCTGTGGAGGATCATCTTCATTAGGTTAATTGGAATAACCCGCCCACCATGGGTGGCACCACCCCCTTTCTGAGCTCCTAGGCTGGATAAAAGAGAAAGGGCACTCACTGAGCAGGAGCGTGCATTCATCCCTCCCTGTCTTCTGATTGTGGGTATAATGTGACCTGCTGCTTCAACTCCTGTCAGCTTGAGTTCCCTGACTGATGGACTGTGCCCCTGAATGGTGGGCCAGAATAAACCTTTCCTCTCTTTTTTTTTTTTTACATTTTATTTATTTCTTATGTGTATGAATGTACTGTCTGCATGTAGGTTTGTGCACCCGTGTCGTGAAATGCCACGTGAGGTCAGAGAAGAGGGTCTTGGATTCCCCTGGAACACTGGAGTTCTCTGGAATTGGAGTTACAGAGGGTTCTCAGCGCCGCTTGTGGGTGGGGGATCGAACCCGCGGTTCCTCTGCAAGAGCAGTCGGTGCTCTTAACCGCTAGGCTATTTCTCCAGCCCAAACCTTCCTCTCTTAAGCTGCTTTGCCAGGGTATTTTAAAAATTATTTATTTAATTTTTAAAATTTTGCATGTATGTAAGTGCACCTGTGTTATGCAATACTACCTGTGAGGTCAGAAGATGGTTGTCAGATATCTGGAACTGGACTTTTTATCTTCCAGCTTGTGATTTTTTTTTGTTGTTTTTTTTGAGACGGGTCTCCTTGTAGCCCCAGCTGTCCTGGAACTTGCTCTGTAGACCAGGCTGGCCTTGAACTCACAAAGATCCACCTGCCTCTGCCCCTGAGTGCTAGGTTAAAGGCATGCACCACCACACACCGGCCCCGTTTGTTGATTTTATTTCTTTATTTATTATTTATTTTTTTTTTTATGAGTATGAGTATACTGTCTACATGTAGGTTGGTGCACCCGTGTCGTGCAATGCCGTGGAGGTCAGAAGAGGGTGTCAGATTCCCCTGGAACTGGAGTTCTCCTGGAATTGGAGTTACAGACGGTTCTCAGCCACCATGTGGGTGCTGGGGATTGAACCCGGGTCCTCTGCAAGAGCAGTCGGTGCTTTTAACTACTAGGCCATCTCTCCAGCCTCTAAGAACCATTTTTAACTCCAGTTTGTGATTCTTTTTTTTTTTAAAAACATGGAACACTTCACAAATTTGCATGTCATCCTTGCGCAGGGGCCATGCAAATCTTCTCTGTATCCTTCCAATTTTAGTATATGTGTTGCTGAAGCGAGCAGTTTGTGATTCTTATACCCTTCCTGTAGTCTCAGTTCCACTGTTAGGTCCATCCATTTAGATGTAAAAAAACTTTTAAAATTGTATTTTAGAATTTCACACATGAATACTACATGGATACATCATTGTAAATGTCTTTGGCCTCCTCCTGGTTAGGTTGTATTGTTAGATTTTTTTTTTAAGGCTATTGCAAATGGGAATGTTTCAATGATATCTTTTTTTCTCTTATGCTTGTGTTTAGTATGTAGGAAGTCTACTGATTTGGTAAGTTGATTTTTTTTCTTGCCATTTTGCTGAAAGAAGTTTCTAGTTTTCTGGTGGAATTTTAGGCATCTCTTATGCGTAATATCATATCATCTGAAAATAGTGATTATTTAATTTCTTTTCCAATTAATAGCCTTTTAATTCCTTCTCTTTTCTTCTTGCTCTAGCTAGGGTGTGAAGAGGAGAAGGGACAGGGGACAGCTCTGTCTTGTTCCTGATTTTAATGGGATTGCTTTGTGATTTTCTTTTGTACTGAGGCTTGGACTTACTCCCTGGACAACAAGTCCATCTGGTTCCCCTAGGGCACTTTTGACTTTAACATCCTCCAGGATCTCAAAAACTTTTGCCTACATATGGGCACCATGTCTGAGCTCCCCTACATCCAGCGGTTCTGGGACCTGTGGTCTTGCTCTGCCCTCTGCAGCCAGTGTTCAAGGGCTCATGTTCTCCTGGCCAGGGCTCCAGGCCGGGTGACACATCGTCTTGGGAGGCCATGGACCCTGAGCCATCTTCCCTCAGCGAGCTGGCTTTCCCAGCCCTCCTCCTCAACCCTCTCCTCCCCTACCCACTTCCCTTTTTTCTCCCTGCTATGCCTGCTGATGGGCATGCAGATCAGCTTCTCCCTCCCTCTTCCCACTCTGCCCCTCTTGCCTCTTCCTCCACCAGGCTCCACCTGTCCACCAACCTCCTTCTCTCTACCCACCACTCCCTACACCCCCTTCCCCAGCCAAAGGAGGAAGAGCAGCCTCCTCCCTATCTGCCCCTTTCTCCTCCTCTTCCTAACCTCCTTCCTTCCACTGCTCCCCCTAACTTCCCCTCACCTCACCCTGTTCCTTGCATGTCTTCCCCCATGGTCTTCTCCACCTGTCCCCCGGAGTCATCTCCTGTGGCTTCCCACACCCAGTCATGACAGATTTCTGCTCTCCTCTGTCCCCTTCGGGAGGTGGCTGGGGCTGAGGGAGTTATTAGGGTACATGTCCCCTTCTTCCTATTAGACCTCCCTCAGATTGAAAAACATTTGGGCCCTTTTTCCACTAATCCCTCCTCCTGCAATAAAGGGTTTTGCTATCTCACCCAGGCTTACGACTTAACTGCATGACCTCTGCAGGCAGCTGCCAGGCAGTTTGTGGATTGGGCCCATATGTCTGATAACACGCTTTCCGAAGGGGAGGCAGCTGTTCCCACTAGGGAACCTGGTTGGGACTACCAACAGGGCACACTGGCCAGCAGAGGAGGAACCTCTGGTTCACTGCCTCTTACAGGGAATGGAAATGGTTTCCAACAAGGAAGTTAATTTGAGAAACTCCATGATGTTACACAATGGAGTGATAAAAATCTGGCTGTTTTCCTAAATCACCTTCAGGAGACCATGGTCCAATATACTCATCTTGCCCCAGCCTCTAATGTGGGGGGATGGGGGAAGGGGAGAGGGGGTGCATGGTCTTGGCTACCCATCTTATTTCTCAGTCGGCTCTGGTTATATGAAGAAAATTAAAAAAGGCCAAGGGTACCCAAACTCCTATATAGGAATTGGTGAGGATGGCCTTAAAGTCTTTAATGCTCAAGAGGAGGCAGCAGAGACTTCCTGACAGGACAGGCTCAGCTGCACCAAAAGGCTGTGCTCCAAGCCCAAGCCTTGGTCACTGCCCTGAGGGCTACAGCATTCTCGCAGAGAGATCGGGGGAGGCCAATCCAGCCCCACCCCACAGGGGCCCAGCTGAAGTCTACTCTGCCAGGGGCCTGCTTCAAATGTGGCCAAGGAGGACACTGGTCACGAAACTGCCCTAACCCTTGGCCACTAACCCAGCCATGTCCTGTCTGCTGGCAACCTGGGCATTGGAAACCGGAGTGCCCGGTGTGGGCTCAACCTCTATGCCAAGTCATGGAGGTCCGGCCCCACCAGTACAGGCATCTCTGGCTCCTACGGCATTTGAACTTCTTGGCCTGGTGGAAGACTGAAGGGACTCAGCCTTGGAGACCCCCATTACTCTTGCCAAGCCTAGGGTGATGCTCCAGGTAGCAGGTAAGTCCATTGTTTGCTTACTCGACATAGGGGCTGCCTTATGCCTTATCAGTGTTAACCACACACTTGGGTCACAGGGTCCCCTCACCAATTTCTGTTACTGAGCTAGACAGGACCCCATCCTTTCCACCCAGGACCTTGCCACTTCCTTGTACCCTGGTGGGGCGATTTTTTTCACACTCCTTGTGGTCAGATCTGAATGCCCGGTGCCTCTGCTTGGTCGTGGCATCCTCAGTCGCTTTGGGACAACTACCTCCTTGGCCCCACAGTTTCCCCAACTCTCACCTCCCCCTCCCCCTCATTGCCTCTCAGACTTCCACCCCTGACAACCCCATACCCATGCTCCTGAGCCAAGTTGACCCCCAGGTTTGTGACACCTCCACCCTGGTAATAGCTGCCCACCACAACCCTGTCCTGGTCCACCTCAAGGACCCCTTCTCTTTTCTTTCCAGACCCCAATTTCTTATGTCTGAGGACCTTCCCTGCTGTGGCCTCAAACCCATCATTACCTGCCTCCTGTCACAGGGACTCCTGATTCCTGTAGAATTGCCCTGCAATACTCCCAAATTCCCTGTTTGAAAGCCTTGCGTGGCTGAAGACCTTCACCTCATTAATGAAGCAGTCATCCCCTCTCTAAGATTCTGTCTACCACTTCCCACTTCACTGTCCTAGATTTAAAAGACGCCTTCTTTACTGTCCCTCACATCAGGACTCACACTTCCTCTTTGCTTCCCCCCGGGAGGACCATGATACTCATTCAGCAACACAGCTAACATGGACAGTCCTTCCTCAAGGGTTCAGGGACAGTCCTCAGTTTTTCAGCCAGGCCCTGGCATGGGATCTTTCTTCCCTGGATCTTAGTCCTAACACAGTCCTACAATATGTAGACAACCTTCTACTCTGAAGTCCTTCTTTATCTCAGACCCAACAACTCTCTCTCTCTCTCTCTCTCTCTCTCTCTCTCTCTCTCTCTCTCTCCCTCTCAGGGGCCCGGGTTTTCCATCTCCTATTCATAGATAAACCCCAAATTAGCCTGGCCCCCTACCTCATCTTCCTCTGAAACCTCCTCCTCCTGCTGCTGTCCGGAAACAGTGGAAGCCCTACACTCACCCAGGCCTGGTCTCCTAAACCAACCCCTCACAGATCCCCAACTAACCTTCTTTGTAGATGGGAATTCCCTTGTAGATGCCTCAGGATGCCACCAGGCAGCCTACCCAGTAGTCACCTCAACAGAGACATTGGAGGCAAACCGCCCCCAGTTGGGAACGTCATCACTGAGGGCTGAACTAATCGCCTTAACCAGGGTACCCCAGCTTGCAAAAGGGCAACAGGCCAACATCTATACTGACTCTAAATATGCTTTCCTAATAGCTCATACACACTCAGTTTTATGGAAGGAGAGGGGCTTCCTCACTACTAAGGGCACCCCCATTCTAAATGGTCCTCTCATAGGCAGATTTTGGAGGGGGCAATTATCCACTGTTGGGGCACCAAACGTCTGCAGATCCGGTCACTCAGGGAAATGCCAGTGCTGACTTGCTGGCCCAGACATTGGCTTCTGACCCCTTCAGAACTGCTGGGTGCATTCTCTTGTTAACCCCATCCTACAGGCCTGAATACCAAATGGAGGAAAGGACCAGACTCCTTGGCAGAGGGGCTACACACGCAAAAGATGGATGGTTATACTTAAATAACCATCTTATCCTTCCCCAGAATCAAGCACCCTCCATCATCTCAGATATTCACCTACACATTGGCCTCTTCTGGAACACATCATCATCCTCTGATCTGGGCAACCACAAACCATTCAGACTCACAATGGGCCAGCTTTTGCCTCAAAGGTGGTTGAACTCGTGTCTGAGGCTCTCAGCAGCTCCTAGAAGCTGCACATCACAGTCTTCAGGAAATGGAGAGGGCCAATGGCCTCATCAAACAACAAGTCGCCAAGCGCTCTCTTGAACTCAGGTTTCCCGGCCTTCCCTCCTCCTCATTACCCTTACCTGCCTTCGAGCCACCCCATGTTCCCCCACAGGCCTCAGCCCTTTAGAGCCTCTGTACAGAAGACCACTTCTTCTTAATCACCACCTCCACGTTACCTACCCTAGTTCTCTCTCCTGCATTCCCTCTGCTCCCTCGCCAACAGCTATCTCCCCACTCCTCACACTAGGGGGCCCTGCTATAGCCGACCTCTCTCCCCTCTCTCCTGGGGACCAGGTACTTCTCAAGCAGTTATCTCCTAAATATCTGGAGCCTTGGTGGACAGGACCCCACACCATTTTCCTCACCATTCCCTTGTCTGTCAAACTCCTGGGACACCAGTGCTGGTATCACCTTTCCAGACTGAAGAGGGCGCCCGTCCAGGATGGATGGTCTGTCCAGCAATTGGGTCCCACCAGCCTCAGATTTACCAGAAACCCTGAGGGACAGGTGTGAGTGCTTTCATGTTATGTGCCCGTTCTTTTGCCTCCTTTCTCTTCTGGATCATAGTCTTCTTCTGCTGCCTCTACTGCTGGATGTGCCAGGCACTGAGATACTCGTCTCCAGGTGTCCTTATACTTCTTACCACCCTAACCCTCTCCCAACTCAGTATGGCCACTGCTACCCAACCTTCCTCTGGTGCTTTTACGTTTACTAGACAGCAGAGGGTGGAGCACAGTCCAGCATGAGCCTCTCCTGCCTGGCAGATTGCAACCCTCAGGGTTGCAATGCCCAAGTCATCATCCCCCTTTCAGACCTTAACTGTCCCCCCAACACTGGGATGCAGGTACCTCCATACAGTCCCCTCCATTCTCCACTGTCCCCCCCGCCCCCCCCCAGACACTATGCTTCATGTTCGACCAGGTAAGGGACGATTGCCACACCCAGTGGGTTAGGGAGAATGGTGGCTGCCCCATAAACTTAGCCAGGAAACTTTCAGGATGGGGGGATCCCATAAGAAAAAACTTGCTGCCAAGCCCACATGACTGATGACCAATGTCACAACAGCTGCTGGGAATGGCACCTTATCACGTCAGATAAGGTTATGTTGAAGTCATCCGACTTTGGGATGCATGGTGGGCCACAGGGGTGGTCTGAAAGGTTTATACATCCAGTGCTGCCTTGTACCCTTGAGGGGAAATTAAGATCTTTAGGTTCTACATCAGAGTCTCCTCCACCCTCCCCAAAACAATAAGAGGAGTCCCTCTGGGCACAGAAGAATCCAAAGGTCACCCAATACAACCTCCAGAGATGATCTCTTCTCGTGGCTGAAGTTGGCACAGCCCTACTTAAACTTACACATTCCAGTTTCAGCAGTGTTTCCTCTGTGCTACATTAGGCTGCCCTCCCTTTGCCAAGGCCCCTTTACCCCACTGCCCACTACTCTAACTGCTGCTTCCCGGGCCAGTTAATCCTCATACCAGGGGTTCCCCTCTTCTGAGATCCCCTGGACAGTCAAAGCTTTCCCTTTTGTTATTCAGGGCCATGTTCCCTATGTAACAGAATCAATATCACCTTGGCCCCTATTTGGCACCCTCAGGGTGGAGTTTTTAGCATCCCCCCCCCCTTTTTTTTTTTTTTGGGTTTTTTTATACCGGGTTTGGGGGGGGGGAAACCCACATGCCAGAAACACTGACGAAGGGACAACATGGGAAAGGTGCAGGATAATTCCCCACCAAGCTCTACCAACCCGGTAGGAAGATAGCTACAATGGGAACCCCCTGGGGGTGACCTAATAAACAGATCTTAGAGGTAATATTGCAGAACACATGCAAAGAAATAAAGAAATAAAGAAGAATCTGAGATCTCCTGAGACCAGCTGAGGCAAGCATAGTAGGCAGCAGCTGGGTACTTCAGCAAGGCTGATTGTTGATGTGACTTAATATAGTTAATCCATTAATCCCATTGTCTTTGCTTAATTGGCTTTTGTTGAGGCTGTGGGGGTGGACGTATCCTCCCAGTGGTATAAAGGTAGGGTTGTGTGAATCTTGAGATCTGAGATCTGCTGGAGACCAGCCTGAGGGCCCGGGCACGGGCTTAAAGAGCCCGCCCACAGCCACCCCCCCCCCACCAACTGGGATACAAAGGCCATCTGAGGAGGCAAAGCAAAGCAAGCCTTCAACACATTGAAGAGCATTTAGGACCTTACATTGGAATACAGGCAAGGAGAAGTTCATATGCCAGGACACACGAAGAAGAGACAACCGATAGGCGGTACAAGAGACATACCTTGCACCAAGCTTTATTCCACCCTTGGGAGATTCTCTATAGTGGATTCCCTGGGGATAGGCTCCAGGACACAGATATCGAAACACAATTGGGAAACCATATTTAAAGAAACTACAAGATTAAAGAGAGCAAATAAAGAACTAAGGAAAGAGAATGAAGAACTCAGAAAGGACTAGAGAGAGAGAATGACAAACTTAGAAGGAACTGGAACACTGAAAAGATCCATGCTGAAAAAAATAAGAAGAAAACCAAACAGCAAAGCAAAGAGCTATAGGAAATGAGATTGAGAAGCTGCCAAAAGGAAGTTAGAACATACTAAGAAATCACAAGAATGAAAATGATAAAAGGAAATCAAACACTCATCCAATCAAGAGGAGGAATGGAGTGGAAAAAACCCTAGAAGAAGAATAGGAGCAGAACAAAGAATACAACCTGGAAGATAACACAGAACGAATAAAAACCTCAAGTAAAAGATATGAAAATTTAATAAATACCACACAAAAGTGGAACAACCAGGAACCTGTGGGACACTATGAAAAAAATCAAACCTACACATATAGAGTAGAGGAAGAAGAAGAATCCCAACCGAATGGTATTGATCAGTCTTCAACAGAATATAGATGAAAACTCCCCACAAACTAAAAAAAGACAAAAAAATAGTATATATACATATATAAGCACCATAGAACTCCAACAGACAAAGACTTCAGAAAAGAAATTCTCTAGAAAAAAAAACACACATAATAAAATGCCAGACAACCCAAAACAAAGACAAAATCCTTAAAGACCACAGAGAAAACAAGTGACCTATAAGGGGCAACATAATAAGAATTACACTGACTTCTCAATGCAAACGATGAAAGCAAGAGTAACCTGGAGGCAAGCATCCCGTGTTTAAAGGACAATAGATTGTCAACCCAGGTACCATAAACCACAGCAAAAATGTCATCTTAATTGAAGAGAGAAAGAAAACCCTTCCTGACATTAATACGTTGAAAGAATGCATGTACCGAAGACCAACCCTTCAGAGAAATATTGAATCAATTCAAAGAACAGAAGAAGGAGCAACCATCCCACGGCACCTAGAAAGCAGAAAGCAATAAAAGCTAAAAACTGCAGAAGTAGAACGTAAAACCCAAACTGCAAATGGATATACAAGGCAAAAGTGATAGCCACAAGACAAACACTTAGTCTATAACCTTAAATATAATGGACTCATTCCCCAAATAAAAACATAGAAGGGAGGATTGATTAGGAAACAGATCCATCAAATTGCTTCTAACAAGAACTACATCTTACTTCAAAGACGGCAACCACCTTTAAATTGAAAGGATAAGAAAACAATATTCCAACAAATTGGTACCAAAAAAAGCAGGTGTTTGCTATTTTAACATCATACAAAATAGACTTCAAATAAAAAGAAATCAGAAGAGACCAAAGAAGGCCATTATTATTTTTTTTTTAATTTAAGTTAATTATTTTTAATTTTTTATTTCGAAATCTAGACCGTGCCCCCTATTCCCCAACCTACCAGGTTTCATCAGCATTCTGTTTCGCAAACCTGTTGGATTAGGGGCCATTAATTTTTATTCAAAGGAACAATCACCAAGAAGATTTCCATTTATGAAATGATATGCCCCAAAACTCTTCCATTCTGGTGCACCAACTTTATGAAGACTATGCTGCAGGACCATCAAGGCACACGACTAACCCCATAACTCAAGTAGGGGACTTCAATACCTGCACTGAGTCCCTGGATAGGTCAACAGGACAAAGAAATAACAGAGAGATCAAATAAACTGAACATGATACAGCCAAGATGTGACCTAAAAGCTTACCATATATTCCAACTTAATAACCAGCAGATACACTTCTTACTTCACACCCGCCATGGAACATTCTCCAAAATCGACCACATAATGGGTCACCAGAGAAACCTCCACAATACAAAAAAGGATTGAAATAATTTCATGCTTCCTGTCAGCACCATAGTGCAATAAAGCTCCACATCAACACTAGGATAAGCCCTCTAACTACAAGAACAAATGGAGGACTAAAACACACACTTGATAATGAATGGGTCAGGAAAGAGATTAAAGAAAGAAATAAAAAGCACCGGGAACTGATTGACAATGAACAATAAACACACCACAAACCTAGGGATACCTTAAAAGCAGTTCTCAAGACCAAAAAGCTGCATATAGTCTTGATTTTAAATTTTATAACTTATTCATTAAAATTTTAATTGTAAGCCCGAATATGACCATATTTAATTAAATTATAATTAATCTCCATTTGAATGTTCTTGCAAAAATTCTACTAATATGCCAGTAAACTCTTTTATATAATTATTTTGCTGACATATACAGAAATATAACAGTGTACTAAATCCTAAGGCAGATTTCTGACAAAAAAGTGCATTTACAAAGTCAAAGAGTCCTGAATCCAGGGCTATGGAATGCAATGTGTCAGGGAGGGAGAAATGTTGTTTAAAAGTACTAGAATATAATGTCTGTTTTTTCTTCCATAGTCTTTCTTTTTCTTTTTAATTTTTGTATTCTTAATTTTATTTATTTCATTCTGTATGTGTATGAATGTACTGTGCTGCACTGTAAGTATTGGTGCACCCGTGTCGTGCAACGCCACCGGAGTTTACACAGCAGGTGTCTCATTCCCCTGGAATTGTAGATTCTCCGGTAATTGGAGCTTCAGGACGGTTCTCAGCCGCCAGTGGGTGCTGGGGATCGAACCGGGGGTGGACAGGTCCTCTGTAAGGAGGCGGTCGGCGACTCCCTTAACCGCTAGGCCATCTCTCTAAAGGCCCCCCATAGTCTCTTTATAACTTGACATAGTGTTTTAAATTTGATGTTCAATATCATTTGAAGTAAAATTTAAGTATTTGTGGGAATGGTGACATTTATTTTTAAATTGTGCAATCTCTGCACCAAATGTAAACACAAGAGTATGTAAGCCAGCATGGTGGTACATAACTACAGTCCCAACACCTTGTAGGTGAGGCAGGAGAGTCATGAGCTCAAGGTCAGCCTGGGCCATGTAGTAAGTTCAAAACTGTCTGGGCTACATAGTAAGACTAGTTTCAAAGCAAAACAAAACACTAGAAAAGCCAGCCAAACAAAAAGAATACTTGATCATGTGGAATCACTAAAGTGACTCAATTCACATTTTACAGTGCTTACGTTCAATGAGAACAGCACCCCAAATGACTGCACTTTTTTCTTTTCAAATTTTTTTTTCGGTCCTAGAGTGGAATTTTATAGCCCTGGGTGCCTACCCATTAGGACAAACACCGAAAGAGTGCAAGTGAATGGATCTAAAAACCACAAACTAAAAGCCACTTGGAGGAAGGCAACAGCAAATAAACCTAAACGACAGACATGGAAGAATTAACAAAAATCAGATAGAAAATCAATGAAATAGAAAACAAACGAAAAAACAATACAAAACAATTAAATCCAAAAGTGGTCTTTTGAAAGAGTAAACAAGATAGACAGACAGACCTAGCCCAGTTTTTGAACAGAATAAACGAAGATAGTCAACCCATAATCTGTGATGAAAAAGGATATCACAACCCAGAAAACAAAAAAAAATTCCAAAAACATATAAAAAAAAAAAAAAAAAAATACTAAAAATATCTACGCAAGTTTGAAAACCTAGAAGAAATGGATGACATATTGAAATCCTGGGAATACACCAAAGCTCAAACTCAGACGACAGATCGACAAGCTTAAAACAGGACCCATAAGTAATATGAAGAAATTGAAAGATGTAAATAAGATAACCTCCCAACATAAACAAAGCCAGGCCCAGATGGTTTCATGGCAGAATTCTATAAACATTCAAACAGTACTACAACCATATTACTGAAATGTTTAGCAGGATACAAATCAGAGGGAATTCCCCAATTCTTCTATGAAGCCAGCATCAACTCTATACAAACAACCAGGGCAAAGATACAACTTAAAAGGATAAATTAAGACCCATCTCCCTAATGAACACATGGCCAAAATTCTAAACAGGATACGGCAAATCGCATACAGACCCACATCAAAAAAGATCATCCCATCTGACCAAGTGGATTCATCCAGAGATGCAGGTGGTTCAACATGAATCAATAAACACTCATCCAACACATGGAATGAAAGACAAAAACCACACCCTCATCTCAGTTGATGCTGAAAAGCCTTTGTAAATCCAGGCCCCTTCATGGTTTAAGTCCTAGAGGTAATTGGNGCGGTTAAGAGCGCCGACCGCTCTTACAGAGGACCCCCCCGGGTTTCGATCCCCAGCACCCACATGGGGCTGAGAACCGTCTGAAGCTCCAATTCCAGGTAGAACTCAGCTCCAGGGGAATCCGAGGACCCCTCTGTCTGAACTCCGTGGCGTTGCACGACACGGGGACTGCACAAACTTACATGCAGACAGAGTACATCATACACATACAGAAAGAAATAAAAATTAATAAAAAAAAATTAAAAAAAAAGAAAGAGACTATGAAAAAAAGACAAGACATTATATTCTAGTACTTTTAACAACATTTCTCCCTCCCTACACATTGCATTCCATAGCCTGGATTCAGGACTCTTTGACTTTGTAATAGCACTTTTTGTCAGAATCTGCTTAGATTTATGTACAACTTTATATTCTGTATATGTCAGCCAAAATAAATATAAAAAGAGTTTTCTGTCATATTAGTAGAATTTTTGCAAGAAACATCAAATGGAGATTAATTAAATTTATTAATTAGGTATTTTACTGCTACAATAATAAAATGTTTAATGAAATAGTAAAAAATTTAAAATAGACTATATGCAGATTTTTTGGTCTTAGGACTGCTTTTAAGGTATCCCATAGGTTTTGTGTGTTGTATTATCTGTCAATTCAGTTCCAGGAATGCTTTTATTTCTTTCTTTATCTCTTCCTTGACCCATCATTATTCAAGAGTGTGTTGTTTAGTCCCATGTGTTTTTGTAGTAGTGGGGCTTATCCTAGTGTTTGATGTTGAGCTTTATTGCACTATGGTCTGACAGAATGCATGAAATTATTTAAATCTTTTTTGTATTTGGGGAGGTTTCTTCTGTGACCCAGTATGTGTTCGATTTTGGAGAATGTTCCATGGGGGGCTGAGTAGAAAGTGTATCTCCTGGTATTAAGGTTGGAATATTTGGTAGAGTATGAGGTCCATTGGTGTATCATGGTTCAGTTCATGATGTCTCTCTGTTTATTTCTTTGTCCTGTTGACCTATCAGAAGGACTCGTGGGGTATGAAGTCCCCTACAGTGTATGGGTTAATCTGGTGCCTGTGGGGTTTGGAGAATTGTCTTTATAAAGTTTGGGTGCACCAGAGTTTTGGGCATATAATTTAATAAATGTGAAATCTTCTTGGTGAATTGTGTCCTTTGATAAAAAATGTAATGGCTAGATGCCAACATGTTTTTGGCAGACTGCAGAACTCTGGTAGGAAAGATTGGGGAATGGGGGGCACGGGTCTAGATTTGATATAAAAATAAAAATAAATAAATTAATTAAAAATATAATGGCCTTCTTTGTCTCTTCTGATTTTCTTTTACTTGAAGTCTATTTTGTTTGATGTTAAAATGGCAACACCTGCTTTTCTTTTGGGACCATTTTGCTTGGAATATGTTTTTCTATCCTTTCATTTTAAAGGTGGTGCTGTCTTGAAGGTAAGATGTGTTCTTGTAGACAGCATATATTGGTTCTTGTTTCCTAATCAATCTCCCAGTCTATGTCTTTTGATTGGGGAATGTTTAGTCCATTATATTTAAGGTTATGACTGATAGGTTTTGTGTTGCTTCACTTTTGCCTTATTTATTTCCAATTTGGGTTTTTAGTTTCTACTTCTGCAGTTTATGCTTTTATTGATTTCTCTTTCTAGGTGCCTGGGGAGGGGTTGCTCCTTTCTTCTGTTCTTTGAATTGCTTCAAGTATTCTCTAAGGGTTGATCTGTCCGACTGTATTCTTTCAACTATTTATGTCATGGAAGGTTTTTCTCTCTCCTTCTCATTAATAATCGACATTTTTTGCTGGGTTAGTAACCTGGGTTGCATCTATTGTCCTTTAACACTGGGAATGCTTTGCTCCAGGTTCTTCTTGCTTTCATATTTTTGCATTGAGAAGTCAGTTGTAATTCTATTAGGTTTCCCCTTATAGGTCACTTGTTTTTCTCTGTGTGGCTTTAAGGATTTTGTCTTTGTTTTGGGTGTCTGGCATTTTTAATATGATGTGGCATAGAGAATTTTCTTTCTGATCTTGTCTGTTTGGAGTTCTATGTGCTTATCTTGTTTTGTATATGGTTTTTCTGTTTTTTTTAGTTTGGGGGAAGTTTTCATCTATTATTCTGTTGAAGATCGATCAATACCATTCGGTTTGGGATTCTTCCTTCTTCCTATACTCTATATGTGGTAGGTTTGATTTTTTTCATAGTGTCCCACAGTTCCTGGTTGTTCCACTTTTGTGTATTTTATATTTTTTCATAATCTTACTTGAGGTTTTTAGTTGTTCTGTGTTACTTCCAGGTCTGATATTCTTGTTCTGCTTCCTCATTCTCCTTCTAGGGTTTTTTCCACTCCTTTCCTCTTGATTGGTTGAGTGTTTTGATTTCCTTTTTCATTCAATCTGTGATTCTTTAGTATTTCTACTTCCTTTTGGAGCTTCTCAATCTCTTTCCTATAGCTCTTTGCTTTGCTGTTTGGTTTCCTTATTTTTTTCAGCATGGAGCTTTTCAGTGTTTCCAGTTCCTTCCAGAGTTGTTCATTCTCTCTCTCTAGTCCTTCTTGAGTTTCTTCATTCCTTTTCTAGTTCTTAAATTTGCTCTTTAAATCTTGTAGTTCTTTAAATATGGTTTCCCAATTGTGTTTCTGAACTGTGTCCTGGGCCATCCCCAGGGGGACCAACTGTAGGAATCTCCACAGGGCTGGAGAGCTTGTGCAGGATGATCCTGCCCTTTTCCCATTCGTGTTGTCTCTTCTTCGTTTCCTGGCATATGAACTTCTCCTTGCCTGTATTCCAATGTAAGTCCTAAAGGCCTCTTCAATGTGTTGAAGGCTTGCTTTGCTTTTGCTCCTCCAATGCCTTTGTATCCCAGTTGGGGTGGGGGGGGGTGCTGTGGGCGGGCTGTTTAGACCGTGCCGGGCCCCTGAGCTGTTCTCCAGAGATCTCAGATCTCAAGATCACACAACCCTACCTTTTAATACCTGCTGGGAGGATAGTCCACCCCCACAGCCACAAAAGCCAATTAACCAAAGACAATTGGGATTAATGGATTAACTATATTAAGTCAATCAACAAGCACCTTGCTGAAGTACCCAGCTGCTGCCTACGTGCTTGCCTCAGCTGGTTCTCCAGGAGATCTCAGATCTCCTTCTTTATGTTCCTTAATTTCTGTGCATAGGTCTGCAATTATTCCTCTAAGATCTGTTTATTAGGTCACCCCCAGGGGTTCCCATTGTAGCTATCTCCTACCGGGTTGGTAGAGCTTGGTGGGAATTATCCTGCACTTCCTTTCCCATTTGTCCCGTCGTAGTTCCTGGCAGGTGGGGTTTCCCCCCTCCCTTTGCTTTTTTTTTTTTTTGGCCTGGATTCTGATTCAAATCATAAATGTCTTTTCAGTGTTGAAGGCTTGCTTTGCTTGCCTCCTTCAGATGCCTTTTTTTTTTTTTTTGTTTTGTTTTTTTGTCCTCCTTGTTTATGGAGTGTTGACTTGTCTAGGTTTCAGGCTTTCAATTTTGTTTATATATTGGATACTGGAAGTCTAAGTCACTATTCCCTTCCTGTTCTGTTTTCACTATGGCGCCAGAGCCACTGCTGCCGAAGTGCAACCCCGCCCATACAGGCACACCCTACAAGGGTTTAGGGTTTAGGGTTTAGACCCAAGCACGCAGGCCAACAGGACCCCTACCACAAACCAGCCAATCAACCATCCAGAAACCCAAGAGTCAATCCACTCAAAGCTCCACCTGTCTGGAGAGGTGCCGGATTCTTACCTGTGCTTCAGATGGTCTTATCAAGCAAGGCCCGAACCCGAGCACCCCACACATGAACTCACTATGGTACCAGAGCTGCTGCTGCTGGCTGCAAGGGGGAAGGGCGACCCTGCCTGGACAGCCACACCCTCCAAGGGTTTAGGGTTTAGGGTATCCCCTACCAGAGGTGGCACAGTCCCTGCAGGTCAGCTGGTCTGGGCCCAGCCTCTGTTGTGTGCCAGGTGGGCCTCACTTCCCCTTCCCACAATCCCCTACCACATGTGGCACAGTCCCTGCAGCTCGGCTGGTCTGGGCCCAGCAACTGCTGTATGCCAGGTGGGCCTGGCTTCTCCTTCCCACAATCCCCTACCAGATGTGTTGCAGTCCCTGCATCTTGGCTGCTCTGGGGTTTCCCGACCGCTGCTGTGGTCCAGGCGGGCCTGGCTTCTCCTCAAAAACATATTTTGGAATTAACAGTTTATTCCCATAGTTCATAATTTTGATACATATGTGTTATTTATATAAATCCTTGGAAAGACTGAGAGCAAGATGCAAGATATGTATGACAGAATGCATAAACTGGGGTGGGGGAGGGGCAGGGAGAGGGGAATATATTAAAATTGGACTGAAAAATGATGTATGACACAAAATATCAATAAAAAGAACAAAAATTTGAGATTGTTTTCAAAATTCAAAAATACTATACATATGGAAATACAGGAAAATATAAACTATAGTTAAGAGAAACATTAATAGGAACAAGTTCAAGGATGGGAGTTAGCAAATAAAGATTTAAAAGTAAGTCATCATACATTTTCTATCAGTTTCTCAAAATTAGTCAAAAATAGGAATTCACAATTGCAGAAAGTATAGCAAGTACTAATTAGAATGAATCAGAGAACTCACACCAGCTATTTGAAAACCAAACTTCAAAAAACTAAGATTAGAGAAAAATTGTTTTTGAAGCAGGGGCTTGGAATTTGCTATCTAGACCAGACTAGCTTCAAATTCAGAGATCTGCTTGTCTGCCCCCCAAGTGCTGGGATTAAAGGTATGTGGCAACCTCACTTGGTGAAAAAATTATTTTACATGCACATTATAGATCAGAAAATATGATTTACAGGTGACTTCTCACTATAAAATTTCAAGGGTAATTATTCTTCATAATTATTATACACTAATGAAAAAAGAAATTTAATTAGTTTTCCTAAAACCTACAATACTACATTTGTCTTTTAAACAGAAAAATAAATGGAAAAAAGACAGTTTTAGGCTTGTGTTTGGGTATGTGTATGTGGTGGGGGGGCACTTGTGTCTGTATTCATATGTGTATGGAGACCAGAGGTCACTGTTGGTGTCTTCCTCAATCATGTTCCACCTCCACCGTAGTTCTTGAGACCAGGTCTCTCCCTGAACCTGGAGGTAGACGATTTGACTAGACTGGCTGGGCTGCAAGCCCCATGTGTCTGCCTGTCTCCACCTCCACAGGGCTGGCATCACAGCTATAGGCCCCATGCGTAGCTTTTTATGTAGATGTTAGAGCCCAAGCACAGGTGCTCATGCTTGCCTGGCAAGTACTTTAGTCTAAGCCATCTCTCCAGTCCCAGAAGTCAGTCTTACTTGGCTGAAATATATTAGCAACTTTGGATTAAATACACAGTGAAGGCAATTTCCAGGAACGAAGGCAAATGAGTTAATAAAGCCAGTTAAATAAAGCCAGACACAGTTTTTAACAGCATATTCATGCTCAAAGAATATTAAAGGAGGGTTATAAGCTCAAGGGAGATGATACCAGAAAGGATTCAGATCCACTGGAAGGACTGAAGAATAGGGTAGAGGAAAATGTGGGTAAAAATGATAATGTTTTTATTTTCTTTACATTGTTAAACAGTTAATTAAAATTTAAATGCAAAAATAACAGTGTAGTTTGGAGGTTATATTTTATGTGAAAATACAGCAGGTGGCATTGATAATGCACAAGACAGACTAGAAGGGAATGATATTATAGATGCTTCCAGATTGCCAATGGGGTTACGTCCTAACAAATCAGTCACAAACTGAAAATATCCATTGGTAAAAAATGAATTTAAGGTAATGGTGAGATGGGTCAGTGGTTAAGAGCACTGGATGCTCTTCCAGAGGACCTGGATTCAATTCCCAGCACCCACATGGTGGCTAACAACCGTCTGTAACTCTCTAGTTTCAGTAGATATGACGCCCTCCTCTGGCCTCTTCAGGAATTGCACACATGTGGTGCACTTACCTACATGCAGGTAAAACACTCATACACATAAAATAAAAATAAGTAAAAATTATGAAAAAATAATTTAAGAGCCAGTATTGGCTGAGTGAATAAAGGCCCTTTCTACCAAGCCTGACCACTTGAATTCAGTTCATGGGTCTATCATGGTGGAAGAAGAGAATGGATTCCCACGGTTGTCATCTGACCTTCACATGTACACCATGTCATACAGGCACCAGCACATACATACATACATACATACATACATACATATATACATACATACTGTGATGGTTAATCCTGGGTGTCAACTTGACTGGACTAAGGAACAAATAAGAGAAAAAGGATCTTTGGATTGGACTACCTCAACCTGGATGGCCCACCCCAAATGTGGGCATTACCTTCTGCTGGCAGGCAGTATTAAAGGCCATGCCAGAGGGATCTGGTCCCTTTTTTCCTGTGGCTTGTCTCTCTCACTGGTGAGTTTGTCTTGTCTTGCTGCTGTGATCAACCCTACGGATCCCAGCATGTACTGAGATCAGCAGATCTCCTGGAATCCATCAGGCCTTCAGCACCAGATTGGGACTACTGAGACATCCAGCCTTGCAGACTGAGCAGTTCCCCGGATTCGCAGCCTCTCCAGTGTGGTGTGGCTACTGTTGGACTCCTTGAACTCTGTCACGTGAGCAAATCAATAAATTGTATATAGCTATATATTCGTCCTATTGCTTCTGTTTCTTTAGAGAAGCCTGACTAATACACATACGTACATATACATACATAAGAAATCAGTGTAGGGGCTGGAGCAATGGCCTAGTGGTTAAGAGCGCCGACCGCTCTTGCAGAGGACCCGGGTTCGATCCCCAGCACCCACATGGCGGCCGAGAGCCGTCTGAAACTCCAATTCCAGGAGAACTCCAGTTCCAGGGGAGTCCGACACCCTCTTCTGACCTCTGCGGCGTTGCACGTCACGGGTGCACAGACTTGCATGCAAACAATACATTCATACACATACGGAAATAAATAAAATTAAAAAAAAATTAAAAAGAAATCAGTGTAAAATGCATTTAACATACCTCACTAACTGAATATCACAGCTAGCCCACATTAGACATGCTCAGAAAACTTATATTAGCAATAGTTGGGAAAAATAATCAAATAAAGCCTACTTTATTTAAAAAATAATAAATATCTTGATAATCTACTGAATATTATGCTGAACATGGAAACAGAGTGGTCGCAGGGGTACGCTTTTCCACCATCAGAGTTGAAGATTATAAATTGGACACTGTAAATCAGAAATCATCTGTATACTATTTTAAGAATTGAAATCATATAGTGAGTGGTATATTATTTCGAGATAAATTAAGGTAAGTTAAAGATGGATGTTATAACATGTAATACAGTCACTAAAAGGGCAAAGAGGTATAATTAAAAGTCAGGTGAGAAACTAGTATACTCAAAAGTACCCACTTAAAACTGGAAGGAAGGGAGAAAAGAACAGAGGGAACTAATGGAAAAGAAGCAGCAAGATCATAGAGCTAAAGCAAACCATAGGTATAATTTTATTAAATAAAAGTCTGAACATTCCAATCAGAATGCAGTAGTTGTTAGACTGAAAAGTGAGACTCACATGACATTATTTACAAGAGATGATATGCTGTATTATATGTTTTATTTAAAAATTTTACCTGTTTATTTACTTTAAGACAGAGTTGTATAATGTAGCCCAGCCCAGTTTTAATTTATTTTTTTTTATGTGTATGAATGTACTGTCTGCACATAGGTCTGTGCACCCGTGTCATGCAATGCTGCAGGGGTCAGAAGAGGGCATCAGATTCCCCTGGAACTGGAGTTAAAGATGGTTCTCAGCTGCCACGTGGGTGTTGGGGATCGAACCCAGTTCCTCTGCAAGAGCAGTCAGCACTCTTAACCACTAGGCCATCTCTCCAGCACCCCCCGCCCCCCCAGCCCAGTTTTAAAGCTTCCCTTCTGTCTCAGTCTTCTGGGGTGCTGGGATTACAGGCATGAACCACAACTCAGAGACACACTTTACATTCTATTACACTGACAGGTTAAAGATGAGAGTGGAGTTAGGTATTTACACAAACGCTAGACATGAGGAAGCTGCTGTGGCTATATAAATATGTGATAGAAAGACGAAGACAGCACCGAGGATGCTCTGGGCTGAGCTGTGTGCTCACAAGGTTTGCATGTTGGAGTCTGAATCCACATGTTCTTTTTGAAGATAGGGACTTTTTTAAGATTATGAAAAATATAATTTATTTTCAAATACATGGATTATTATTATGACAACTTTTCTTCATCAGCACTTACCCTTTTTTTAACTTTTTGATTTTATTGAGTGCACTTCATACAACATTTCCTAATCACATTTAGACTCATTCCCCCATCCATGCCCACCCCTCATGCCCCCCCTCCCCCATCAGAGCTCATGGGTTCTGTCATACACAAGTCCTGTCTTGCATCTTTTTCTCAGTCTTTTATGACCTTTTCAGTGCACAGGTTTACTGTTTTGGTCAGTTCTTTGAGTAGGTTTTTCTCTCTCTTTTTTGGTTCCCATTTGATTTTATATTATTCCAAAATATGCATATATACACTCCACATATTAATCAAAATTACAAAATCTGAAAATAAACTATAGGTTAATTCCAAAGCACATTTAGAGATTCACATTTTAACAGTAAAGTTGCATGCAGGTAAAAAAGTATAACTTTATATTCTCTTTTTTTAAGAACATGAATATGAATATTCCTATATGATAGAACACTCCATAGGATTACATAAGGATAAATTATGAATAGTTGTAGCATGTATCAATAAAAAGAGAAAATATTATTTTACAAAATACTTTTAACTGTTGAATATAATCTTTTTTTTTTTTTTTTTTTTTTTTACCAAAAGATGTCATGTTTTCCCCAAGGAAGTGCTTGAAGGTTCCTCCTTGGCAAACCCAAACAACCATCAATCCTGCCCTGTGTTCCCTCCCCCACATGGTCACCCAAATGAGGTCCAGCAAGCATGTGTCCTGTTTTGATCTTCCTGCACTGGCCTCCATGACACAGCCTAGATAGTCCAACAATGGCAGTCTAGACTCTGAAGAGGCTGAAATCCTAGTAGCCATTCAGTCTACAAGCTAGATAGAAGATAGGGATTTTTAGGAGGTAAAGTTAAATGAGCATCAAGGATGAGGCCTGGGTCCTCTAGCACTGGTGTTCTGATGGTGAAAGGACTTGCTGTGCCTCACACAGAGGAAAGACCCCGTGAGGACCCAGCAAGAGAGAGGCTATCTCCGAGCCATGGAGTGAGGTCTCATGACCTCATCAGCCATGTTGTCACCTTGGGTTTGGACTTCTAGCTTCCATAATTGTGAGAAATAAGTTCCCATTGTTTAAGCTACCCAGTCTGTAATATTTGTTATGGCTGTGGTAGCTGACCAATACTTGTCATAAAGGGGTCAATTTACTCTAAACAGCTATCAGTTCTAAATGCTAATACACCCATCTTAGTTACTGTTCCAGTTGTGATAAAATACTCAGACTAAAATAACTTAAAGGAGAAAGGTTTTATTTTGGCTCACAGTTCAAGGTTATGGTCCATCATGGTGTGGAAGTCATGCTGGAAGGAGCCTGAAGGAGCTGGTCACGTTATCTCACAGTGGAGAGGCAGAGTGATGAAGGCTTGTGCTCAGCTCACTTTCTTCTTTTAAACAGTCCAGGACTCAAACTCAGAGAGTGGTGCCATCCATCTTCTGTTGGGATGGGTCTTCCCACTTAATTAAGCTATTCAACATAATCCCTCCCAGGCACAACCGGAGGCTTATTATCCCCCACAGGTGTGCCTGAAGGTTTGTCTCCTAAGTGATTCCAGATCCTTTAAGTTAGCACTAACCATCACAATTCATAGTAATAGCATTTCAGAACACACAAAGGAAAACAAAAAAATAGAACTAAAGGGTGAAATGGCTAAATGTAGATGACTGTTTAACACCTGTTAGCAACTGACTACTTTTTCTGCTCTGGTTTTAGTATTGGCCATGTTGTGAGGAACTCTAGTTTCCTTTAGTTTGGAATGGTACAGGTTGGACAGTTCTAATCCCCAAATCCTCAATCTAAAATATTCTGAAAACCTGGAATTCTTTGAGCATCAACATGCTGCTACAAGTAGCAAATTCCACACCTGACCATAGTAAAAATGTAGGCACATTAAAAATATATTTAGGCTCTGTGGATAAGATATATTATATATATATATATATATATATATATATAAAACACAAATGAATTTCATGTTTAGACTTGAGTTCCATCCCCAAGATATCTCATTATAGGATATATGCAAATGTTTAAAATTTGGAAAAAAACCCCTGTGAATATTTTAGGTAAGAGATACTCAACCTGTATTCAGAAATCAAAGTTTATGCTACTTGTTTTGATGTGTTGCTATTCCTAAGCCATCTCAGTGGAAGTAAGGAGAATATGCACATGTGTGTGTATACACAAACATATCTATCTGTAATACATACATATATTAGAGCATAATAGCTAGAGTCATTATATCAGTCAGTTTAGGATGCTGCACAACAAGGTACTAGGTGTCTTTTGGTTTTAAACCTTTTTATTGAATTTTTGTGTATTTCATACAGAACATCTCAGTCAATCTCAATCACCTTTATACCCCCTTTCCCATTGGCACCTTCCCAAGGCGCCCCCACACCCCCACTGGAATTCACAAATTCTGTCATTTGTGCTAAATTAGTGTCCTTGTATATTCATCAGTGCAAGTTCATCTACTGAGCTCTAGTCAACCTATCCAGAGTCCCTCACTTTAAGATCAGCACTTCTTCACTCAACAGTAATCAGCTGCCCATATTAGGGTCTGCTTCCCAATTCCCCAATTCCATGCTGGATTCTTGTCTGCTTGAGTTTGCATGGGTCTTGTCTATGATGACACCATTGTTGTAGGTTCATATATGAGCAAGTTCCCAGGAGTTTGTAGGATTCTATTTCCATATGTTCCTTGGCTCTTACAATGGTCTCTGAGCCCTGGATGAGTGTAGCTTAATATAGGAGTCCTGACCAGGACCCCAAACTCTGCAAACTCCTAATTTCCATGGTTTGGCCATTTATGACCTTTTGAGTTTCTGGCCCGCTCTTGCTCAAGGGAGCGTACTTAATGAAAGCTAAGAGATTCATTAGTGTCCTTTTGGCCCCTTGTTCTATGTTGTGTGAGCCTTTGGCATAAAGATGTGTTGCTCAGGCTTGGGAAATTCATGAACAATGTCTGTGTGTGACCAGTTGTGGTTCTCTGTAATATACTTCATCGAGTACAAAAAAAGCTTCTTTGATGAGTGACGACTTGGATATTTACCTGTAAATACAAGGATACACATTTTGCACATAGTAAAAAGTTACATTAGTCTAGGGATGTGACGGCTTTGGGGATTTTTCTAAGTTCTACGATTTCTCCATCCATGTGAATTTGGCTGTGTTTACAGTGCCACACATTAGTTTACTCCCTTCAAGTAGACTTTAAGTCCAATTAGTTATCCGTTGATTGCCCCCAAGATAAAAGTGCCATTACTGCACCAATGTCGAATGCTCTGCTGGACATTGATGTGGATATTTGGTCTTAAAGATGGTGTTGGACCATTGATTACTATTTTCCCTTAGCAGCCTGCATTGTAGAGATCTTTAATGTCTTTTGTCAGGTTTATTATGAGATATTTTACTTTATTATTTTTTTTAGGCTATGGTGAATGGGAAGGTTTCTGTATACACATTCTCCAACTGCTTGTTATTGGTATATAGAAAGGCTACTGATTTTTGGAGATTAATTTTATAACCTGCCACTTTACTGAAAGTATTAATCATTACTAGGAGTTTTCTTATGGAATTTTTGGCATCTCTTAGATATAATAGCATATGATGTGTCAAAAGGTATAATTTGACCTCTTCTTTTCAATTAGTACTCCTTTAATTTCCTTTTCTTGTTGCTCTAGCAAGAGTTTCAAGCACTATATTAAAAAAGAGTGGAGATAGTGGACAGCCTTGCTTGGTTCCTGATTTTAAGGGAAATGCTTCTAATTTTTTCTGTTTAGAATGATGTTGATTGTGGGTTTGTTGTATATAGCTTTGATTATTTAAAGTATATTCCCTCCAGTCCAATCCCCTCTAGGATTTTTAACATAAATGTATGTTGAATTTTACCAAAGTTAAATGTCTGGTAAAATTGCTATAAATGCATTTAGACTTGGGCTCTTTTCAGTTGGAGGTTTTGTGTTACTATTTCAATTTCCTTATATGTTATGAGTCTGTTTAAGCTGTTGATCTCAGTTAAACTCTGGTGATTCCCATGATTTCAGATATTCATCCATTTCTTTTAGGTTTTCAAATTTAACAGAGTATAGAGTTTTTAAATGAATTTGTGTAGTTACTAGGGCTTCTTCCAGTGTTGATTTTAAGCTTTATTGCATTGTAGTCTGATAGAATGCATGGAATTATTTCATTTTTTTGTATTTGTTAACATTTGTTTTGTGCCCCAGTATGTGGTCAATTTTGAAGAAAGTTCCATGGGGTGCTGAATAGAAAGTATCTTCTTTGGTGCTTGGGTGGAATATTTGGTAAATGTCTGTTCAGTCCATTTGGTGTGTATGATATTGTTTAATTCAGATGTCTTTCTGTTCATTCTTTGTCTGGTTGACCTTTGTCTAATGGAGACAGTAGGGTATTAAAGTCCCCTGCTACAAATGAGTTGGGATTAATCTTTATCTTAATGTCCTGTAGTATTGTATTTATGAATTTGGGTGCACCAGAGTTTGGTTCATATATATTCATGATTGTAATATCATCTTGGTTAATTTTTCCTTTGATAAGAATGATGTGACCCTTGTTAGCTCTTCTGATTAGTTTTAGTTTGAAGTCTGTTTTGTCATATATTAGAATTGCAGCTCTTCTTGCTTCTTAGTGCCATTTGCTTGGACTATTTTTTTCCATCCCTTCCCACCTTAAGGTAGTGCCTGTCCTTGAAGGTGAGATGGGTTTCTTGCAAAGAACAAAAAATGGATTTTATTTCTTAATCTACACTCAACCAGCCATCTGGAAAGGAAAGGAGAAAACTTCAGTAATGGAATGAATAAAGTAGGAAATAGAATATCAAGACTGGAAGATAGCATGGAAGAATTGGACTGCTGAAGCAGTGATTATGAAAACTTTAAAAAGACACAGGAATGGAATAATCAGGAAATGTGGGATGCCATAAAAAAACCAAACCTATGCATCATAGATATAGAAGAAGGAGAATAATCTCAGGATAATGGTATTGACCAGATCTTCAACAGGATTGTAGAAGAAATTTTCCCCAAATTAGGGAAAGACATACCCATACAAATACAAGAAGCACATAGAACACCAAACAGACAGGACCAGAAAATAAATTCCTCATGCCATATCATAATAAAGACACTAGATGCTCAAAACAAAGAGAGAATACTGAAAGCTGCAAGAGAAGAACAAGTCACATCTAAAGGGAAACCCATCAGAATTATAGCCGATCTTTTTGTAGCCCCAGCTGTCCTGGAATTCACTCTGTAGACCAGGTTGGCCTTGAACTCACAAAGATCTGTCTGCCTCTGCCTCCCAAGTGCTAGGATTAAAGGCGTGCGCCACCACACCCGGCAAAGCCAATCTTTCAATGCAAGCGATGAAAACCGGAAGAGCTTGGACCAAAATATTACTGGTTCTAAGTGACTATAGATGCCAACCCAGAATACTTTACCCAGCAAAAGTGTCTTTTATAGTTGAAGGAGAAAGAAAATCTTTCATGGCATAAATAAACTCAAAGAATTCATGTCCAAAAATCAACTCTTCAGAGAATATTTGAAGCAATACAAAGAGCAGGAGAAAAGAAAGACTATACTCAAGTGTCAACAGAAAATAATGAACGTATAACTATGGAAATACTTAGACAAATAATTCAAACAAAAACTATAATGATGGGAACCAATATACATCTCTCAATAATAACTTTAAATATTAGTGGACTGAACTCCCTAATCAAGAGACACAGTCTAGTAGAATGGATTAGGAAACTATCCACAAGACTCATCTTACCACAGAGATAAATGCACAGCCATGTTTATTGCAGCTCTCTTCACAATAGCAAGGAGCTGAAACCAAACCAAGTGCCCCTCAAATAACAAGTGGATAGAGAAAATGTGGTACATCTACACAATGGAGTTCTATGCAGTAGTAAAGAAAGATGACATCATGAACTTTGCAGGTAAATGGATGGAGCTAGAAGATATCATGCTGAGTGAAGTAACACAGTCCCAGAAAAACAAACAATGAATGGTATCCCTGATCTGTGGATGCTAGCACCAATTACCTAAGTGTATGGCAAACTGAGCAACGTCAATGTGATCTGAAAACAACTGTGCTCTTATATTGTGAATCACTTAAAAATAAACAAAGAAAAAACAAAATCCATCTTTTTGTTGTCTGCAAGAAACCCATCTCACCTTCAAGGCTAGACAGTATCTTAAGGTGAAAGGGTGGATAAAAAATTCCAAGCAAATGGTACTATGAAGCAAGCAGGAGTTACTATTGTAATATCAGACAAAATAGACTTCAAACTAAAATTAATCAGAAGAGATAAAGAGGGTCACTTCACTCTTATCAAAGGAACAATTAACCAAGAAG
Organism: Rhizomys pruinosus; assembly: GCA_009823505.1. NCBI lineage: Eukaryota > Metazoa > Chordata > Mammalia > Rodentia > Spalacidae > Rhizomys > Rhizomys pruinosus. The sequence goes on from VZQC01008945.1 coordinate 592,741, forward strand.
ATATCACAATCATGAATATATATACACCAAACTCTGGTGCACTGAACTTTATAAACACAGTTCTACAAGACTTTAAGTCACAGATTAATCCCAACACACTAATAGTAGGGGACTTCAATACACCACTGTGTCCATTAGACAGGTTAAAGAATAAAGAGAGAGACATCTGAATTGAACAATACAATACACCAAATGGACCTAGCAGACATCTACTGAATATTCTGCCCAAGCTCCAAAAACGTACTTCCTATTCAGCACCACATGGAACTTTCTCCAAAATCAACTACATATAGATCGAACCTCAACAAATAGAATGCATGGAATTATTTCTTTTTTTTTTTTATCAGACCACAAGGCAATAAAGCTTAATATCAACACCAGAAGAAGCCCTAGTAACTACATGAGCTCATGGAGATTAAACAACACACTCCTGAATAATGAATGGATCAAAGGAGAAATTAAGAGGGGCTGGAGAGATAGCCTAGCAGTTAAGAGCACGGACTGCTTTTGCAGAGGACCCGGGTTCGATCCCCAGCATCCACATGGCGGCTAAGAACCATCTGTAACTCCAATTCCAGGAGAACTCCAGTTCCAGGGGAATCCGACACCCTCTTCTGACCTCTGCGGCATTGCACGACACGGGTGCACAGACCTACATGCAGACAGTACATTCATACACATACAAAAATAAATAAAATTAAAAAAAAAGACAACAAAAAAAAACAAAGGAGAAATTAAGAAAGAAATAAAACTAGGCTTGGTGGCACATACCATTAATCCCAGCACTTGGGAGGCAGAGGAAGGCAGATCTCTTTGAGTTCAAGGCCAGCCTGGTCTACAGAGTGAGCTCCAGGCCAGCTGGGACTAAAGGGAGACCCTGTCTCAAAAATACCAAAAAAGAGAAAGAAATAAAAATATTCCTGGAATTAAACAAAAATGACAATACAACACATCAAAACCTATGGGACACTTTAACAGCAGTCCTAAGAGGGAAGCTTATAGTCCTAAGTCCCTACATTAAGAAAACAGAACACAAATAAATGATCTAACACTGCAACTAAAAACACTCGAGAGACAACAAATGATTCCAAAATCCAACAGAACAGAAGAAATAACAAAAATCAGAGTGGAGATCAATGAAATAGAAACAAAGAAAACAATATAAAGAATCAATGAGTCCAAGAGCTGATTTTTTAAAAGGATAAACAAAATAGATCTTTAGCTCAGTTAACCAAAAGAAAGAGCAACTCCAAGTCAACAAAATTAGAGAGGAAAGGGGAAAAAAATCACAACAGATAACAAAAAGATCCAAAACATTATATGGGAATACTTTAAAAACCTATACTCTATTAAATTTGAAAACCTAAGAGAAATGGATGAATATCTGAAATCATGGGAATCACCAAAGCTTAACCAAGAAGATATTGGCAGCTTAAACAGATCCATAACATGTAAAGAAATTGAAACACAATACAAAACCTCCCAACTAAAAACAGCCCAGGACCAGATTTTATGGCAGAATTCTACCATTTAGGATTTTTATTTTTATTTTATTTATTTATTTATTTATTTATGTGTGTGAATGTATTGTCTGCATGGAGGTTTGTGCACCCGTGTCGTGCAATACCGTGGAGGTCGGAAGAGGGCATCGGATTCCCCTGGAACTGGAGTTCTCCTGGAACTGGAGTTAACAGATGGTTCTCAGCTGCCATGTGGGTGCTGGGGATCGAACCCGGGCCTTCTGCAAGAGCAGTTGGCGCTCTCAACTGCTAGGCCATCTCTCCAGCCCCTCTACCAGACATTTAAAGAGGACCTACTACCATTATTACTCAAATTATTCAAAGCGATAGAAATAGAGGAAATCTACCAAATTCCTTCTATGAAGTCAGCATCACTCTAATACCAAAAACCAGGCAAAAGATACAACCAAAAAAAACTATAGACCCATATCCTTAATGGCTATAGATGAAAAAATTCTCAACAAAATACTTGCAATCTGTATACAAGCACACATCAAAAAGGCCATCCACCATGATCAAGTTGGATTTATTCCAGAGGTGCAGGGATTCTTAAACATAGGTAAATCAATAAATTTTATAAATCATATAAATGGACTTAAAGACAAAAACCACATGTTCATCTCAACTGATACAGAAAAGGCCTTTGATAAAATTCAACACACCTTTATTTTTAAAGTACTAGAGGGAATTGAACTGGAGGGAACATACCTCAACATAATTAAAGCTATATACAACAAACCCACATCCAATATTGTTCTAAATGTAGATTTATTTTGTTGTTTGTGATTCTGGTATGAAATTCATGTCTTCCTTTGTTGAGTTGAAGGCTAATTTTCTTTGTATTCTTGATGTGTCTTAGTTGTTTTCTTATTAGGTATGAAAAGGTAACAGGTTGGTCTAGGCTTCAGGATCTCTCTCTTTTGATTTTATATTGGAGGGACTCAATGGTTCTAGTCCAGCTACTTAGGAGCTCCCACAGAGGCCCAATAAGGCATCAGTTAGATACTTTCATGCTTCCTTTAATGGTCTGGGCCTCTACTAACCAGTAGGCACAGAACAATTTGAGGGGGGGCTTGCTAGGAGGAGGCTGGATTCAGGTACTTTTAGGCAGTCTGTAAAGGCCTGGACCCCTACTAAAATGCCCAGAGGTCTAGCCTTGCAGCAGAGGGAGGGGCTTCAGATGGTCTCAAGGTAGAGTGATGGGCATGGACCAATTTGGGAATCTCACCACCATGTAGAGGCTGGATCCAGGCACCCTCAAGCAGGTTTGAAATGCCCAGACCAGTGCTAAAGGGCAGAGAAGTCTAGCCCTGCAGCCCTGAGAGGGCCTTCAGATGGTCCCAAGGGAGGTGGATGGGCACGGCACAATTTGGGAAGCTCACCACCATGTGGAGGCCAGATTCAGGCACTCTCAGGCAGGCTGGAAATGTCTGGGCCATTGCTAAAGGGAAGAGGGTTCTCAGACTGAGTGTTTTAAGTAAGAGAAATGTATTTCATTCAATGATGGAGACTGGGATTGCAAGCTGAAGGTGCAGATTCTATGAATTATGAAATTTCTCTTCTTTTTTTTTTTGTGGTCTTTTCGAGACAGGGTCTCCCTGTAGTCCTAGCTGTCCTGGCACTCCCTATGTAGACCAGGCTGACCTTGAACTCACAAAGATTCACCTGCCTCTGCCTCCCAAGTGCTAGGATTAAAGGCATGCACCACCACACCCAGCTGAAATTTCTCTTCTTAATTGGGCATCTTCTGTCCTAATGCAATGGAGAGAGCAAGCTCTAGTGTCTTCGCTACTCTATCCTCATAATCTCATTAATTGTCTTCCAAAGGCCTGTCTCCTGATTCCATCCTATTGGATAGAAAGCTGTTATGGATTTTGGTTTCTTTCCAATTGGATGTTTTTTAAAAAAATTTATTTATTTTTTATGTGTATGAATGTACTGTCTGCATGTAGGTCTGTACACCCATGTCATGCAATGCCATGAAGGTCAGAAGAGGGTGTCGGATTCCCTTGGAACTGGAGTTAAAGACGGTTCTTAGCTGCCATGTGGGTGCTGGGGATCGAACCCAGATCCTCTGCAAGAGCAGTCAGCCATCTCTCCAGCCCTTGGATGGATTTAAACCTAATTACGTAGGGTTTATTTCTTGTTCAGTCTTGGGAAAAGTTCCCAGAAAAACTGCATCTTAAAAATTGAACATGCTACCAAGGCTGATCAAATGATTATCACTTCAGTGATTGTGGGCAGTGTGGAATGTTGTAGGTCCAGAGTCTAATTACCATTTATCTTGGGCCATCTTTAGTCCCCTAAACAGCCACTCTGTGCCCATCTTTTTTCTGACTTAAGATCTGGTGACTAACAGATAAAACCTTTTGGAATGTATTAATTTAGACTACCAGCTTCTACCAATCGGAAGGCCAAGTACCATCAGACAATATATGAAGACTGTAGCTGATATCTCTCTTTTCCTGTATCCACCTTCTCAATGTTTCCACCAGTATATCTGAAAAGCACCTTGAATTATGACTTTTCTTTGTTCTTTTACTATAAAAACTTCATGAAACTGTTACCATGTTGGAGCATGGAATTTGGAGTAAACCTGACTGTGTTCCCAGGCGGCCTTCGTTACTCATATTTGGCTTCAGAATAAACTAGCGCTTATCGCGCTTTGAGGTGAGGGTTGTGCTTTTGCCTTGCCATGTCCTGAAGAATTTCTCCTCCAGGGTGTGGTTGTGAGTACTGGGCTCCCCGCCCCCCGCCCCCCATCATCCAGTTGCTGCGGCACTCCGCTGTTGCAATCTCAATCTTTTTTTTTTTTTTTTTTTTTTTTTGTCTTTTTGAGACAGGGTCTCCCTGTAGCCCCAGCTGTCCTGGAACTCACTCTGTAGACCAGGCTGGCCTTGAACTCACAAAGATCCGTCTGCCTCTGCCTCCCAAGTGCTAGGATTAAAGGCGTGCGCCACCATGCCCGGCCAACAATCTCAATCTTTGCAGGTCTTACCTCCCTCCCTCCGGGTCATAGTTTGATGAAGATTATTCAAACCTCTACTTCATCTCCCTTGTCCTAAGATCTCGGAAGTCCTCACTCACGCCACAGAAGCCCAGTTCTAGAGTAGCCCCACCCTGGTCCCAGCTTGGGATCTGGACCTAACACAGGCTTGAGTTGCGGTAGCAGGGCCTGAGAGCCTGTATAGGGCACTGATGACCACCAGGGGTCAGTGTCCACCCACGCTGAGCAGCCCTGAGATGTACAAGGAGCAGCAGGCCAGAGCTGGCCAGAGAAGGCTGAGGTGAATGCGTGCTTAAGAGCACGTAAATGTTGGGGCCAGGCCTGGAGGTGCAGAACTCTGCATGTGCTCCTTTTCCCATGCTCAGGTGTGGCCTCAGGTGCTTGATGCTCTACCTGTCACTCTGACTTCCAGATCTCAGTTTTCTTGGCTGTCTGATTATATCCCTCACAGTCTTTGTCCTTTGCCCAAGGCAGGAAGCTCCACAGTTCGTCTTCTCTGTATAGTCGCTTATGTAGGAGTGTTAGGGATTCCAGGCCATGGCTAAACATCGGTGCTGGCATTCTGGGGAAGGTTTTGAGTCTGTGTCTAGAGCTCGTAGGCAAGCTGCTGGTGCTCTGGGCGACTCCCTTCACTGGGACCTGAGCAGACCAGCAGTCCTCGCAAATGGCGGGGCTTTCCAGCCAGGGCTCCTGCCTTCCGGGCAGAGAAATAAGTTAGTAAAGAACTGAGTTCTGTCAGGCTTCTCGAACTTCATGGATCATTTAATTGCTGGTCTCAGATCTGCAGTATGGAAATAGTAATAGACATTTGATTTATTATGGTCTTTGGATGATTATTAACTATCAATTGCATACTTTACTCTCTGCTCTGGCATGGTTTGGTCCTGTGACCTGGGCTTTTCACTTGTGGGGTTTCTATTTCCTCATCAATACCAGGAATAGCACAGCAACACTTACTTATCCCACGTCTGAAGTGCCCAGAGCAGGTGGATTGTGGAACCATCTGGGATCCAGTAGGTGCTAATTTAATTAAAGTTTTCTTCCCAAATTAGTGCTGCTCTCCTGTTTGGCATCAGTAATGTGACAGTGATGATCCTTGTCCCCAGAGACCTTGCCAGCTCCTAAAGTGGACTCAGGGGAGATCGATCATTTCTTGGGGGACTTTTGTTGCTCCTAAAAGAGCACCTATGTCTGCTGCTTCCTCTGCCTATAGGTCAGAGGTAAGGAGGGGGAAGGGCAGGGATGTCATGTGGGTCTGTAGCATCTGTCTCTAGGACACACGATTCAGTTCCTGTTCTCCCAGTGTTTGTACCTCCGCTGGGCTCAGCTCCTACACAGGCTCCCCACCTCTCTCCAGAGGCTGCTGCTGACGAGAGACGGCAGCAATGACTTTCCTCTCTTTTTCCCTGGAACCAAGTTCTTTATGGCCCAGTGCCTTCTTTTCTAGCAGTGCCCACGGAGGACAGACTGCATGATGTGTCTGGAACTAAACTCTCCTGGTCCTAGTTGCCACGGGAGCAGCAGAGCCGCTAGGTTTGGGAACAATGTGACCTTGGGTATCTCGGCAGTAACCAGTAGAAGACGTGGTGGCCATGCCAGTGCCTTTCTCCTTTGACAATGAAAGAGACAGGCTGGGTGGGTACACGTTCATGACAAGATAAATCCCCCCACCAGTTAAGGCTCAGAGGATCATTTAATATATTTTAAAGAAATAAATGTGCTGGAGAGATGGTTAGGTTTTTAAGAGGACGGGTTGCTCTTGCAGGGGACCTGGGTTTGATTCTCAGCACCCGCATGGTAGCTAGCAACCATCTGTAACTCCAATTCCAGGGGATCTGATGCCCTCCTGGCCTCCGTGGGGATGGCATGACACGGGCGCACTTACATACATGCAGGGGTATACTCAGACACAAAATAAAAACAATAAGCAAAAAGAAAGAAATGTGTATACACGCACCCATGTATGTGTGCATATATGTAGATATACATTTCGGTCACACCTAAGATGTAGAGTTCAATTGTAGGTGCTGCTTCTGAGCTCCTCACAGCACCCACAGAGGGTGCTGAACAGGGCATGCTTGCTGTTTTTCCCACCCTGCTCACTTTTCTAGTCCACTCCCCAGTTATTTAAGCAACTGGGTCTTGATGGGGAGAGTCCAGGGCCAGGTTGAGGTTGGCACTACAGCAGCCCTGCTTGCCTGGCAAAGGCTTCCTGGAGTGAATGCCTGAGCAAGAGCCTTGGTGTCTCCAGTGCTTAGGAGCTGCTGGGTGGGTTCTAACCTTTCCTGTGCTACCTCATCCCTGCTCTGAGCGCCTGGGAGGTTAGCACTGTATTGCATCCAGGAAGCACTGAGAACAAGTGACTGACTGATGGTTGATAGACTGAATAAATAAGCACAGGCGTAAGGAGCTAGTCCAGTCAGGTTGGATTACTTCTGCTTTTGACATTTCTCCTCTGTGACACTTTTCCTCCTCAGTCTCATTAGGCCCCACTCAGAGATGCTGACTTCTAGCCTGTGGGGTACAGAGGGAGGGTCCTGCAGGAGACCATGGGTCCTGGTCCCTACTCTGGACTGAGCTGCAGGAAGCCTGTTACCTTTTCCACTAAGGATGACCAAAGCTGTTCTTTTTCATTTTTTTCCCCCTGATGCCATTTTGTCAAAGCAGAAAATCCTTCAGGAGTGAAATCACATTTTCCATGCCCCCAAAAGCTCTGGAGAGTCCTTGAGGGTAGCTGTAACCAGAGGAGACTAGGGACAAAGGAAGCTTATAATTTTATAAACAGAGGCTTGGGAGAGCCCCACCTCTGGTGACTTTTCAGGGGGAGAGGCAGAACTTGGAGAAAGCTGGAAGCCAAAGAAAGTAGCCTTGAGCCTGACACCTGGGACAGAGCCTACCAGGGCTGGTGGGAGCCTGAGTCCCTCTGTCCCTTTCTCCTGTCACAGAGCCTCAGTGTGCCCTGGTGATGCTTGCTGAACTCTCAGTTGGCTTGCAGAAATGGTGAGATCACTGAGCTTGGGATGAAGGTCTGGGGTCTCAGTAGCAGCTCTTTACCTTGGTTTCCCCACTTGAAAAATGGGACGTGAAATCTCTGCCCCAAGGAGTCTCCCCTCAGCTCAGTTTTGGGGACAGGATCCATTGTCACCTGTTTCCAGATCCCACCATTCACTGCTGTCTTCCCGCCAGACCACAAAGCCCAGAATGTCATTTTTCTGGAGACTCTAGAGGCTTACCCTTGCTCTGAATCTGAAATAGCTAATATTGGGTGCTGTGTAGTTACATATAGGCATGTGCCCTATGTGGCTTCCTATATATCTTATTTAATGCTCACAGCAAGTGTTTCTAGTAGGTACAGTGATCACCAAATTCATATTATAAACTTAAGAGCACAGCAGAGCTGAGAGGGTGAGGGGAAGTCCAGCGTGGCCAGCTGCCACCTGCAGAGCCCATGTCCGTGGCCCTGTGGTTCTCCTGCATTCGTTTCAGCACAGAGTCTCCCATGTGTCCTGTTTTGAGCTTTGGACACTTATACAAGTTTCCTGGAATAGAGCTTAGGAAGATGGGCAGGAGGATTGCTAGGACTAGGTAGGTACTGCATCACTCTGAGACAGGCCTCATTGAATTAGAGATGAGGGGTAGAGAGAAAGAGAGGGAGAGAGAGGGGGAAGAGAGAGAGAGACAGAGGAAGAAGGAAGAGGAAGAGAAACAGAGATGAAGACATGTTAGGAGACACACACATATATAAAGAGAGGGCAACTCTTGTTAGCTGTTGGGAGAACAGGTGGAGAGAAGGCATTTTTCTATTGGCTTGGAAGCAGTGAAGTGAGTGAAAGCCTCAGACCTGACTGAGCCAGCCCCGCTTCCCCGCTACGCCACACTCCTGGGTGATAATGTGAGACCTCACAGGCGAACAGAGTCTAATATGATACGGTAAGTTCCGAAACTTGCCCCTAGGCATGTGGCAGAAGGTTCCAGGCTTGAGTGGGAGCCCAGAAATCCCTGCTACCTTTTAAGCTTCAGAAATAGGAGGGTTTAGGACAAAATGTGAGGAGGAAGCCAGGCTGTGTGGAAGCTCCTGAAAGTGGAGATCTTCTATCCTGCTTTGGATTCCTGTCCCTCCTCTATCCAGAGCATCTGACTTGTTTTAGAGGAGCTTCTGTTGTTGTTTTTTTTTTTTTGGTCCTCCGACCGTTTCTGTACAGTCCTAGCGAGAGCCACATGGTGAGCAAAAGGAAGCGACTGTCCCCAGTTTGGACCTAATTTGAGAGGTGCTGAAATGGGCCACCTGTCCCTAACCTTCCTCCCACACATCCTGTCAGGGCACCAGGGGAAGAATGTCATGTTTGAAGAGGCAGACGGGCCTGGCCTTCCTGCTGCAGGCCTGTCCCTGGTCTCTGTGCACTTTGAGGGCTGACCCAGCAGGTACTTTTGGGAGGTGGACACTTACCTTGCTTTGAGATTCAGCTGAGTGCTCTGGGGTCTGCTTAGGAGTTCTGCCCTGAAGACAGACCTCTTGAGTTGAAATCTAAGTTCTGTCCCTTTATATCTGAAAGACCCTGCTTTAGTTTCCTTCTCCATAAAATGGAACTAATGATCATTTTTTCTTAAAAGGTTTGAAATAAAACACTTAGGACAGAATCTATGAGTGACTTTTCCTAGAAAAATAACTCCCAGGGCTGGGAATATAGCTCTGTGGTAGAGCTCTTGCCTAGCATGCATGAGGCCCTGACTTCCATCCCCAACACCAGAAGAACCAAACCAAACCAGAAACAGCACCCAGGCCCCTTAACCACTCTCCTGGTAGCTTGACCTGGTGAAGATTTTATAGACTCCCAAGGTCATTGGCATCTTCTCTATCATTTTTTTTAAATTTTATTTTTATTTTATTTATGTGTATGAATGTACTGTCTGCATGCAAGTCTGTGCACCCGTGTCGTGCAACGCCGCGGAGGTCAGAAGAGGGCATCAGACTCCCCTGGAACTGGAGTTCTCCTGGAATTGGAGTTTCAGACGGTTCTCAGCCGCCATGTGGGTGTCGGGGGTCGAACCTGGGTCCTCTGCAAGAGCGGTTGGCGCTCCTAACCGCTAGGCCATCTCTCCAGCCCTTTCTCTATCATTTTTATTCCTTTTCTTCTTCCAGGATTTGTGGCTGGATGGTGGTGGTGGTGGTGGGGAGGCTTCTAAAGCCCTTCCTCTCTCTTTAGCGTCTATTTCTAGGCTGACTGGGGTCATGGCTCTGGGCTGGTTTGAGCTGGTGCTAACTCAGGCTTAGTTGCAAACTCTTCCACTGTAAGAGGAACGCGGGGGGGGGGAGTGTCAGTCATCCTGTAGTATTGCTCACAGGGGACAAGTATCACCACCCAAGTATCAGAGGTCCACTAGATTTCTGTGGTAACCCTTCTTAGTCCAATTTGTTCACCTTCAGAGTGCTTTGTGTGACCGCCAGAGAGACTCTCTTATGGCCTGGCCTGCCTGTTCTCACCTTAATCTCTAGATGGCTGGATGTGGGGGCTGCTCTACAGCTAGTACCAGGGAACCCCAGGCATAGTGACTAGACCAAAGTGGGCAGGGTAGGTGGGCATCATCTGTCCCCTGGGCTGAAGGCTGGCGTTTGGCTGGTAGCTTGCCCTGTGAGGAAGGATGACTCTCTTTGATTGCATGCCAAGGGAGGAATCCCATGTCTTATTGTCCCTGCCAGGGCCGTGTGACCCTGAGGGCCAGGCCACACAGGAGGGGTCCCTGTCGGTGTGACAAGAGCCAGCAGAACATGGTATTCCTGGTGTGTGGCATGGCATGTTGTTGTCCTGGACATACCCTCAGCTTTCAGGAGCTCTTTGGCTGCCCCAGGGCTCAGGGGTTCCAGGTTGGTTTTGCCCCAGGTTCACATGGAGACCAGAACCACAGTGCACGTGTTGGGGCCACCCTGACACGGAGGAGAGGACCAGGCCTTCGCCCTGTGGGGCTGCTGGCACCCACAGTCCTGCTTTCTACCCCATGTGTCCTTTCCAGAGTGCGTGCCAGCAGCTTGTGGAGGCTGCGGCTCTCACTGGAAAGCCAGGGCCGGGGCCAGGAAAGTTGATTTTTCTTCTCCCGAGGCCAAGCTCTGCTGAGGGCTGGCGACCGACCGGGAACCCTTCAGCCCCCCTGTCATTGTGGACTCCAGCAGCAGTCTCTTGGGAGGAGAAAAATCTTCACGGAGGGCAGTGCAGGATCACCATGTGGGTGAGACCAAACCCAGCAGCCTGTTTACCGGAGAGGGCAGGGATACCGAATCCACAGTAGTGAAAGTGCTGACTGGAGACTCCCGCCAAGAGGAGGAAAGGCCACAGCAGTATTTCAGGAGCCTGGAGAGGGTTAAGTCATGCAAGGAACAAACTGAGGAGGCTTCTACTGGGAAAGAAGTAGGGTTTGGGCTGAAGGGCCACTGTGCTAGGGTGATGCAGCCAACAGCACGGTGACTTGAGACCGTGGTCCCTGTGAGGGGAGCAGGATCAAGATGGGCTCATCATACGTCCCGAGGCTCCGGAAAAGGTGCTCTTCAGAAATCCAGGTGGCCCAGGATTCTATGGCCTCATGAATAAGAACAAGACGAGGGCTCTCAAAGTAGTGACCAAGATGAGAGCTCCAGATGGGCCCGAGGTATCAGCAGGCAGCGGCACTGGGCGTGGGCTTCCGGGCTCCAAAGGCAGAGGAGCTGTGGTCCAAAGGAGCCTTGGACTTCGGTTGGGTGCTAAGGCTTGGGGCAGGATAAGATACAGTTAGTCTACGGGACACCAGAGGTAGGAAACAGGGGGTCTCTGACACCTGGAAGCAGACAGGGTCCTACTATTAGAACAGCCTCAGTGACATGGCATGGGAAGACGCACGAGAAAGACATTAGCCATGAGGATCAGAGAGCCCATGGAGCAGTCGTGGAGGCCATGGGCAAAGGACGGTCTTCCTGTGATGTGAGCAGTGAGCTTTCTCCTGTTCTTGGTATTTGCAGGGAAGCTCATTCCTTTCTTTGTGACAGAGTGACACCAGCAAGAGAGAACGGCTGGGGAAAGGGATGTGGAGAGTTACCTGACAGGGGTCAAAGCAGACATGGAGGACGAAGCACTTGTGGGAGGATGAGAGCATGTGGAGCAAGCAGACATGATATATCCTCAGAAAGTTAGAGTGACCTCCTTAGCCACAAACAAGATGGTTTAGTAGCTTCTAACAATAGCTGGGGACAGTGATTCTGTAAGACTAGGATCTAGAGAGCACTGGGGGCATCTTGGCTTCTGTCCTTGGATCAGTCAGTATGGAGGAGTTAGCTGCTGTGTCCTAAGAGGTCTGCATGAAGCTGGTGGCGCACACTTTTGATCCTAGCACTTGGGAGACAGAGGCAGGTGGATCTCTGTGAGTTCAAGGCCAGCCTGGTCTACATAGTGAGCTCCAGGCCAGCTGGGACTAAAGGGAGACCCTCTCTCAAAAAGACAAAAAAAAAAAGAGGTCTGTGTGGTAAGAAATGAGCCTCACCAACTTTTGATCCATGTAGGAGAGCTACACGGAAAGAGACCCTTCCTGCTCACCAAGCAATTAGATGACAGCCCTGAATGACATCCTAACTGAATTTCATGATCGAATTTGAGCCTAAAGACCCCAGCCAGGTCACTTCTGTGTTTCTGACCTCCAGAAACTGTGAGGTGATGTTTATTGTTCTTGAGCAGCTAGGTTTTGGGGGCATTTGTTAAACAGCAACAGATAGCTGATACACAGACTCTAGTAGATGTTGGGAAGGCATTCGTTGTGGTTGGAATTAAAATTTGGAAGTTGACCATTTTGATGGCATTGACTATTGAGGAGGAGAGAGAATTGACAGGAGGAGAGAGAAGATGCCACATCTGGCTCTGAGGGGTCTGTTGCTCCGTGGCCTGTGGGAAAGAATGAAGCTTTCAAACCGTGTTCTACATTGATCCTATGGAGAGAGCTTAGGACATGGATGGGAGTGTGATCAGCAGCTAGCCCTCCAGACCCCACTCTGTCTCAGTGGGAATGACCCTGCTTGTACTGCATTTAGCTAGGGACTTGGGAAGATTCTTCTGGAGGAAAAACAAAGCTCCGATTCTATAATCTAACTTTATGTTTTCAGCTAAGGAAACTGAGGCAGGCAGGCACGGTAATTTGCTCAAGGACAGATAGCCTTAGGCTCCTGGATTCTAGGCTAGTGTTCTTAGCACTGGGTATCTTTGCCTGGGAAAGAGGCTGGAGGCAGTGTGTCACTTCCGGCCCTGCTAGGCACATGGCTGGCCAGCACAAGTGGCTTCTCAGGGCCTCAGTTTCCTCATCTCTAGAGGAGGAAATGAAGATTCTTTTTTTCCTCACAGGGCTGCTGTATGGTTTGATCGGGATTGTAGGAGTAGAGGGCTTTTCCCTGGTGTTGGGCAGCACAGACGGAGCAGGGAGGTCACTGCTGGTCAGGGAAGAGCTCAAAGTGTTCAGGCTGCTCTGGGCTGAGCAGGACCCTCGAGACCTAGAAAGCCCCACTTAATATGACTCTTTTGCTGAGAAAATCCAAGGCAGCTGCTCTGAGCACTGGTGCTGCCAAAGTTGCAATGTCCCAGGCCCCCTGCCAGTCAGGATGTCCCCCTGGGTTTGATTTGCAGTGCAAATTGATGCTTAGTGTTTCCAAGTTCCCTCTGCTCTCAAGTGCCCATGCTCCAGGTTCTCTGCTCCGTCCCCTGTACTGTGAATCTCTGCCCACATTACCTGCCTGCCTAATCTGAAATCACAAGGAAAGGATCTTGGTAACCAGGTAGTTGTATACCAGGAAACTGAGCTAGCCCCAGAAGGAGATGGCCCTCCTCTCGGCCCACCCATTTCCTCCCTTACGGTTTCTCCAGGATGCTGCTCATGATCTGGGGCTCCCTCTTAGCTGTTTTGCCTGGACCCCCTGAGCCCTCCTGACCTACTTTTCCTTAATCATCCCGATGACCACAGGGCTGTTGCTTTTCCGCCCTTAGTCTACCGGCATGGCCATTGGCTAGGTAATTCCCATGATGCCCTTGGCCCTGAGAAGCATCTGAAGCTTGTGGTTTCATTATTCCTTCCGTGCAGCTGGTAGCCCCCTTCCTTGTAGACATCCATCTTCTGAAGGTGGGCCGGGGGCTCTCAGAAGAGGAGCCGGCAGTTCCCCAGCTCCGACCACCCCTGACCCCACACCAGGCTCCCTCCCCCCCACCCCTGCCCCTCTAGCCTCTAGGCCGGTCCTGAGGTTTGGAAGCGGCAGCAAGTTTTCCCTTGACCCTGTATTTTCTTCCCCCACTTCTCTTTTCTTGAACCCATTTGTAAGCGAAAAACCATTTGGACTGTTGTGTTTATTTTTTCCTTGTTCCACGGGAAATTACTCAGAATGTATAAGTATGTGTTTTCCTTAGAAAATAGATTCCTTTACATTTTGGCTTTGTGGTTTCCAAAGCAAGTGGGTCTGCAGAAATGGAGGCTGCGCAGAGAGTTCGCTTCTAGGAGGCCCCTTGGCTCCAGCAAGATACCCTTTCTCCTTCAGGGCCAGCCTCCCCCCGGGGGCCTTTCAGCTCTTAAAGCCCCAAGACTGAAGCCTGGGCTAGTCAGACGTCTCCAGCCAAGTTCTCCTTGGTGCTCCCAGATCCCCAGCTCTCTGTTTAGAGAAGCTAGGGAGGCAGACAAGCACATGGTAACATTCTTCCAGGCCTGGGAGGGCTCTGTGTGGTCTTCAGAAAAGCCTGAGGGTGTGTGTTCTAATCCAGTCTCTACTTCTTGCTTTTTGGAGACATGAGTTGTTTGCTTGATTCTTTACTCCTGTAAAGTGGACATGCTGCGAATGCTCTGCAGAGCTCCCCCTCCCCTTTAAACATTGCTGTTTGCACTCACATTCACAGCAGTGGTGTTTACAAGAACCAGAAGGTGAAAGCAGCCAAAATACCTACTAATAAGCAAACTGTCATATTTCCATATAAAAGGAATATTATTCAGCTTTGAAAAGGAAGGATATGGGCTGCCACATGGATAAACCTTGAAGACTTAATGCTAAATGAAATAAACAAGACACAAAGGACAGATGTATGATGCTACAAACATCAGGCACCTAGATCTAGAGACAGAGGAAGAACAGTGATTTCCAGGGACGAAGGGGCCTGGAGAGAATGGAAGGATGATTAGTGGGTAGAGCATTTTGGTTTGGAAAGAGAGAAAATTCTGGAGATGGATGATGGTGGTGATGTTTGTATAACAATGTGAATGAACACTGTCATAGAACAAACACTTAAAATGATAATGGTTTCATATTTTAATCACTAGGAAAAGCAAATGCATATAAAAATATATCACTGATGTTGATAGGACTCCAAGAGAAAGGCCATGTTAAAGTGCTCACCCTTGGGGAGCTGGAAGATGGTTTCCCTGGAGGTACAGCCGGCCAATGAGGGCTTAGCAGTAACTGGAATACAACCCAGTGAAGACTCATTCTAATCTGGGAGCCCAGGGGAATCAGGGTAGTGACCCTGGAGCTGGGCTTTGAAGGATGAGTAAGAGTTTACTGTTGGGCTGGAGAGATGGCCTAGTGGTTGAGAGCGCCGACTGCTCTTACAGAGGACCCGGGTTCGATCCCCAGCACCCACATGGCGGCCGAGAACCGTCTGAAACTCCAATTCCAGGAGAGCTCCAGTTCCAGGGGAATCCGACACCCTCTTCTGACCTCCGCGGCATTGCATGACATGGGTGCACAGACTTGCATGCAGACAGTACATTGATACACATACATAAATAAATAAATGCTGGGTGTGGTGGCGCACGCCTTTAATCCTAGCACTTGGGAGGCAGAGGCATGCGGATCTCTGTGAGTTTGATGCCAGCCTGGTCTACAGAGTGAGTTTCAGGACAGCCAGAGCTACAGGGAGACCCTGTCTCAAAAAAAAAAAAAAAAGAGTTTACTGTTTAGAAAGGACTGCATCGAAGAACTGACTGAAACAGTGAACTTCTGCTCAAAACAGTCAACTTCCTCATGGAGAATATTGAGAAAGACCAAGAAAGAGATGAAAAGCATGTTTGGTAGAATGCATGAGCTCTGGTGGGGTGAGGGGATGGGGGGGACACGGGTCTAGATTTGATAAAAAAATAAAAATAAATTAATAAATTTATAAAAAAAGAAAATAAAAAAAAAGAGTTTACTGTTTAGGCTCATGGGACACAACAAGCTAAGGCTATAGCGAGCATGAGGCTAACGAGAGTCAAGAGACTCCAGTTCCTCCAGTGCGGCTGGGCTGTCAAACCTAGGATGATTTGGGAAAGGGAAACTGTGGTCACGTCGTGAGGACACTGGGGCCTGTGCAAAGCTGCTGCTGGAGATACGTGGACTAGGTTGAGAGCTGAAGTGTGATCCTCGCCTGTTTCCTCAGACCCAAGGACACAGCCATTCTGGCCTGGAAGGAATGTTTTCTCCATACAAGGCAGTTCCAGGTTCTAGGGCCAGTGAGGGGCAGTGCATAGGGGACATCCAAGTCCTTGTTCTCGAGTCCCTTTAAGAGGGTTGTGAGCCCTGAGATGCCTCCGTGCAGATGCCTCTCCCCCACGGGTTCCTGGTGATCTTTTCTGCTTTCTTCAAGCTCCTTACCATAGGGCCTGCCTTCTTCAGGATGGCCTTCTGGGCTAGGCCAGTGGCAGGCAGCTGGGTCATCCACCAGCTACCAAGCTAAGCCCTCCTTCTCACAGGGCAGGAGGTGGCCAGCACTAGGGGTTTGGAGCAGGTGGGCATGCTCAAACCCCAGCTCTGTGAGTTGGCAGCTGTGGGAACCTGTGTGCATGGTGGGTGGGTAGTCTGTGCCACCTGGGTGCATGGTGGGTGGGTTGTCCATGCCTCAGGTCCTTCAGATGTGATGTGGGAGGGATGTGTCTCTGGCTGTGCTGACCACAGTCCCTGCTTTCTTTGTCGTCATTTGTGGTTATAGAGCTGTGTCTGGTCACTGGATAGGCTGTGTGTGGAATGGCCTTGGGTGGACTCTGGGAGAATGCATGAGCTCTGAGCTACCCCAGGTACAGGCTGGGCAGGAGGCTTACCTCAGGTCACAGTGTGGCTAGAGGAGGAAGGCCTGCTTGGCTCTGGAACAGAGCTTTTCTGGAAGCTCCTAACTGGTCCTCTTTCTGCTTCCAATCCTTGAAGGATGCTACTCCTGGCAGCCTTTCTGGGAAAGTCCCACATTCACAGAGCCCACAGCTGGCACGAGCAGCCTCCAAGTGCCAAACAGTGTAAGAAACACGTAGGTTTACACCACGGTAAATGCAGATGCAGAACTTACACAGCCAAGACACTAAAGACTGGAGAAGTTCTTACCTGGAACAAGTAATTAGAGAATAATTTCCAAAGCAGTACCTCCCCCAAGTGAAGGAAGCTTCAAGTTTTTACGTGGGGAGCCTGTAACTATTTACATAGGAGAGCACTTTATGAACAGGCCCGGTCCTGAGCATGCTCCCTTAAGGAGTTTGCTCCTGAGCATGCTCAGTTTAAAGTCGTAATTTAAGAAGGAGAGGTGGCAGATGTATTCTGGGCATAGTACAAAGATCACATGTTTGAAAGGTTAAAGTGGACAGTGGACCACGGGGTGTGTTCAGCTTGCCTCGTGGAGGTGGTAGACAGACACTCAATTTTCTCCAAAAGTTTTAGCTGAAAACAGAAAGGGAAAGGACTGTGACATGTCTGCATGGGAATTTTCCCCTAAAGCTTTCTGCCTCACTTGGTGGCTACCGGGAGCATCATCTACCTGTCGGTCTCCAGAGCTGGCCTGGCTGCTGTTGCTGAGATATGTCCGCCCCCCCCCCCCCCCCCGCGCCTGCCCAGGATTCCCCAGTGCTTCACTTGCAGATACACGACTGCATATCCATCTGGCATGAATTAGGTACCACCGTGTGCCAGGTAAAGACTTCTAGAGGGCAAGGCCAGGCAGTGCCTAGCTAAGAGTCAGTGGTCTACACTGAGTGCTAGGTCTGAGCTGTCTACCACCATTTCATTGCCCTCTGCCAGCAGCCTTGAAGGTGCTTTCAGGCTCCGTCCTCTCTTTAGAAGAGCACTCTGTCTTCAGGACTGGAGAATGGAGTTCTCCTGTGTCACTTTGGAGGTACTGATGGAGGTTTGGCAGCAGCTAGGCCCCTATGTGGGGAGAACTGCAGGTCGGGCCAGGCTTGATGCCGGGCTCTGTGGGGCGGATGTGCGGAAGCCGTGATGCTCTTCTCATTCCTAATTCCTCCCTTCTGTCTTCACTTGCTCTGTGTTCTACTAAAATTCCCTTCCCAGGCTAAAAGTTTCCATCTCTGGTCTTGGCCCAGAGTGAAATTCTTTGGAAACTTTCAGCTGCATTCACTTAGCTATTGTTGAGGGGGAGAAGGTGGATGGGGGATAAGAGGAGATTTGGGGTTCTGCTTCTTTTTTTGTTACTTCAAATACAAGCCTGGAGAGACTAGAACTTTTCTCCTTGGCTGCTCAGGGTCTCAGCTGGGCTGAGATAAGTATTGTCATGGAAATAGTTGAGGGTTAGGAGTTGGGACCCATCAGATTCTCATCCTGGCTGGGACAAGCCTGTGGCTGTTGCTTTATCTCTCCAGAAGCTGTGTGCTAATTCTAAAGCTAGAATTTTTGAAGAAATTATTTTTTCAGGTTCCTTCTGCACAGCCTGAGGGCTGGCTGGCTGATGCTTTAATCTCAGGATATGATTTTTGTTTGAAACAAACTCAGTTTTCCTATGTGTGTGGGCAGCCATCAGAAAGTTCTAGCTTCAGCAGAGGCCTGCTCTCTCTCCAAATCATAATGGACCACGTGGCTGGACCACAGAGGTCTCAGTGTGGCATGATGGAAATCAGGTAGCTAGCCCGGAAGGAACGAGCCTGGTTCTTCCCACCTTCCCTGGACTGCTTGGTTTTGCCTGTGTTCTTCTTCAGAGACAGGCTGGCTGGGAGATGGGGATGAAGCTAAATCCTCACATGTTGTTTGGTTTGAGAAATTCACAACCAAACATCTCCCTGGTTTCGGTCCATGCTGTTTTTCAGGAAGTCAGATAGTTAGTCTGGATTAAGCTGATTTGTTTTTTAACCCATAAACTTATAAACGAAGGTAAGAAAGATCTAGTAATAAAAAAAAAAAAGATTTCTAAACTGGTTTGCAAATTAGTTTCTGCTGAGAGCCTTCTGCCAGTGGGCAATCTGAGGTGCAAGTTCGATGAGTGGGGGTGGCAAGGGGAGCCACGTGGAATTTTTAGATGGCTGGAAATTTCCATGGCTTTGACAGCATTTCTAAGACATATTAAAATGATCTGGGAAAAGGAGCATGGGGCTTTTAAGATCTTCCCTAGAGACTCTAAGGGCAAGAAGGTCTTTAGCGTCCCTGGGATCTTCTAATAGTCTTACTTGGAGGCAGGGTGTGTCAGTGTGAAGGGAAGAAGGGACTGTCCATGTGACAAGGGTAGAAGACTGTAGACCCCCACCATCTGTGAGAGGGACCTTCGAAGGTTGGCTTTCCCCTCCCCAGCCTCTTCTTCATCCTTGCATGGGGTCAGTTGCTGGGATTATTACAGGGACCCTTCCCCGGGGCCATTTCTGCCTTCCAGCTGCCGAGCTGCCCAGGCCCTGCTATTTCCGCTCCCACTCTCTGTCCCCAAGGGTCTTGTTGTTTTATGTCAAGCAAAGCGAGGTTAGAGAGCAGATTTGCAGATATTGGGGATGGATTAAGGAGCAGGTATTTTGGGGTGGCGGGTATCTATCAATTGCCCTTTGGGTTACTTTTGGCTCTTCCTGAGACCATCAGGATTCATTTTGTTGCTGAGCAGCTAGTGTGGACAGGGCTGCAGCTAGGGAAACTGAGTTTCATGCCCAGAATCCACCTTTGGAGAGATGGGAAGTAGCAACTGGAATCTAGGTTTTTCTGACCTCAAAGCCTGTGCTTTGCCCAGCAGATTAAACCAGGGCCTGGGGCCCATAGCCCTGGGCAGCCCCACACCCCAGCACTCTGTGGTGCGTGCTCTGGGCAGGATCTATGGACACCACTCTGTACTTCACTGAGGTTCCTAGTGCTGAGGAAGTCCTCAGAGCTGAGCTGCATCTTCTCCATGGGCTGTGGTCGCCGGAAGGACTCTCACTACCAGGGCCTCGAAATGAGATGATTCCTACAGAACCTTGGGCACCTTGCCCCAGTGACCCTGACCCCATAGAAAAGTGACACATTATAACTAATGACTCCATTGGCATAAAAATATAATTCAGTTCTGTTCCTTCCTAACTATTCATTTTTATTATATTCATGATTTCTTTTGATGTTGAAAGACATAGTAGAAACTATTTATTTACTTTAGTTTTAAACAGGGTTTCCCTGTAGCTACAGCTGGCCTGGAACTCACTATATAGACCAGGCTGGCCTTGATCTCACAGAGATTCCCTGTACTGGGATGAAAGCTGTGTGCCTCCATACCTGGCAACTTCCCAATTTTTGAGGGCTCCTAAAATGGTGTTTTCTTTAAGCAGTGTGTTATGCTTATTGACATGGTCAGCTGTGCCTACTGTAACAGTAATTTTGAGTTTTATCCAGAGTCTCCTGCACCATTACCTTTCCTCATCTGACTATGGGCCAAACTCTACTTCTTAATCCCTCAGCACTGAGGTTTGGGAGATCAGGCTTACCATTTCCCATCTCCCCCTCTTCACTAGCTCTCAATCCTTTCAAGCCTTGTTGGGACTCAATATTCCAAAGAAATACCCACTCAGGCCTTCTAAAGTTACTTGGGACTGTCCTCCTACAGGATGGAGGGCATACTTTTCCTTCAAGCTCAGTCCTGACATTGGCGAGGCCCAGGAAAAGAGGAGATGGAGGTCCCTGTAATGCAGGTCTAGGCTAAGTTTAAGAATTGCAAGTCAAGGTGTTAAGTTGTCCATTCTCCTTCTGTTACACAAATATGGAAGGACATTTTCTAATTTAGCCCTTCAGGTTTTTACTGAGTTCTGTGCTAGAATATCCTGGAGCAGGGAAACTGTCCCTGCCATTTCCTGCTCCTCAGACCCCCAGCACCACTAGTGTCTGGAGCTTACACACACACACACACACACACACACACACACACACACACGCGCGCGCACACACATGCACACATGTAAGGTGGTAGCAGCGTACACAGCCCAGCCACTCCTGAAGTCTTGGGATATGTGTGAATTTGTAGGTGTATTTAGGGTGTGGGGTGGGATCCAGAAAGAAGAATGAATGCCAAGCTGGTATTTTGCCAAGGTCCCAGGAAACCCTTGTCCTGTGGAGAGAGAAGAGGCCAAAGGAAGTAGAGAAAGCCCAGTGGAAGGCTGTGCTTGCCAGGCTTCCAGGGAACGCTGCTCTCAGCTTCCCTGGGGATACTTGGCTGTCTTTCTATATATTTTGATTTGCTGACTCTGCTCATAAAGGGTTTGTTTTAAAAGAACCGAGCCATTAAAGCACGTGGCAGTGGTGGCTTTTTGTCACACATGATTGACTCTCATAGGTTGGAAAGGAGTAGAGTGTGCCATTAAAACCACTTAGGAATAAGTTGAAGTTATGAAAAGCAAGTTGCAAAAGAGACAAACCCCTAAAGTACAATACTCTAAATTGATGGCAGTTGGAAAACAGCGATAATTTCAGACCCAAAGTCCCAGTAAGACATTTGCTGTGACATGCTTGCTGAAGTCAAACCCTGTATGAATAACTCAATGAATTTCACACCAACTCTTCTTACTCTGTAAATCGAGGAAAACTGTGTGCGTGCTGAGTGCTGAAAGTCATTGCTTTGTAGTCCAGACTGCGCTGACCCAAGCTGGGGGTGCTCTCTTAATTGCCATTCCAATGCTCCTGTTGTCAGCTTAAAATTTAAGCCTTCTGGCATCTTCCCTCAGATGGATGCAAAATGGAGAGCACACCAGACTTCATGCTCAGCACTTCCCTTCGGAGGAATTGTTTCCAGCTCCTGAACTGATAAATTCAACCTTAATTACTAGTTGCTTCCTGTGGTGCACCTGCCGGGCACCAAAGCAGTGGAGAATCAGACAAGCGGGACGCCCACCCTCAGGAGGGCACAAGACATGGGTTTATTCCAAAGTCGTGTGGAGAAAGGTCTTAGGATTCTTAGAGAGTTTTGTGCTGGCTTACCCTGGAGCAAGGTGACTGTCACTGCCATCCCCTGGGACCCCCAGCCTCACCCATACCTGAACATCCATGCATGCCTGGGAGGTGGCATCAGCTTATACAGCTCAGCTCAGCTGCCCCTGAAATCTTTGTGTGTGTGTGTGTGTGTGTGTGTGTGTAAGTGTGTGTGTGTGTGTATGTATGTGTGTGTGTTTGTGTTTATGTGTGTGTTTGTGTGTGTTTATGTGTGCATGTGTGTTTGTGTATATATGTGTGTGCATGTGTGTTTGTGTGTATATGTGTGTGCATGTGTGTATGTGTGTGTATTTGTGTGTGTATGTGTGTGTATGTGTGTGTTTGTGTGTGGCATGTGTGTGTATGTGTTCGTGTGTGTGCGTGTGTGTGTGTGTGTGTGTGGCATTTGCTCCAATCATGGAAGAAGGAACCCTGGCAGAACATACACAAGTACTTTAAATTTGTTGCTTTAAATTTAAAGACAATGAAATCTGGTTTTCAGCCTAGTTTCTCTTAGCATCTCTGATATACGTGCCTCAGAGGCTGCAATGTCATAGGCAAATCCCTTAAGCAGCTGAGAGCCCATGAGTGTCTACAAGTCACACCTGAGTGCTGACTTGGCCACCAATGCATTGTGCTCCTGCACAGGTCTGAGATGTGGTTTCCTGTTCAGCAGTGGACCTGGCCTAGGCAATTTCCATCCTGATACTTTAAGATAAACATTTTAAAAACAGCAAGCAGTGTTTCGAGCACAGACTCAACATGACTTCCCTAGGCTCACCTTGATGTTCACATTGAGCTGCGGTCCCTGCATGCTAGCTGGTCTATTCTCTCTGCCAGCTGTTGCCTTTGTCTGATCAAAGTCTCCTGTCATCTCCCAGCTGCTTTGGAAACTGCAGTGCGATGGGTCCCAGCTGTTTATGGCCTCTGGGACTTTCCAGACCCCTCTGGCTGGAGCACCAAACCCTAGACTCTATTCCTCCATCTGTTTCAGTACTCAGCATGCCATGGAGATGAGTCTGGCCCCCACCAGATGGATGCACTTACTGCACAAGTATGCATGGAGAGCTTGGGGGTGCCATCCATTCCCTGTGGGTTCAGGAGGGAAGATTCCAAGATCTCTCACTGCTTACATTCAAATGCAGAGGGTGAAGAGACAGAAATACACACATGCACATGTGCGCATCCACTTGCATGAGCACACACACATGCACATGTGCGCATCCACTTGCATGAGCACACACATGCACATGTGCGCATCCACTTTCATGAGCACACACATGCACATGTGCACATTCACTTGCATGAGCACACACACATGCACATGTGCACATCCACTTGCATGAGCACACACACATGCACACGCACAGATCCACTTGCATGAGCACACACACATACATGCACTTTGATGCTAGTGAGTGATGTGTAGACAAGCAAAGCACATTAAGGGGAAGAGCATGAGGAAGAAGTACAGTTTAAGCCTGGATGACCGGGGAGGCCTTTCTGAGGGGAGACTTAAAACCCAGCCCTGCAAGAAGCAGAGGTACGAGCCGTGACCTCTGGTGGGAGACTGGATCACAGACAAGGAAACACTAAAGCAAAGGATCTGAGATGGGAGGGTCCTGGCTGGGCTCCAGGAATAACAAAAGGGCCAGACCTGCTGGAACTGGTGAGTGGAGGAGGGAAGTGGGCAGAGGGCCAGGGTTCAGAGGTCAGGTCAAGTAGGACACAGTGAGCAAGGATTTCAAGTGCGATGGGAAGCCGCTGGGTAAATTTAATATGAAAGAAAAGCCAGTCTGATTTGGAGTTTAAAAGAATTGGCTATATGCATAGACAAGACCAAAGTAAAGGCAGTGGTGAGCCTGATTAGACTCCAGCAAGCCCCCACCGCAGGTCTGTATTTCCAACACTTTTGCTTGCCCCAGCTGTGTTCATCATGTGAATTCCCTGCAGGGGTTCAATACTGGCTGTTCAACCTGGTGGCCTTCTATGCCTAAACCTACTGTTTTTCCCTGTGGGATTCCTTCTTTCCTGGAGCAGTGCTCCTTTACTGGGACCTGTCCTTCCCATACCATTGGCTTAATGTCTGCAGGCCTCTCTTTGCTCCATGAGCTTACCGCCTCAGATGTGTCTACTTTGACCACAGATACCACCTGATGATGAGTTCTGGGCCCTAGCAACATTTCCATTGCTCCTGTTGTGGTGGACTTGGTCAGATTGGACCAGATTTCAGAGGCTCCGACCTCTATCTGAGCCCAGTGTCCGGTGATGCTGTGCATAGCCCTTCATGCATCATAGCCCTTCATGCATCATAGCCCTTCATGCATCATAGCCCTTCATGCATCATAGCCCTTCTGCCTCACTACTTTCCTGCCTTTGCCAGTGGCTGCTTCTAGCTCCCAAATGATCAAAGAACTGGCAGGGACAGGGAGATAATTATGCCATGGGTGGGGCTTTGGATCCATGAGAGACACTAGATGTAATGAGTCCAGCAGACAAACTGTCTTCCTTTCCACTATCTGATGGAATGTTCTCAGAGTACTCTGGGTGACTATGACAGGGTGTATGAAGACATGCTACAAACAAAAGAATCTAGCTGGGCTTACCATGAGGTAATGGACAGCTCCATCATGCATTCACACATCTGTTTCTGCTCCTTTCTTTCTGTAATCACTGCTTTCTTTCCTTGGCCTCTCCTCTCTTTTCTTTGAGATCAAACCTCCCAACAAACCTTGTTCCTTGTGATTCTAGTATGCTTATCAAATAGTCCCTGGTCCTTTGCTCATGGAAGAGGGGATCTATCTCAACCTAGGTCTTAGAAGCCTTTACTTGGTATCCTCTTTTTAGACAGGGTTTCACTACGTAGTTCTGGCTGGCCTGGAACTTACTATGGCAGAGCAGGCTGGCTTCAAACTCACAAAGATTCATATAACTCTTCCTCCCAAGTGCTGGGATAAAAGGCATGCACCACCATGCCAAATGGTATCTTTTGAATCGTAATGGAAGAAAAAAATAGCTGTTTTCTTCTAGCATTGAACATGAGGATGTGAGTCTGAGAGTTGCTGGGAGCCATTTCCCAAGGTCTGTGGAGGAAACCTGTCTTGAGGAAAGCAACTGCAGAGAGAAGCAGAGTTGGGCAGTATAAAGCACTCTGGGTTTAGTTGCTACTGAGACCGGCTCCTACATAGCTTCTTTCTATGAGGCAATAAGACCCCTCTTCACTCCTGGATGGCTTGAATGTGATTTCTGTTATTGGCTGGATTAGTCAAGGTCCAGAGAGAAGAGCTGAGTACAGGGAATTGGCTATACAGAGATGAGACAGCTAAGAGTCCAAATGGGAATTCACAATGCAGAAGCTTAAAACACTCCTGCCTAGGACTGGAATGACAAGCCAGGAGGTGGCATTATTGGCAGCCAGGATGGGGCCACCTGACACAAGAGGAAACTATGGCCAGCCTTTGTCCAGGGAGCCGCTGTCTGAGGAGACCCTGGAGTAGAAAGGCAGAAATAGTTCCGTCTCCCTCTTCCTACCTTCTGTCCTGCTGCTTGCTATCCAGATGCCAGCTTGCAGAGGAGACCTTGCAAATGTAGTCTTCTGGGAAGTGAAGTCTTCTGCAGGATGAAGCCGGTCAGACGGAAGCTAGAGGGTGGGGAGGAAATGGGCACGTGACTAACACACCGGTGGCCGAGTCGGTTTATTTCACTGCATCTACTTTTGATTGCAAACCCAGAGGTTGCAAAGCCAAGATCATCAGCCTGAACCCCTATCTGCAGCTCTAATTCTGCCCCCATCTTGAAAGTGCTTCATAAAGTATCAGCGTAGTCACAGTCATTCCTGGGATCCCCGAGTTCCCAAGAAATCCCATTTCCTTGGAAGATGAATTGAGTCTTCTGGTGTGTTTGCATCCCTCCTATAGGGAAGCCACAGGAAGTTGGGTGAGAAGGAGAAGCAGGTACAGCTTTAAGCTTTCCCAACTCAATAACCTCCTAGATGACTACTACTGGGAGTCCACTGAATTCCAAATGAGCCCAGTGGCCACCAGGAGGCACTAGGCCTCCTTTCTCCATGGTCTTATCTAAGCCTGAATTACCTGACCACCCTTGGGAGACCTAGGACAAGATTGTCCTGTTATCTAAAAGGCAATGTGAGATTTTGAAATGAAGGAAGACTATGCTCTAAGCCTGAAACTTGCTGAGTTCTGGTGATGTGGCAGAGAAGCGGTGGGACTCATGTGAGGATCACCAGACTTCAGAGTGACCGGGGTGGCTTGTTGGAGGCTGGCCTGGCGGTTGGGTTTGAGGTCCAGAAGAACCAGGCAAAGAAGTTCCTGGGAACCTAATGGGGACAATTTGGGGTTTTGCAAGCCATTGGCATTGAGGCTCTTGTACATATGTTAGGGCACATGGCTTTCTATACATCTATATTTGCAAGTA
Organism: Rhizomys pruinosus; assembly: GCA_009823505.1. Lineage (NCBI taxonomy): Eukaryota > Metazoa > Chordata > Mammalia > Rodentia > Spalacidae > Rhizomys > Rhizomys pruinosus. Next base: position 618,833 of record VZQC01008945.1, read on the forward strand.
AATCAAAGGTTCTCTGTGCAAACCACATGGGGTTGGATGGACTCAGATGCCCGTCCCGAAGCCTCTGCTTTCTGGCTCTGCAGGAGCCTGTGGTGACCCCTTGGGCTGGAGGCCGGTTGCTGGGTCAGCTTCTGGCTCCTGCTGATGACTCGCGAGCTCCAGTGGGCAGGCAGCCCGCTGGGCTGAGGCCTCAGTTTGTCATGATATGAAGCAGGAGGAGGGAAGAGCTGTTGGGTGCTGTGAAAACATGAAACTTTAGCTTGGAGTTACTGTATAATTGACCTCTTCCCATTTCTATATCACAGGCCTCAAAATGAAATGATCAAGGTCAAATGAGTTCTTAAGGAATGGGCCCAGATTCAGCATCACTGGTCCTTATGAAATGGGAAATTTGGACCTTGAGACTCTTTGAAGGAAGACCAGATGCAGATGGTCCCAATCCAAGGGGAGGGGCTTAGAGCAGATCTTCCCTTCATAGCCCTTGGTAGGAATCAACTTTGTGAACCTCTTGAGTTTTGGAATTCTAGCCTTAATAGCTTTGTGGGTTTCCTTCTTTTTTGGTGTGTGGTTTATGGTATATGTGTGCTTGTATATGGTATGTATGTACTTGTGTATGGCATATATGGACTTGTGTATGGTATGTATGTACTTGTATATGGTATGTATGTACTTGTGTATGGTATGTATGTACTTGTGTATGGTATTACTTGTGTATGGTATATATGTACTTGTGTATGGTGTGTATGTACTTGTGTATGGCATGTATGTACTTGTGTTTGGCATGCATGTACTTGTGTATGGCATCTGAGTGCATGTATGTACACATGTGTGGAGGCCAGAGGTCAATGTTGGGTGTCTTCTTCTGTTACTCTCTACCTTATTTTTGAGACAGGATCTCTCACTGAACCTGGAGCTCTCATTGGCTAGACAGGCTGGCCCACAGAGATCTGCTTATCTCTACCCTCAGCACTGAGATGATAGGAACAGGCTACTATTCCCAGCTTTCTTTTTTGGGGGGGGGATTTTTGAGACAGGGTCTCCCTGTAGCTCCAGCTGTCCTGGAACTCGCTCTGTAGACCAGGCTGGCCTTGAACTCCAAGATCCGCCTGCCTCTGCCTCCCAAGTGCTAGGATTAAAGGCACGCGCCACCACGCCCAGCCAGAATGGTGTTTTTAAGAAAGCTGGGAACAACTGGGCATGGTGGCACATGCCTTTAATCCTAGCACTTGGGAGGAAGAGGCAGGTGGATCTCTGTGAGTTCAATGCCAGCCTGGTCTAGAGAGTGAGTTCCAGGACAGCTGGGTTGGCAGGGAGACCCTGTCTCAAAAAGACCACCCCCCCAAAAAAAACCCCGAAACACCATTCTGGGGATTGGACATGGGTCCTCATGCTTTTACGGTGGCAGTCCCTTTATCAACTGAGCCATCATCCTATCCCTCTTTTTCTTCTTTTAACCTTCATAACCTGTGGTACTTTCTTGAAGAAGCCCAAGGGAGTGAGTACACTTGGTCTTGTCTTTTTCTCACTGTGGATGTGTCAGCAGAATCCCTGTCCCCTCTCCCACCCCACATCTATTCTTGTATCATCTTCCAGCTCAGCTCAAAATTTCTTATTATTTTCATCTAACACATTTATTGTTACTCAAATGCCTTCAACTCTGCAAGTTTCTATGCTGCTCCATAATAAAAAGGAGATGTTCTTGGCATCAAAGATCCATTCAACGTAGGGATTGTACATTTGGCAGGTGGGATAGATGTGAGGCTTGGGAGGTACTGTCAGTCAGGGAGGGAGGTGAGATGAAAGTTGTCTTTGCCCAGAAATATTGCTGGAAAATGAGCCTTGAAGAAAGAGCAGTTCTACTTGAAGATCGACCTGGTGGTGAAAATGATTCCCCAAAGCCTTGAAGGCTAGTTCCCAAACCTGGATGCATCCAATTTCCTGGAGAATTCACAACTTTCCACTATTTCATCTGAATGCATCATGCCACATGCTCTGGGGTTGGGGATGAGGAGCTGCACTTATAAGTATTAATTAAATAAAATGGTGCAAGTAGATGGAAAGTCCCTGGGTTTTTCTCTCATTTTCATCTTTGGAACATGAAAGATTGGACAGATTTCCTACTCTTTCCCCACACTTCCTAAATCAAACTTTCCAAAGGTAGGACCTGGTAGCTGGTATTCCGCATGTTTTCTAGGTGATTCTCTATAGTCAGAGGAGCAGGGTCACCTGTGGTCAGAACCAACACAGTTGCTAAGGTTACCTCGGTTCCAGGATCCTGGACTTTCCATAAGGTCCCTCCATGCGCCTGGCTATCTGACACTTGGCCTGTTCCTTATTCTAGGGAATGCAATGGTGTTGTTGGCCTTCGAGTGCTGATCTTGCAGGTAAGCCGAGGGCATGTGGGTGGTTGGAACTGAAGAGGTTCAGGATCAAGGGTTACTGGTGGCTCGAGGTGAGAGTGCATTTCTGAAGAAGAGAAAGGGCAGAGAGAAGTGACTCCTACAGGAGAACTCACAAGATGCCTTTATGTTAGATCTGGGGAGGGAAGACTCAACCCCCAGCCCACACTGATTTCTAAGACAAACTCTTCTGGTTAGATAGTAGCTAATTTCTTACCTTCTTGATTAGTTGTGTTTCCCAGCCCTTCCTCCCCTAGTCTTATAATCACAGATAAAGCACTTTGAACCTTACTTTTCACCTCTGTCATGCATACCTAATACAGTCTTCCTTATTTTATGTGATAACAGGACTATTTGACTCAAATTCATTTGGTGCTCATGCAAGTACTTTGAACTACCAGTCCCATCTTCACTGTCAAGATTGAATCCATCTCCTGTCATACCACCCTGGTTCCTACCCTTCCCTGCTATGCCAGAACTAATTATGTAATATCCCTCCCTTGAAGATCCCATCACAATGTCCTTTAAGGTACAGTTACTTGCTTCTAGACTGTGAACCCCAGGATTGGGTAAGAATTTCATTGAAGAGTGTTTTGCCAGTGCCTGCCCCATCCTGGTGATGGGCAAGTGTGTACCAAGATGTGTACCAGTGAACATGGACTTGAAGCAGAATGTGGTCCTGATCTAACTCCAGTAGCCCAGGCTGAAGAGTTGTACCTGGCTTGGGATCCAGCATAAATGGCAACAGAATTACACAGACCCTGCATCATAGTGGTCCTGTGGGCGCCCTGCTCCTAGCTTGCTCCGCCCCTGCAGCATGCCTCCCCCTACTTCAGCCAACTCCTCAGGGTCACCCCCTTCTGCATCCAAGTCTGATGTGACTCGAAGGCAGCAGGCTTGACTTGGGCCCTTGTTTAAGAAGGCAAACATATAATTCAGGTCATGTCCGGTGCTATTTGGATGGAAGCTCAGGTTTCTCTAAGTGGAAACAGCATATTCTGTAAGTAATTATGGGTCAGAAAGCATGTTCTGGAGCAAGACCCAGCATTTAAAAGCAAAGGTTACCCTTCCCGCCTGGTGACAGGACAACCCAGGGAAGACACAATCAACTCCATTTCATTCCAATTGTAGCCTCAGTGGGCCAGCCTCATTCAGGCACAGCCTGCCAAACTGGCATTGGGGTATGAGGCATGATGCCACATGCCAATTTGTCTTGGTCCTTGGCTTCCAATGGACTCCTCAGTGTCACTGAGGAGCTAGGACCTTCCAAGCTAGGACCTCAGACAGTTGGTGACAGGCTCTTGCTAGGAGTGATGGAACCTTTAACAATTATTCCCCTCTTCGTTTCTGTATCATGGCCCTGAACAGTTGCATGCTGATGAAAACATCAGTTTAGCACTAGTTATTTAGTAAACAATTTAAAAACAACATCCCCACCCCTGCTGATTTTTATGGTAGAAATTCTTTGCCCATGGCTGAGCTTAAACAACAGTGTGACATTGCTGAGAACAGATTTGAGAAGAGATGCACAGACCTGTTGAAAGCTGGTATACAGAGGTCACAACCCTAGCTCATCACTTCAGCTAACTCTGATACATGTAGTTTCTTCCATGGGAACCAGCTGCATTGCTGACACAGGAAGACATTCATGCTACATAAGCAGATACTCATCTGAACCTGACTTTATGATTCATATGTTGAAATCCTAGCTCCCAAAGTGATCATATGAAGAGGCAGAGCTTTGGGGATGTGACATGAACATCCTCACCTGATATAAATTTTTTCCAGGTGCTTTGACCTTGAGTTTCCAGACATTAACTGTGAGCAATGAGAGCCTGTTGTTCATAAGAAACCCAGTATGTAGTATTTATTATTGTAGCCCCCTAAGGACTGAGGTAATAGGGGCAGGGGAGATGAAGGGAATCGGAATCAGAAATACTGGGTTCATATGACCTGGTTATACCACTCTTTGGGATATACCAAGAGGACATCGTACTGCAGAAATACTTGTATATCCATGTTTGTTGCTGCTTTTTTCACAGTAGCTAAGTGTCCCTCAACTGATGAGTGGATCATGAAAATGTGTTACACAATGGGCATCTACACAGCTGTAAAGAAAGATGAAATAATGAAATTTGTTATACTAAGTGAAGTAACACAGAGTCAGAAAAACAAATAACGTATGTTCTCCATAATTTGTGAATCCTAGCATCAAATCCTCATATGTGAATATATATCCTGATGTAACTGCAGGGAAATAGAAAGGAACCATGGGAAAAAAGGGACAGAATAAACCTGAGAGAGAATAGCAGGAGACAGGTCTTACTAAAGGGGAGAGGGGTAAAATGGGGTGATTAAATGGGAGGGGTGGATAAGGAATTACAGGAATAAAGGGGATAAAGGAGCCCAAGAGATGGGGGACTATAGGAGACAGGCATTATCAAGGGGAAAAGCATAGGTACGTTAACTGGGGAGGGAACGGAGGGGATGAGAGAGAGAGAGAGAGAGAGAGAGAGAGAGAGAGAGAGAGAGAGTCAGGGAGACAGAGACAGAGACAAGGACAGAGACATAGAGATAGAGACAGAGAGACAGAGAGAGACAGAGAGAGAGAGAGAGTCAGGGAGACAGAGAGAGAGACAGAGAGACAGAGACAGACAGAGAGAGAGTCAGGGAGACAGAGACAGAGACAGGGACAGAGACATAAAGAGATAGAGACAGAGAGACAGAGAGAGACAGAGACAGAGAATCAGGGAGACAGAGAGAGAATCAGGGAGACAGAGAGACAGAGACAGAGAGACAGAGAGAGACAGAGACAGAGAGAGAGGGAGACAGAGAGACAGAGAAAGACAGAGACAGAGAGTCAGGGAGACAGAGACAGAGACAGAGAGACAGAGATCAAGACAGAGAGAGACAGGGAGACAGAGAGACAGGGAGACAGAGAGAGAGACAGGGAGACAGAGACAGAGACAGGGACAGAGACAGATAGAGACAGAGACAGACAGAGAGAGTCAGGGAGACAGAGAGAGAGAGAGAGAGTAATAAGCCCTAGCTAGTGTAAAAAACAAGAGGGAATCATATTAGTCCAAAAATCTACTGAAGATTTACAGATACAATATCTCTTCATGAGTCTATGTGTATACCTGAAGGCTACCTAACAAGAAACAGTGCCAGACAGAAGAATCTCCCTTTTGAGTTGTTGGCCAGGGTAGTCCAGGAGACTTCCAAAATTACACAGGATATTGCCACATCCTTTGATTGCCTCTCAGAACTTGAAGGTCTACTGCTAAAGACAGGACATACTTTGGACATAGGATTTGGAGCAATGAAGCTGGAGCTGACTTGAAAGCCGCCTCCCCTGAAGGCCAGGCCTCATGGCATTGGAGACTACTGCACAGCAGCTAGCCCTCATAGCATTGGAGACTACTGCACAGCAGCTAGCCTCATAGCATTGGAGACTACTGCACAGCAGCTAGCCCTCATAGCATTGGAGACTACTGCACAGCAGCTAGCCTCATAGCATTGGAGACTACTGCACAGCAGCTAGCCTCATAGCATTGGAGACTACTGCACAGCAGCTAGCCCTAATAGCATTGGAGACTACTGCACAGCAGCTAGCCTCATAGCATTGGAGACTACTGCACAGCAGCTAGCCTCATAGCATTGGAGACTACTGCACAGCAGCTAGCCCTCATAGCATTGGAGACTACTGCACAGCAGCTAGCCCTCATAGCATTGGAGACTACTGCACAGCAGCTAGCCTCATAGCATTGGAGACTACTGCACAGCAGCTAGCCCTCATGGCATTGGAGACTACTGCACAGCAGCTAGCCCTCATAGCATTGGAGACTACTGCACAGCAGCTAGCCTCATAGCATTGGAGACTACTGCACAGCAGCTAGCCTCATAGCATTGGAGACTACTGCACAGCAGCTAGCCCTCATAGCATTGGAGACTACTGCACAGCAGCTAGCCTCATAGCATTGGAGACTACTGCACAGCAGCTAGCCTCATAGCATTGGAGACTACTGCACAGCAGCTAGCCCTCATAGCATTGGAGACTACTGCACAGCAGCTAGCCTCATAGCATTGGAGACTACTGCACAGCAGCTAGCCTCATAGCATTGGAGACTACTGCACAGCAGCTAGCCCTCATAGCATTGGAGACTACTGCACAGCAGCTAGCCTCATAGCATTGGAGACTACTGCACAGCAGCTAGCCCTCATAGCATTGGAGACTACTGCACAGCAGCTAGCCCTCATAGCATTGGAGACTACTGCACAGCCGCTAACCCTCATAGCATTGTAGACTACTGCACAGCAGCTAGCCCTCATGGCATTGGAGACTACTGCACAGCAGCTACCCTCATAGCATTGGAGACTACTGCACAGCAGCTAGCCCTCATAGCATTGGAGACTACTGCACAGCCGCTAACCCTCATAGCATTGTAGACTACTGCACAGCAGCTAGCCCTCATGGCATTGGAGACTACTGCACAGCAGCTAGCCTCATAGCATTGGAGACTACTGCACAGCAGCTAGCCTCATAGCATTGGAGACTACTGCACAGCAGCTAGCCCTCATAGCATTGGAGACTACTGCACAAGATGCTAAAGAAGAACAACAATCAACGGTCCAACCCTGAAAACCACAACAATGACTGGCACAGCAAACTGTATTGGGGCAGTAGTGGCACTTTTATCTTTGGGGTAATCAACAGCTACCTAATTGGACTTAAAGCCCACTCAATGGGAGGAAACTCATGTGAAGTACTGTAAGCATAGCCAAATACATGTGGCTGGAGAGGTCATAGATCTTAGACAAAACACAAGTCTATCACATCCTAGATTAATGTAACTTCTTACTATATGCTGAATATGGATCCTTATACTTGCCAAAAGCATCTCAGTCACCACTCATCAAAGAAGGTTCTTTTGGAACAGATGACAATTATTACAGAGTTCCACAACTGGTCACACACAGAGATTGTGAATTGCCCAAGCCTACGTGACACATCTACAGTGCAACCTTTATACCTAAGGCTCAGTCGGGGGGATGACTATGGGAGGTGCCAGTGCAGAGGGTGGTATGAAACACACAAAAATTCAATAAAAATTTACAAACAAAAAAATCAGCTTGCATATAACTGGGACATGGGGGAATCCAGATAGAAAGAGCTGAGCCGTGTGACTCACAGATTCACCTGAATCCCCAGAACTGGCTAAATTCATGGGATTCTGATTCCATGTATGTTGGAAGCAAAGAGGACCTGTAGGAATCCTTCTACAACTCCCATATGCCTTCCTGAGAGAGGATCAAGTTTATGTAGTGTTTTGGAAGGAGGAGATACCACAGCCTTAGCAGAGAGTAGGGGGCTCTATATATGCTCTCTGAAGAGTGGACACTTTGGAGACTGAGGTAGGAGGGTTATGTGATCCAGGCCAACTGAAATACATAGTGAGACTCTGTCTCAGAAACAAACAAACAAATAAACAAATGGATGCCCCAACATCAGATTCCCAATTACAGAAAGAAAGAACCCAAGTCCTGGGATCTTCAGGGAGAGGTTTCAGTGTTTCCGGAAGTGTTGTAGGTTGAGTTTCCTGTCTAGTTCTTTGTGTGCTATATAACATTTCTGCGAGAGCTGTGGGATGGAAGCTAGTTCTCACTTGCTAGATAACTGAGGCACAAGAGAGGGTGCCTCTCTCTCCCTAGCCCAAGGGCTGGATGGAAGGTGAGGGCAGAGTAGGGGAGACCTTAGATTCCCTATATCCTGCCATGGGCTCAGAGATGGCTTCTAGTCCCTCTGACTCTGGAGTCCTCTTCAGGTCCTGACTGAGAAACTGGCCAGCCTGTGTGTGGGTCTCTCTTGGGGGGCAGTGGTCAGAGTCTGGAGTGCAGCTGGTCTCAGAGCTTCAAGGTCTTCGGGGCAAGTGTTCCCAGTCACCTCCATTACCACCTGTTCCAGCATCTCATCAGGAAAAGTCAGGAACTAAATCTCCATGGATTTGGCTGTCCGGGGCACAGAGATGCCACGTAGATCAAATGCCTGTTCTCTTCTGTCCAGCTGGAAGGCTCAGCTCTCTTCTTGGAACTCCCAGAATCTTTCATCTGTGTCTCCAACTTCCTGACGCATGTTGCAGCCAACCTTGTGACTTGGGTGGCTTGTTTCCTCCTGCTAAGTGGGACTTGGGTGATTTATCTCCATGCACCTTTCTCCATGTCACTCCTTGTGCTTGTTTAGCATCAGGCTGCATGTGAAGGCTTTGCAGCCTCTGGTGGGAGATGCATGGGGCAGGAGAGTAAAGAGCTGACTTCCTCACCTGGTGATGGGTGGGACTTCCTCATCTGGTGGTGGGTGGGACTTCCTCACCTGGTGGTGGGTGGGACTTCCTCACCTGGTGGTGGGAGTAAAGAGCTGACTTCCTCACCTGGTGGTGGGTGGGACTTCCTCACGTGGTGGTGGGTGGGACTTCCTCACCTGGTGGTGGGTGGGCTCTGGGGGTTCTTTCTTCAGTGGGGTTTCATTCATTGGAGTCTTGAGGTGCAAGCAGTAGGGCACATCCATACGTGCCATGGCGTGGCAGCCAGGAGTGGTCTTAAGCAAGTCAGCTGTTTGCTGAGCTGTGCTGGGGAGGGTTATGCAAGGCACATCCTGTCCCCAGCAGATCTCCAGGTGGGCAGGGATCCAGGCCCGACAAAGGAGAGAACATAGGAAGAGGAGCCCATGCTGAAACTGGAGCCACGGTGGGGTCTTGCCATGCGGACAGCTGAATTCCAAGTTCCCATCTGTCAAGTGAGAATAACTAGAAAACAGAAGGAGGATGTAAAGGATTCCGTGGTCACTGCCTGCCTTGTCGGCTCATGTGGCCTCCTATCTCCTGATTCCTCATTGTATCCTCTTCCTCCAGACACCAATTCAGGGAGCCCCTCCTTTCTTTACCTTCTTCTCTGGTCAACACTATGAACTTAAGTTTAGTGAGCGCTTACTGTGTATCCTGCCATTTACCAAGCTCTGTACATGCCTGGATCTATTTAATCCTTAGGGCACCCCAATGAGCTAGGCATTTCTTCTTTTTAAAACTTATCTATTTATATATATATTTTTTATCAAATCTAGACCTATATCCCCCCATCCCCCCACCCCGCCAGAGCTCATGCATTCTACCAAACATGCTTTTCATCTCTTTCTCAGTCTTTCTCAATATTCTCCATGTGGAGGTTGACTGTTTTGAGCAGAAGTTCACTGTTTCAGTTAGTTCTTTGATGCAGTCCTTTCTGTTGTCGTTGTTGTTGTAGTTGTTGTTGTTTCCAATATGTGTCACTCCCAACTGCTTTGGACAAAAGCTCAAGGGGCCATGCACAAGAAATACTTACAACTAGGTAATTGGCACTAGCATCCACAGATGAGGGATACCATTCGTCATTTGTTTTTCTGGGACTGTGTTACCTAACTCAGCATGATGTCCTCTAGCTCCAGCCATTTTCCTGCAAAGCTCATGATGTTGTCTTTCTTCACTGCTGCATAGAACTCCATTGCGTAGATGTACCACATTTTCTCTATCCACTCATCAGTTGAGGGGCATTTGGGTTGGTTCCAGCTCCTTGCTATTGTGAAGGGAGCTGAAATAAACATGTCCATGCATGTATCTCTGCGGTGGGGTGAATCTTGAGGGTACATGCCCAGGAGTGCTATGGCTGAGTCGGGTGGCAAGTTCATTCCAAGTCTTCCAAGGGTTCTCCACACTGCTTTCCATAGTGGCTGTACGAGTTTACATTCCCACCAGCAGTGGATGAGTGTTCCCCTTTCCCTACAACCTCTCCAGCACTTGGTATCATTTGTTTTCTTGATCCTAGCCAGTCTTACTGTAGTAAGATGATATCTTAAAGTGGTTTTGATTTGGATTTCCTTAATTATTAGTGATGTTGAAAACTTCTTAAGGTGTTTTTCAGCCATCTCTAATTCCTCACTTGTGAAGTCTCTGTTCAGCTCTTTGCTCCATCTATTGAGTGGGTCATTTGTTTTCTTTCTTCTTTGTTTTTTGAGTAGTTTATATATTCTGGAAATCAATGCTTTGTCAGATGTTTCTACGGTGAAGGTTTCCTTGCACTCTGTGGGATTGAGCTTGGCATTTCTATCATTTTCATTGACTAAATGAAGAACCTGAGGCTCAGATCAGTCAAAGAACATGCCCGGGGTGACATAGTCAGGGCTCTGAAGAACTGGGCCTAACAACATATCTGGGTGACACCACATCAAGGACTTATGAACTTAGACACACACTTCTTTGACCAAAAATCCTGAATTCTATCCCCATTTTGAGATCTGGTGCTGTAGATCCTTGTTGGTGTCTTGCTGGTTAATTTTAAAATTCTTTGGGGGAACTTAGTGTCAGGACAAGCACTTGTAATGTCAGAATACTGAAGTGGATGCGAGGGGCCCAGGGCTTATTGATGAGATCGGTCCCCACTTCCCTCTGTTCTTTGAGGTGCTGATCCTCTTCTTCTTTGTCTCTCTTTTAGCCCTGATCCCACACAGTGGCTCTTGTGGTGGTGGTGGGACATAGGAGATATAATACTTCCTCTGACATTGGGCACAGGTACTGTCTGGGACCTACTTAAACTGTTTGTTGGTTTGGGGACGAAGGACATCCAACTTAGCTTCTAGATCCATAGAGTCCTTGAATGCTTGAGTCATCAGATTCAGGCAGAGGGCCGGATCTGCCTTACTCTATTGGATCAAATGCCTGAAGGAGCTGAGCCTTCCAGCCAGATGGAAAAGAACAGCCATTTGATTTAGCAGAATGAGGAAAGGCAGAGGCCAGTGTTCCTGTGGCTGATAAGCATCAGAGCAGTTGGAACTGGTCTCCCCTGGCTGACCTCAGAGAGAGGTGATAAAGATCGTGACCTCAGGGCAAAGTATGGGCAGTGTGGCATCTGCCCAAAGATCTGTGAGATGGCTGAGGAGTCGTGTTCTCACTTGGGGCACCTGCTCTGGAGTATTAAGTAGAAGTCTCTTTACTGTGTCTGTGTTTTCTCATCTTCAAGGGGAGGATATGTATGCATTGCTTACTTCCACAGGGCTGCTGGGAAAATGCTTGTGAGATAAGAAACACATATTGTTTGAGGGGCATTTGGGTTGGTTCCAGGTCTTTGCTATTGTGAAAAAAGCTGCAATGAACATGGCTGTGCACGTATCTCTGTGATAGGATGAGTCTTGTGGGTATACACCCAGGAGTGCTATGACTGGGTCATGTAGTAGGCTCATTTTGAGTCTTTTCAGGGTTCTCCACACTGCTTTCCATAGTGGTTGCATGAGTTTACATTCCCACCAGTAGTGGATGAATGTTCCCCTTTCCCTACAACCTCTCCAGTACTTGGTATCATTTGTTTTCTTGATCCTAGCCAGTCTTCTTGGAGTAAGATGATATCTTAAGGTGGTTTTAATTTGCATTTCCTTAATTATTAGTGATGTTGAACATTTTTTTTTTGTTGTTATTTCACTTTTGTTAGTTTAGGCTTTTTTTGTTTTGTTTTGTTTTGTTTTTTCATAAATTTATTTATTTATTTAATTTTAACAAATCTAGACCCGTGTTCCCGCCCATTCCCCCACCCCACCAGAGCTCATGCATTCTGCCAAACATGCTTTTCATTTTTAAAGATGTTTCTCAGCCATCTTTATTTCCTCATTCGTGAAGTCTCTGCTCAACTCCAGCTTTTGAGTGAGTCATTTGATTTCTTACTTCTTTGATTTTTGAGTAGTTTATATATTCTGGAAGTTAATGCTCTGTCACATGAATCAGCAGTGAAGGTTTCCTCCCACTCTGTGGGTTTTCTCTTCACTTCCTTGATTGTTTCTTTTGCTGTACAGAAGCATTTGAGTTTAATGAGGTCCCACTTGTCAATTGTCGACCTCACTTCCTGTGCAGCAGCTGTCTGATTTAGGAAGTCCTATGCCTATGTCTTGTAGGTTGCTGGCAAACATTTTCTTTTATCACTTTCAGAGTTTCCGGTTTCATGATGAGGTCTTTGATCCACTTGGAGTTGATTTTTGTACAGGGTGAGAGGTAGGGGTTTACTTTTCTTCTTCTACAAGTGGTGATCCAGTTTTACTAACACCATTTGCTGAAGATGCTGTCTTTCCTTCATTGGGTCTTCTTGGCTCCTTTGTCAAATATGAGGTGGCTAAAATTGTGTGTGCTTAAGCTTGGATCTTCAGTTTTATTCCATTGGTCTACAGGTCTGTTTTTGTGCCAGTACCAGGCTGTTTTTATGACTATAGACCTGTAATATAGTTTGAAGTCTGGTATAGTGATCCCCCCTGCATTGCTCTTTTCACTCAGGGTTGCGTTGGCTATTTGGAGTCTTTTGTTTCTTCCGTATGAATTTAAGGATTTTTGTTTTCCAAGTCTGTGAAGAAACTCATGGGGATTGCTCCTCAACCAATGAGTAGATAGAGAAAATGTGGTACATCTACACTATGGAGTTCTATGCAGCTGTAAAGAAAGATGGCATCATCAACTTTGCAGGTAAATGGATGGAGCTAGAAGATATCATGCTGAGTGAAGTAACACAGTCCCAGAAATGTAAACGATGAATGGTATCCCTCATCTGTGGATGGTAGCACCAAGCACTGAGTTGAAAGACAAACTGAGCAACATCAATGTTATATACCCCTTTCCCTGAAAACAGCTGTGCTCTTATAATCCAAATCTCTTAACAGGCTCTAGAATTAGCCCACCAGTTATTTTGAGACTTCGTAATCTTGGTATATGGGTGGAGGATATGTAGGCATATTTTATAGTAATATAAATTTAAAAAGAAAAAAATGTGAATCCTGAAATATGATATGGAAATGACAAACAGTTTGTGTGCAGGTGATATAATTTTATTATAGGTGTGACACACACACACAGATATATGTATGTATATATATGCATATGTTGAAGTGGTACAGATTGGAGGGAACAACAACAGCAGAGGAGCAGGGACAGGGAACCGACTGAAACAGTAAAGTTCGCCCAAGGACAATAATCCTCTGCTTGGAAAAAACTTTGAAAAGAATCAGAAAAAGATACAGGGCAGGAATGGCAGGGTGAATGAACTCAGATGGTCTGGGGGGCATGGAAGACAAGATGAGTCTAGATTGGAATGAGAAATGATGAATGAAATGTATATAACTTCAATAAAAATTAAAAAAAGAAACATACTGATGAGCAAGAAATACTTGAAATGTGAGGATCACTGGTTACCATGAATTAGACTCTGAAATGGTCGTTTGAGGACTTCTACTGGAGGACAAGACAGTTTAATGGAAACATTTTGAGAACTCATTGTTAGGTTCTTAGCTAACCCTGGTGAGTCATATGGAAACCTACCAGTATTGAAGCTACTTAAAGTACACACATATATATATATTATAAAAAGATTAAAAGCAGTTAGCTTATAACAGGGGAACACTGCCCTGCTGGACATCATAGTGAAACCCCAAGTCCAGGAAAGGATTCCCTCTGTAGAAGTTATCAACTGGGTATCCCCATAGACCCTCAAACAACACTGGCTATTTTCCCTCCTCTTGGCTACTCACCAGAACTTTGTGGTAAGACCCTACCGCTGAAGACACTGTATACATGAACTGTAGAATAAACAGGGAGAAAGCAGGCTGATGCTGACTTCAGAGCCTCATCTCCACTGTGTATCTTTCATAGCCATGGAAGGAGCTGTGCAAGCTATCTGAAAAGAAAATCCAGCAAGAACGATACTATCCGTGACTCCTGGAGCTACAGCAACTGTCCTGGAAGATCCCCTACTGGTGCAGTAGCAGTGCGGATACTATCGAAGTAAGAAAACACTTTCTGAATAGTTAATGTCTGCTTCATAGGATGGAGACCATACCTGACATTGACATTAGCCCTAGGAGTCTGAAACTAGACACTCACAGGCCATGTGAGAAAGCCTAACATAACTATTCTGCTAAATAGATAGAGCATTAAACTGATTTCTGATGACTTATTGTTATAACCAAAGGTGACTGCCTCCCTCAGCTCTCAGTAGAGAGGATTCTTTATACAGAAGATGGAGATCAACCCAGAAGCTTTTTTAAACTAATTTTTAAAATTAAATTAAATTTTTGTTTATTTATTTATTTATTGGTCTTTTCAAGACAGGGTCTTCCTGTAGCCCCAGCTGGCCAGGAACTCACTCTGTAGACCAGGCTGGCCTTGAACTCACAAAGATCTGCCTGCCTCTGCCTCCTGAATGCTAGGATTAAAGGCGTACGCCTCCATGCCCCAGCTGAACATTTTTTAAAGATTTGTGTTATGAGAATTCACTTAATAACTCTGAGCACAAGCCCTTTGTGGAACATGTCATTTGTGAATATTTTCTCTTGGCCCTGCCTTTTCATTCTGATTTTGAATTAAAAATGTTTATTACTTTTATTCATCTGTGTGAGTGTCTGCACCATGTGTATGCAGGAGCACATGGAGGGAGAAGGTGGCAAAAGTCCTGGAACTGGAATTATAGGCAACTGTGAGCCACTAGGTGGGTTTTGGGAACTGACCTTGGTTCTCTGCAAAAGCAATAAGTGCTCTTAACTGCTGAGCCACCTCTCCATCTCTGAGCATGTTTTTTAAACTTTGATGAGCTTCAGTTTGTCTATTTGTTCTTCTATCACAAGTACTTATAATAATTGAATTTTTTTTTGTCTTTTCGAGACAGGGTCTCCCTGTAGCCCCAGCTGTCTTGGAACTCACTCTGTAGACCAGGCTGGCCTTGAACTCACAAAGATCCACCTGCCTCTGCCTCCCAAGTGCTAGGATTAAAGGCATGCACCACCATGCCTGGCTAATAATTGAATAATACAGCTTTTTTGACTCATGGGTCAAGAAAACCAAAAAACTAAAATAAAAAAGGGGGATACAGATAGATATGAAACCTTTTTGTCAAAAACCTTGCAATTCAAATCTTAAAACTAACTACGGGAAAAGATTTGTATGTTCCAACAGGTCAAAATGTCACCAACTTAATGGCTAAGAAAGAAAAAAAATACAGCTTTGCATTGAGTAGGATGCACCAGAAAGCACCAGCAGAAAGCTTGGTCCATCTGAACATTGAAAGGAAGAAAAGCCTCAGATTGGTACAAACATCAAACCCCTCTGTGGATCCTACTTGTAACAACTATTTACAATGAGTCCTAACAAAACTTACCTTCTAGGTGTCACAAAGGTTTTAATACGAGGGACTTTCTTACCTCCCCCCATAGAACAAGGAGAAGTATGATGATGATAAGGTCATTCTCCAACTGTAAATTGGAGCCAACTGTTATAGAGGTAATCTCTAATAAAACCAGTAAAACTGCCTTCTTTAATTGACTGATAGACATAGGAACTGTGAAAAGGATTATTCTCTATTCAGAACCAAATATAATACTAAAGTCTCCTTAAGCCATGCACTTAAGCAAAATATATTAATACAGGAGCTCTGACATCAGCAATGGATTATTCTACCAAGGAGATGTTGGCCAGGGGATCCAAGCCCCCACTAAAGGTAAAGGCTCCTTGCCTCAAAACTGGGATATCTGCAAGAAGAGTGGAGATAAGGCCCTGCTGTCGAAGACCTGATGTAAACATGGGAAAGATATATTGAGACCACACTTGCAAGTGTACAGATGGTCTCTGGAATACCAGAAAGTGTTTCCAAAGGCCACTAAACCAATAAAGCAAATATAGGTCTCCTTGAGTCAAGCAAGACTCCTCTGTCAGCAGCAGCTACACCTCACCTGCCTGGAAATACTGTGCAGCAGAGGCAGCCATATGACTGTATATCCCAAATCTAATTGGCTATTGGCTCTCTCCTTGGAGGAATAACCCACAGCTGATGCCACAAGCTTACATCCTCTAGTGGTTAGGAGATGCTTTAAGCCACAGTAAGGCCCTGTCATATTTAACAGAAAAAAATGTAATTCATGGATTAACATACCATACAAACATCTGTGTCTATACCAAAGTAACCTACCATAAAAATTAGTACTGTTTAAATACCTATATATCTCCAAGGAACAAATTATTTAAAAAAAAAAAGAAGAAAAAAAGTAAATACCTATATATCTAATTGCTTGTGCTTCATTAGTAGGATCAAAAGGTTATTCCTGGACAAACTGTCAGCCCATGAAAGGAAACAGCCAGAATTGACCAGAGTCCAAGACAACAGCTCCAGAGAAAGTAGACTGTTTTGCTTCTCATCTACACATTGGATCAACTTGATTGAACATACAAGCCCCCTCTCCCCCCACTGGATGGTGGGACCCATGGGCTGTATGGGTTTGGGCACACCTGCTTGCAAATTGGTTTTACATGAAGGATGCTTGTACTCATAAATTATCACTTATTGTTAAAAAAATGAAGAAAAAAACAGAGAAAGATACAGGAAAGTTATGGAAGAAGGCATGATCGGGGATGGGGGGGGGTGGGGGGAAGGGAAAGGGAAATATGCCTGGAACTGGAAAATGATCTATGAAATACACAAAGCATTAATAAAAAAAATAAAAAAATAATTGAATTTTTAAAAAATCTTAAGAGGGCTGGGGAGATGGCTCAGTGGGTAAGAGTACTTGCTATGCAAGCAGGACATGAACTCGAAACAACCCTCATGTAAAAAGCCAGGAATGTCTGTTCATTCCTATAACTCCAACATGGTGTCAGGGAGTGGAACAGAATAAAGACAGGTAGATCTGGAGAGCTTGCAGCCTAGAGCAAATGGTATCTTCTGGTTCAGTGAGAAAGACTGTCTCAAAACAATAGGGTAGCGTATGATAGTGTAAGATATCTAACATCCTGGTCTGGGCTCTGCATATGGACACCCAGGTGCACACACCCACACAATCATGTGCATTTAAAACACACACACACACACACACACACACACACACACACACACACACACCCAAAATGCATATACATCCATGTCTGTAATCCCAGCATTGTAGGGGCAGGGCAGAGACAGGCCGATCTCTGGACCTTGCTGGCCAGCTGGCCTAGCCAAAATAGTGAGCTTCAGGTTCAGTGACAGACCCTGTATCAAAAAATATAAGGTACAGAATGACAGAAGAATTATGTCTCTTCTGGCCTCTGAATGCATGCACATAGGCACATGCACCCGCATATATATACACACATGCATATATCACTTCATACACATGCATATATCACATCATACACATGCATGCATGGTGGTGCATACGGGTAGTTATAGCACTCAGGAGACTGAGGCAGGAGGGTCAAGAATTCTTGAGTAGCCTGGGCTACATAGCAAGGACCCTATCTCACAAAACCAACCAACCAACCAACCAACCAACCAACCAACCAACCAACCAACCAACCAACCAGCCAGCCAGCCAGCCAGCCAGCCAGCCAGCCAGCCAGCCAACCAATTGCCAAATAATTAGCAAACAATGAAATAACAGCAACAACAAATAGCAAAGGTCAACATTTCTTCTCTTGTAGGAAGTGCTGTTGTTGTGGGACTCCTCTGCTTTTTTTGTACCTGAAAGACTTTTTATTTCTCCCTTTTGTAGGAAAAGATCTTTTCACTAGATATTGGATTCCAGTTGACAGTGTTTTCTAATCCTACTTTGGAGCTGTGGCTCCACGGCCTTCTTGATCGTTTCTGATGAGTATTCTACTGACATCCACTTCTTGGATCCTTCCTGCATAATGTGGCTTTATCTCTTGCTGCTTTTAAGATGCTCTATCTCTGTCTCTGAATCATTTGATGATGTGGCATGGTTTTCGTCATGTTCACATGCTTCCTGGATTTTTGAGTGCATACTTTTCATTAACTTTAGAAACATCTTTGTAATCCTTTGTTTTTATTATTATTATTTTTTAGAAGGTAGATTATATGTTTATTATTTTGAAAATAATTACCTTTTATCTCTATTTTATGTGTATGTGCAAGTAACTGCATGCTTGTATATGCCTGTAGAGGCCAGAAGAGTGTGTCAAAACTCCCTGGAACCGGATTTATAGGCAATGGTGAGTTGCTATACAGGTGCTGGGAACTGAACCTGGCTCTTCTGTAAGAGCAGGAAGTGCTCTTAACTGCTGAGTCACCTCTCCAGCTCCTGAATGTTATTACTTTAAGTACTTTTCTGCCTTTACCGCCCACCCAAACTTGATGGCAGCTCTCACTATATCCATGCCAGGCTGCTAGAGGTTGTATCACAGTTCACCAATACTCTTTTTATTTTTTATTTTTTTAAGTTATTATTTTTTTTAATTTCCGTAATTATTTTTGTAAAGTTTTATTGACTTTTTGTATGTTTCAATCAGAACGTCTCAACCGTCTTAATCATCACCCCCCTTCCCCACTGGCGCCCTTCCATAACCCCCTCCCCCTGAATTCGTGCAGTCTATCATTTGTGTTAAGGCCTATCAAGTCACTTTAGTGTCTCCAGACATTTCTCAGCAAAAGTTCATGCACTGGGGTCTAGTCAGCCTACGTAGAGTCCTTCCTTTTAAGAAGATCAGCTCTTCCTCATCCAGGAATAATCACTGGCCAATAATTCTTTGACTTAGATTGGGACTTATTGCCCATCTCCCCAGTTCTGTGTTGGGTTTTTGTCCGTTTGAGTGTGTGATGCTGACCCCACTGCTACAGGTCCGTGTGAGCAAGGTCCCAGAGCCCATACGACTCTATTTCCTTATGGTCATGCACCTCCTGCCTGGTTCTTTACAATCTTTCTGCCCCCCTCTGCCAATGGTCTCTGAGCCTTGGGTGGGTGCAGTTTAACATAGGAGTCCTATTCAACCACCCCCACTCTGCAGACACTTACTTTCTATACCGGTGGATCTTGTGTTCCTGGTCCTCTGTTGCATGATGAGCTTCCTGAATGAGAATTGAGAGATGCCTTGGTGTCTTCTTTACCCCTTTCTTTCTGTATTCCTTTGGATCATTCCTTTGGCTATGTTTTCATGTTTGATTTGGGTCATTTAAAATATTTGATCTATTCCCACTCAACTCTTTGAACATAGAGAATATAATTCTTATAACGCTTTCAACTTCCTGGATGAATAGTCCATGTCAGAGTAAATAGATTGGTCTCTTCACTATTGGTCATATTTTCCTGATCTTTTGAATACTTGGTGAGTTTTGACTGCACATCCTCCTGGATGGACAACAAAGTTGTTTTCAGTCTCTTCTTCAGTGGAGTATGTGAATAGAGAGCTCCAAGTTTGGAATCTACTATTTTGTGTTGAGTTCAGTCTGTGGATATGTTTTGCTTGGCCTGGACAGTGTCTTAAAAACTATCTGAAGGCTGAGGAGATAGCTCAGTGGGTAAGGCGCTTGCTATGTAAGTGTGAAGGCTTGAGTTTAAATACTCAAAACTATGTAAGGCCAGATGTGGTAGTACGTATCTGTAACCCAGTGGTCCTTTGCCTAAATGGGAGGTGGAGACAGGAGAATCCTTGGAAGCTTGTAGGCTAGATAGCCTGGTATATGAACTGCAGAAGACTGGGAGACCCTGCTTTAAAGATGATGGAAGATGAGGACTGACTCCAAAAATTGCCTACTGACCTCTACAAGTGCAATGTGACATGTATGTGCTTCAGTGTGCCTGCCATACATACATGCACATGCATCATACATAAATTCCCCATGTACATGCACAAAGATATTAGATGTTCTTCACATTAAAAAATCTAAAGATGCTTCTGAGAACAGTGCCAAGTGTAATCCCAGCACTTGGGAAGCTGAGGCAGGAGGATCAAGAATTGGAGGCCTTCTGGGATACATGGTGAGTTTGTATCGCTGTGCTATATAGTAAGCCCTAAACAAAAATGAAACCAAACCCCCAAAATGTAGAGGTCCTTAATCATAGCACTTAGGAGGCTGATGCTAGCCAAGGCCACAGAACAAGATCCTGGCTCAAGAAATAGCAATAACAAAATAACAAACATTAAAAGTCCTGGAGATCTCATGCAAAACCACTTACACACTTACACATATAGTATCACATCTTTATTTATTTTGTGTGCAGCAGGGGTGGGTTGGGCATGCGCATACCACAATGTATGTGTCAAGGTCAGAGAACAATTTGCTGGACTTGGTTCTCCCCTTCTACCATGTGAGTTTCAGGGGTCAAACTAGATTGTTAGGCTTAAGGAAAGAACCTTCACCCACTGCACCATCTCACTGGACCCTGGGCACTATTTAAAACCCAGGATTTCTTGCTGCACAGCCAGCCATCATTCCTGTTTGGAGCGACCAGCTAGAAAGTGCCACCCTTTGTAAATGGGGCGAGGTTCCCCTTTTATTTAACCCTCCATTTGGCTCCCACAGGCAGTCTGGTCTAAGTGTCTTGTGTACGACCAGTTTCTTGAGATCAAGATCAGTGCACAAGTGGTTTATTAATGATGTCGTCAAAAAGAATTTGAAAGGGGGATGCTGGGAGGAGAATTTCAGGAGAAGACCCCAGGGGAGAACCTCACCTTGGTCTTGAAGTGGAAGGGCAGAACACATGCTCTGTCTCTGTTTTTCTGACTAGATATGAAGGAGCTGAATAGTCCTCCTCCCAGGGAAGCTGGTAAAACAGCTCCCATACTGCAAAACAAGATAGTGGAACCAGCCACGGCTGTTACTAGCTCCACATTCAGGCTTGGTGGGTACATGGGAATGAGCTGCCCAGGACACAAAGGGTTCTGTGCTCACAGAGTGAGATGCGAGGAAATGGAGTTCCTTCCTCCTCACTGTGGCATGGCACTGTCACCTCCAAGACTTTGTGGGTGAGAAGATCAACTAAGATCACTTTAAAGACAAGGAAGTTTGGCCACAACAAAGGGAGGGGACATCCTGGAGGACTGGCGTTCCCTCTGTTAGAGAGCCCTGCAGATCCCCCTCATACCACCCTCTCTTTGAGGAGAAATCAAAATTGAAGATAATATTTTTTATCCCGAGGAATCTCCAAGGAGGAAAACCCAATATTCATTCATTCATTCATTCATTCATTCATTCATTCATTCATTCATTCTTTTCCAATCCATAAGCACTTAGGGAACTAAGCAACACTTTCTACTTGAGGCTTCCTTTATAGAGCAGCATCTAACCAGATGGTGCTGGACCACTTCTCCCAATTCTCAGGATGGGACTGGACATTCTGCTGTGGTTGCTTCAAATGCTCCAACTGAAAGATTGAAGCCTGTGTCTTTCTAGCCTGAGCCCAGAGAGGAGAGGTTCTGAGGTGCTTCTGCTTCTGGTCCCTGGAAGAGCCCTGCTGTCAGGTACCTTCCCGCTGACTTCCTATGTCTCTTTTCCCCTATGTCTTAGTCTTCAGTTTCTTCCCTGTAAGCTGAAGCCACCAAGGTAGGAATGAGGGATGAGTGATGGCTACTGGGGGGCCTAGCAGGGAGCAAGACAGGGACCAAAGTAACTGAAAGTCCCATGCTAGAACACGCAGCCAAAAAGCCTTGGGGCCCAGTGCAAATGACAAGTCTTCCTTTGGGAGACCCAGTCTCTGAAGTGGTCCTGAGGGAGTTTCTCAGCTGTGGCAGGGGCTGGAGGATGAGCGGTGGGGTATGGTTAGGCACAGGTGGGGATTGCCTGCCTGTGAACCTACTGCAGAAGGATGGAGAAAGAAGGGAGGGAGGGAGAGAACGAGAGAGAAGAAAAAGGGGGAAGAAGGGGCAAGGGAGGAGGGAAGAGAGAAGAGAGAGGCAGGAAGAGAGGAGGGAGAGGAGAGAAGACAAGAGAGGAAAAGGGGAGGGAGAGAAAAGGCAAGAGGCAGAGGGGAGAGGGAAAAAATAGAAAGGAAAGAATGGAGGAGGGAAGGAAGATACAGGAAGAAGAGAAAGTGGAAGTGTGTGTGCCGGGAAGAGGGGAGAAAGGACTGTTGCCCAGGGGGTCCTTGGTTTTGAAATTCTAGGGGTACTGCAGTTTTGGAGTGTGGTGAAGTGGCTTTGGGGTCTCTAGGGGCAGGCCTGTGCCAGGCCATAATAACAGCCTCTCAGTGGCTCTAGCCTACTCTGGCCTCTCAGCTCCCGGGAACACTAAATTCACACAGGCACAAAATGCAGCCCTGCTCAGACCTCGCTGCCTAATAGCTACTGTCGTGTTTGCACTGTGGCCGCAAGCATCACGGGCAATTAAGAAAGTCGTCCATTGCCATCTCAGGCTGCCATTTATGGTTGGAGCCTGGAGCCTGTCCAGGCCAATCAGCCCTTGGAGGAGACACATTAATGAGCAGGGGAGGAGTGTTATTTCCCAAGAGGGGACCCCTGCTATTAGCTGGCAGATCCCAAAGGCAGGGAGACAAAGGCTGCTTTAGGCTCTTGGAAAGGGAGGAGATAGAGGGGGGATGGGGCCCTGCGTACACAGGTGAATGGACCCATGCCCACCCAGGTGCACCTCGTTGTAGGAGGAGACAGAGGGGACAGGGCCCTGCCTACACAGGTGAATGGACACATGCCCACCCAGGTGCACCTCGTCGTAGGAGGAGACAGAGGGGACAGGGCCCTGCCTACACAGGTGAATGGACACATGCCCACCCAGGTGCACCTTGTCACAGGAGGAGACAGAGAGGACAGGGCCCTGCCTACACAGGTGAATGGACACATGCCCACCCAGGTGCACCTCTTCATAGGAGGAGACAGAGAGGAAGGGGCCCTGACTACACAGGTGAATGGATGCATGCCCACCCAGATGCACCTCGTCATAGGAGGAGACAGAGAGGAAGGGGCCCTGCCTACACAGGTGAATGGACCCACGCCCACCTAGGTGCACCTCATCATGGGAGGAGACAGAGAGGATGGGGCCCTGCCTACACAGGTGAATGGACCCACGCCCATCTAGGTGCACCTCGTCATAGGAGGAAACAGAGAGGAAGGGGCCCTGACTACACAGGTGAATGGACCCATGCCCACCTAGGTGCACCTCATCATAGGAGGAGACAGAGAGGATGGGGCCCTGCATACACAGGTGAATGGATGCATGCCCACCCAGGTGCACCTCTTCATAGGCAGCATGCCCACCCAGATGTACCTCATCATAGGCAGCATGCCCACCCAGGTGCACCTCGTCATAGGCAGTGTGCCCACCAGGTGCACCTCGTCATTGGCAGCATGCCCACCCAGGTGCACCTCATCATGGGAGGAGACAGAGAGGACTGGGCCCTGCCTACACAGGTGAATGGACCCATGCCCACCCAGGTGCACCTCGTCATAGGCAATGTGCCCACCCAGATGCACCTCATCGTAGGCAGCATGCCACCCAGGTGCACCTCGTCGTAGGCAGTGGGCCCACCCAGGTGCACCTCGTTATGCACACCTGATGCACATCCATGCTGTCCCACCTTGAACACAGACCGTATGCACACTGCAAGGCATATCTGAAATGTCCACATGTTTGCATGTACATACACATAGGAACTCAAGCTTCATCCACAAGTTGGACAATAGAATGCGTGTTTACGGGCTCACAGAGCCTTTTGTACCAAGTTAACACATATTTGTCTATGTAAGTGCATGCTTATACATTGGCAGATACTCTCAAAAACACCAAGTTTTATATATGTGCTCACTTCTAAGGCCTGGATAAAACCAGGCTGCCATACACCGACATATGGTGTGTGCGTGTGTGCATGTTCCTGTGTGTGCATGCATGCATGTGCACGTTTGTGTGTGTGTGTGTACATGTTCCTGTGTGTGCATGCGTGCATGTGCACATTCGTGTGTGTATGTGCATGTTCCTGTGTGTGCATGCATGCATGTGCATTCGTGTGTGTGTGTGTATGTGTGTGTGCATATTCCTGTGTGTGCATGCATGTGCATGTTCGTGTGTGTGTGTGTGTGTGTGTGTGTGTGCCACAGGACACCCTCAGGTGTCATTTCTCAGGCACTATCTACTTTGTTTCTTGAGACAGGGTCTCTCACTGGCCTGGAACTCATCAGGTAAGTTAGCCTGGCTGGCCAGGAGCCCCAGGGATGGGCCTGCGTCTGTTTCTTTGGAGATGGAATTCTAAATGCAAGCCACCACACCTGGATTTTTTTGTATGTTGGGGTTCTGGGATCAAAGTCAGGTCCTCAAGCTTACAGAGCAAGTATCTTATCTCCCTCGACCCTTCGAACCTTTCCTCCCCCTGGCCCATAGATGTATCTTAACCTTTCAACCTATGATTCAAAAGTAGGATGTGCCAAAGACTTTGAACATACACACTCCGGACTTCCAAGTTCTTTCATGATCACGAATAAGAATGAGTTTGGGGTGAGGCCTGAGGAATCTCTCCAGGAGCCGGCAGAAGGACACTGGAAGAGTTGCTCTTCTTTGTTCTTCTTTGAGCCGTGGCCAAAGCCATTTACATGGTTGAGAAGCAATTACTGGTGGAAGGCGACTTTCCAAGCCCGTGCCACTGGCTATTTGACCCCGTCTCTATCTCTTGCTCATGGCTCTCTTGGAGGGAAATTTCAAAATCTTCTTGGCCCTCTGAAAGCAGAGCTTATGTTCCTTACTTCTACAAGAAGCAGAGTGCTGTGGACTATGAATTGGTGATTTTGATTTTCTCTTTTTAAAATCGAATTTAGAAGTGTTTTCATCCTTTTCTGTGGCTTGGGGTTTTTCTTGTCTCTTCCTCCCTCACCCCTATTTCCCGCACTGTTATTAGGGAAAGAAAATTGGACACCAGGTCCATTTTGAGAATGTCTCCCAGAATAATTGTGCCATGACACACAGGGAGTGCAAAGGAAAAACAGGAAGCCAGGCTGCGGAGGGCTCGCTTGAGACTGGCAGACTGGAGCACGGCCCTTGGCCAGAGAACCCACTGACGGCAGCCATTCCCTACCACACAACTTCCTGGTTCCGAGGAACACTGCCATTGGTCTGCTTCGTCTCCTGTGGTGGGGCTGTTGCTCTTCCTCCTCCGACCCCAAGGCCAAGTTCAGTGTGCTGTGTTCCCTCCACGTGGCGAATGTGGAGGCCAGTCTCTGGCTCCTCCCCTGGTCCTGGCCACGGGGCCAGGCCTTCCCTGGAAGCCTGCTTCACCGACTTTGTTTGGGAGACTTTTTTGACAGTTTAGATTTAGGTCAGAAAGTGGCTTCAAGGATTAATTGATCTCAGTAATTTTAATGGTGCTTTTTAGTGGCCTCAACTCAGTCTTCCTATTTGTCTTAATGTTCAATGATGTGCTGGGGCGGTCAGAGTGCCCTGTGAGTGGACAGCAGTCACTGGAGGATGTGGACACTGACTCTTCTGCTGTTCCTGGGCAGACAGTAAATGGAGGGAAGAAGAAGAGGATGCCTGGGTGCATGGCTTTCCTGTAAGGTGGGGATGGTCCAGGTGACCTCCCCAGGAGCTACGCTGGTACCTAGAGGCAAAGGGAATTACTTCAGCATGTAAAGGGCTGTTCCCACACAGGAGGAGTCAGAGTATTCGGCAGAGCTGTAGGGGCAAGGATAGAGTATATAAGTTTTCTTTATCTGCATAAGTGAACACCCCCTAACTTGGTGACTAAAACAATGACTATGTATTCGGTTTGAGATTCTGAGTCTGGCAATTTGGATGGGGCTTGGTTGGGTGGCTCTGTAGCTCTGGGCCAGGGCCCCTTCACCTGTCTGCAGTCGGTTACAGGTGCATTGGGCATACCTGCTCTCAGGTGGCTGAAGCTAGGAGCCAATGCTGTTTATTCTTAGGCTGAGATGGGGGTCGGGTGGAGTGAGGGGGTGGGAAGTCCTCTGAAGCCTAGGCTCAATAGTGGCATGACATCACATTCAGTCTAACCAAGTCATGAGAACAGAAGTTCTAGACTACCTGCAAAGAGAGTGGATACAACAAGAATGGAGACAGGGCCACTTCTTCATTTCAGCACATGGGAGACAGATTTTTAGCCTGATCTGATATCCAAAGAACTTTCTAACGAGTTCTGTTGATCTTGATTGTGTTTTTCCATCCCTCCTCAGTAAAGGTTTTGCTCTTTCACCCATGGTGACCCCAGCAGGCCAGTCTTGCTGGCCTCTACATCACATGTATTTGTCCAAGTTCCGTCTGGTTGTGGACAGGGAAGAAGCAGAAGGACACAGTTTCCCCCCCAAAGACACTGTTTGCTGGATTCTGATTTATCTTATGGTCTCTACAGAAGAATGCTTTGGAGGACAAAAAAGAAACAACATGTGCATATTTTTCAAAGCATGCACAGGCAGAGTGGAAAATAAAAGAAGCCAGCAACCCAAACCGAAATGGGTTCTCTGGGAGGGAGATGTAAACTTTAGCTCCGGAGCTGGAGCCAGGCAGGAAGTGGGCTTGGCCCACACGAGATGCATATGTTGCCTGGCAAACTACCCGTGCTCAGGCTCTCTGTCTTTCCAGGACCCTCGGCCCCCCCCCCCCCCCCCAGCCTGACACTGGGAACAATGCTTCTCTGTGCTGAGACTGTGCCTTTTGTGATGGCCCGGGAGAGGAAGAAAGGGGAAGCTGGTCAGGGATGGCTGTACGTGTGAACTGCTCTTGTGTCACGTGGCTGGCCTAGCTGCAGTGGTTCCCTGGGTCTGCACAAGGACACAGGAGCATGGCCCTAGCTGAGACATGCCTGGAAGAGTGTGCACTACTCTGTACCACGCAGCTAGGAAAGCGCAGGGCATGGGCGGATGCGGAAGGTGGCTCAGCTGTAAGGACAGTGAAACTACTCGGTACAGGGGGTGGGTTCTGGCCCCTGCTGTCTGTCTCCTAGGCCACACCTGTGTCTGATGTTCTCACAGCTGACAGAGCTTCTGGCTCACCCCTGAGACCCACAGGGACCTGCTCAGCCCTTGACTTAGGCTTGGGGCTTTGTCCAAGGTCTGTAAAATTTCCCCAAGTTTGCAGAAACCACCTAATTCTGGAGCATATGGGGTCCAGTGAGTCAGACAGGATCTTGACTTCTCTGTGTCCTGGCTTCAGAGTGAGAGGCCAACGATACAAAGGCTGGCAGATTGCAAGGCGATGGGCACTTTTTAGATTGTTGGGGCTTGGCACTGAAGGAAGGCTATGTTGCTTGCAGACAGAACAGATTGCCAAGGTTGGATGGAGTCCCCTGTCATGCCCCATGTTGCTGTCTTTTAAAGGGCTTGACACGTGTGGAGGCAGTACAGTGGACAATGAATGCATGGCCCTAGATAGTCTGACAGCCTGATTCAGCGAGACTGCCTTCTCCTAGATGGCCTGCAGAGGGCAGTCTGGCACTGTGGGTAGAACTGCTGCCTTCTTTCCCTTTTCCACTCCAGTGCATGTCTCGTAATCTTTTAAAACCAAAGCTGCTTAGACACAACCTGAGCCCTGTCTGAATGCCTTGGATTAGCCTGGCGCTCTGGGCCCCTTTGCTAAAACCCCCCTCCCACCCCCCTTGCTGCCTTCACAACACAGACACAGCAGAGGTTCCCAACTGTCCCCTTTGTCTGTTCCTTGGTCTTTGCAGGTGACCCAACCTCTCAAGGACAAGGGAGGGTGGGCATGTATATAGAGCTTCACGGTTTTGAAGACACATTCTCATCTGCTTCCTGAGATGGTTCTGAGAGAAGACAGAACACTCCATCTTATAAAGAAATACCAAGAGTCAAAAGAATGACAAACAGCCACAGTGACCCACCCCGCTGTCTCAGGCCGAGAGTGGGTGGCCCTGTCTCCCAACAACCAGGCTAGTGCTCATCCTACCTGTTTGTGGTGGCCCTGAGATCCAGCCTGTGTTAGGAGTCTTCCTTTACTTTGTGGTTTGGCTTTCTCCTTGGGAACAATGGAGAGAGCTGCACTCTACTGGATCCCTGTGGCGCTTCCCTGGCCACCTGTACAACCTTGGCAAGTCACTCACCCCCTTCAGAATACACTTCCTCCATTAAGAAGGTGAGGGTGCTGGGTCTCATGTCTGAAGGTGGCTTGGAACCTTGACCTTTTGCATTGCCACGTTTGTGCTGTGTCTGCAGTTATATGTTAGCTGACTAAAGAATAAAGCCTTAGAGGGTGACGGAGTGGAGTGATCACTCTGGGAATTCTAACTGGGAGTGGCCCACTATTTACATTACAGCTGCCTGTTTTCAGGTATTACATACCACCTTGACCCCCAAGGCTCAGAATTGGCAGCTTAGCCCACACCAGGGCAACTCTCATGTTGACAAGCAATACAGACAATCGGGGAGCAGGTTGGGGACAGCACCTGTCACAGCACTCTAGAAACTCACCATCAGCTGCCAGATGCTAGCGGCCCATCTCCAGGGCCATGTTCTTTCATCCGGGTCTCTCCAGTGGTTATTCATACACTGCTCTTCAGTTTGGAGGCAGAGCAAGGCCCAGCTCTGTCCCCCAGAGACTCGGGGGATCGACTTTCTGAGAGGTGGACATAGGAGAGGCACACCAAGGATTAACCCTATAAGATACAGTCGGATTCTTCGGGATAGAAGGAGAGGCAGGGGAGAGCAGGGCGGAGAGAGCCTGCAAGTCAGGATTCCCTGGGCCTCCTTGCGTTTGGTGAAGACCGTCTTGTAGACCAGGCATGAGCCACCTCCAACTAAATGAGATGATGAATACTTCCACTTGACAGATGAAGAAAATGAGGCCCAGAGAGGTTGAGCCCAAGATCACAGAGCTCAGCAGAGGCAGAGCAGAGGCTGCAGCACCTGATCCTTCTTTCTTTCTCTGCTGTCTCTCTTGGGATCAGATCGTCTTCCCTATTCTCTGTGCCTTCTTAAAAGCAGGAATGTGTTTATGAGGAAGCAGAGGAAGAACTGCTGCTCTCTAGACTTTCCCAGAAAGCTGGGGGATTATGTCCCTGTGACTGCATCCCCCCAGGCAGGAAGCTGGCTATGGCATCCACAGCCATACTCCCACTTCCTCTGTCAGGTGCTCTGCAGGGCAGGGAGGCTGCTGGTGGCTCCCTGGGTCAGGGGAGCTGAGACCTGACAGAGGGCAGACATTTGTTTACGATCTCACCAGCTAGCTGATGCCTAGCCTGAGATCAAAGCCTCCTGGTTATGGTGTCCTGTTCACCATGGCGAAGCCCAGGGAACAGACCAGCCCTGGCTTGAGCAGTGGGAGCCTGCCCAGTTAGAGTTCTCAGCCTTCTGGAACTCTGAGCTCTGTGCAATTCTCTGTACAGGAACCAGGCCCTGCCCTTTGCCAGGAACAGCTAGGGGTGTCCACACCCATGATTTCAATCCTAATGCAGGTTTGGATGAGAGATCTTGTGGGATTTATCCTGCACTTAAGGCCTAGTGTGGGGGATAGGGACTTTCCCACTGAAACCACAGCCATAGCCTGGGTCAAGGCTGAGAGGCCAGCTGGAGAGCAAAGCTTTGTGCTGGGAACCCCAGCTGCCCACCAAGCCATTGCTGTGGGCCTGCTGTCCCCAGTACCAGCTGGAGAGACAGGGAGAGCCCATGGCAGGGAGCCTCGGGGAGGGCTTAGTTGCATTTACACAGGTTTTATACTTCATGGGTACAGAGTGGCTTAGGCTTCTGAGAAACAATTCTAACCAGTCTGATGGTGGAAGGGGCTTAGGCGCACTAGGTTTAGAGAGTTTCTTTCTACTTAAATTATTCCTTCTTCCCTTATAGTTTACTTTAAAACAACTGTGCTATTTTAAAACAACTAAATGCCTGTACTGTAAAACTTCAACAATTGACCTTGACAAGAAAGCCACTTCTTGTGTAGTTCATGCCTGCCTCTCCTTCCTCTGGCTTGCTCAGTAATTTTACTCATTTCTTAAGTTTTTCTTTTTACCTTTCATTTCTTTTTAAATAATAATCAAGTAATTTATTACTATTATTTTTATTAGTAGTATATGTGTGTATGTATGTGACTGTATGATGCATATATGTGGGTGTCTGTGCCATAGTATGCATGCGAAGGTCAGAGGACAAGCTTGTGGAGTCAGTTCTCCCCTTCCATCTTTATGTGGTTTCAGTGTCCAGGCTTGTACTGTAAGTGTCTTTATCTTCTGAGATAGCTCAGAGGCCCTCATTTCTATTCTCGGACTCCAGTGACCACCAACTGCTCTCACTGCAGTTGTGAGTTCATACTTAGTTTTAAAAATATTTTATTCATTATTTGTATTCTATGAGTATGAGTGTATTGCCTGCATTTATATAAATGCACCTGGGTCATGCAGTGCCCGCAGAGGTCAGAAGAGGGTGTCAGATTCCCTTGGAACTAGAGTTACAGACGGTTGTTAGCTACCATGCGGGTGCTGAGAATTGAACCCAGGTCCTCTGCCAGAGCAACCAGTGCTCTTAACTGCTGAGCCATTTCTCCAGCCCTGTGAGTTCACATTAGTATCAGAGGCTGTACCTGCTGATGAGGGTGTCCAAACTTTTGACATTGTGATATGCTGTCATTACCTACAAATATAGATGAGCAGAATTTTTAGCTGTCCTGGGACACGTGGTCTGAGCGCTGCAGAATGGACACACTTAAGGAGCTCCAGTTACCAACAGATCTGGGTTTGAATTTTAGTCTGCTAGCTGGAGCTAATGTTAACTTGGGCAAGCCATTCAGTCCTTCTGAACCTCAATGTTCCCCCTGTACAATGGGGATAATCATATCTAGCTTCCTAAGTGTTGCGGAGACTTGATGAGGATTTCCAAGTTCCTAAGAGAGTAGAAGTTCTCAGAATCTTCTGGAAGGATATGGTTTAATGAGTAAAGAAGAGAATCCACTGCGTATAGAGCAGGTAAGTGTTGAGCTTGATTTCAGTCACAGGGCAAATGTGCTCCTGAACGATGACATGCATCCCTATGTCTTAACATATGTGGCTTTGGTACATGTGTGCCCAGAGTCTGTCCTGGCAGGTAAGTTAGGTGAGTGGAGATGGTGGTAGTGGTGTTAGTGGGCACTTGAGAAGCCTCCCTGGAGTAGGAGATTTGGAGGTGATTTTGAGGGGGGTGGGCTAACCTGAGAAGGAACTGGGACCTGGAGAATGGGTACAGGTGAGGGTTTAAGGTCTTTTCCAAAGAGTTGAAGCAGGAAGGGCTGCTGAGGAGATGGACACCTGGAAGCACCATCAGGATGGGTTTCCACTTTGGCTGTGAGAGGCTTTGTTCAAGGCAGATAACCATGTGGTGCAGGGATGACAGAATTCTACCAGCTCTTCTTTATGAGGGCTCACCCACCTCGGGAGGATCTTAAAGTGGCTTATTTGTTTAATTTTTTCATTGCTTTGATGTCTCAGACAGCAGCCCTCAGACCAGCATACCAGACTCTACTCATTCTCCACAAACACTTAGTACCAGATGATCTGTGTCTCATGTCTGCCCTCCAACTGCCCTACACAACTGCCCCAGCCCTGCTGCCCAGGAAGATGGGCCACCGGAAACCTAGATGCAAGCTCACAGGGTTGTCAGAGTGCACTGTGGCTGTGGCAGGGGCCAGAGGCCTTTGGCCAAGTGCAGGCTCAGTGTTCCTGCTTTTAGCAACATCTGGTGGACATGACCTGCTCACAGCCCTCCTGATGGAAAGCTGCTAGGAAAAAGAGACCAAATGACTGATGTCTTCTATGAGCACCGCCTCCTCATGTTGCTGTGTGTTCTCCAGGACTTCTATGCAGCTCACCCCAAGGCGTACAGGTCTAGGATAAGGCTTTCCATGGAGAAACGGATTGGGTGTTACCCATTTACATTTCATTTGTCTAAAAAGATTTGACTGTTTAAAACCTCTTTAAAATCCTGTAAGCTTTGGGAGCTGTTCATCTATGATGAGAAGAACATGAGATCTTTGAACAGTGCTCAGGATTCCGTCAAACCTTGGGTATTGTCAGCTTACCATGTAGCCTATGGGAACGTTGATCACTTCTAGGTCCAATGACTAGCATTTCTGCAATGATGGCCTAAGGGCTGGAGGTTGGAATTACAGAACAGGGAACCAAATTCTGCTCTTGTCTCAGGATCTGAAACTTGGTTCTGTGGGAAGATCCAGTTTGAATTGGGGGCTAGTTCTCAGCCTGCGTGCCTCAGGGCACCATGTGGCTGAGAGTCAAGGGATTGCTCTGACCCCACCCCAAGGAGGAGCAAACAATGTGACCTAGCTGGGTGATGCTCGGTGGGGCAATGGTGTGCAGTGGCACGGAATTGGGGGGCCTATGATTGGCTCTGGGAACTGACGTCATTTGGTTTATAAAAGCAGGCTGCAGCAAGGAATAAATTTGAATTTCCCAATTCATCACGGAATTCCCGGCCGTCATTTTTTATTAATTATTGTACACATGCAGGCCAAGGCAGGCCTGCATTTCGTTCAGGTGGCCAGTGGGTTGGAAAGAGGTCCCCATGCAGACCACCAATCTGGATAGCTGGTGTTGTGAGTGGACATAGGCTGAAGATAGGCCAACAGCCATCAGCCTGGAAATTCCTGTCCAGGGTTCAGCAGTCTCTGGGCAGGTGGGAAGTCACGGGCCAAGATTGGAACGTGTGTCTTGTGGTTCCAGGATAAGGGCCTGAGTTGAAAGTACCACCCAGGCTGGGCTATGGGAAGTAGCCCGCTGGTCTCTGTACCAAGAGGCCAGTTCCCTACAGCAGCTGTTGGCAGGTGCTGTGTCCCCGTCCCCTTAGCAAGCCGTGTGGACCTTGTTCAGCACAAGAGAAAGCTTCCTACATTGTTCATTCAGGCTTAGGGTGGAAAAAATAATAACATCTACCTGAAAAGTTTGTTGTAAGAGTTTAGAGAGTATGCAAAATGTAAAAGAAAGGAGGCGAGGTTAGGAGGGGCCACCTTTCCATTTTCCCACATGGGTCCAGAAGGTCTTTAGCATTTCAGGTTGAGGATCTAGTGTTAACAGAGTTGTTCATCAGTGAAGAGTTGAGTCCCAGGCTGGGTTAGTGAGGGGCCAGCCCAGCCAATCCCTCTGAGTATGTCCTGAAGTCCCTGCAAAGACAACACTGCTGAAGCCTACCTCTCAGTAAGTTGAATGCATTATCCCATGTGCATCGGAAGCATTGGATTTTAAAATAGATGTGATCCCAGTGCCCAAGTTCTTGTATCACTTTGCATAGCATCAAAAAAGTTCTTGGCCTAAAGGCACAGGAAATTGATCCAAAGTTGGCTCCAAAGTCCCCGTTTCTGCCCCCGGGGGAGTCTTGGTCTTCCCACATCACTTTTCAATTTGTTTCAGTGGATTCCACCCTGTCTCCTTCCCACTGTCTCTTCTCTACCACTTGACTACGATGACTGCTGATCTTATCTCACAAATGCTACTAAAGTACTAATTGTGGTACTTTCTCAGAGCAAATAAAATCAGTTATCAAATAAACTTGGATGTAGTTAATTAAAAGTAACCGCACCCATCTTTGTGAAAGTATAGATAACAGGTACACCTGGCTTGGTGAAAGTGTAATTTGGTCTGACTAATGGAAGGCAGTTCTACATTTTGGTACCCACCTGCAGAAGGCTGGTTCCCAGATACTCACAGATACCCCTAATATATACCATCTGAGGATGATATCTCCTCCCAAATAGCTTATATTGCCTCTAGATATTCACAAAATCCAATACAGTATGAGTGCTCTATAAATGGTTGTTTTACTGTCTTGCTTTGTCACTAAGGAATAGTGACAAAAACCCTCCCAACTCTGTGTATGTTTAGTACAGATGCAACTACCATAGTCTTCACTGAACTTTCAGCACCTGATTGGTTGAATCCACACATAGAACTCATGGATATGGTGGTAGACTATATATTAAAACTACAAAATACGATGTGGACTTTTCATATGAAGAAATATATACTAAAGGAATGACCAGATAAATTTACAGACTTGTGACGGTGTGATAGGGAGCTTTGTCAGAGTATTGATGATCATACTAAAGATTGAACACATGACAACATGTAGTAATAATAATATGCTTTGCTGAATAGGTAATAGCATACTCACATGATGATGGTACTATATAGCCATTTAAAACAATAATCTAGATTAGTTGTTATTGAGCCAACTTAGAGGAAAAATAATTTAAAAATATATGATTCTATTTTACGATAATGTATTAATAAATGCACAGAATAAATTTGGAATTCATGTACAACTTATGAGAGAAAGAATCATTGAAAACCTTTTCCATTACTGAATTTTAGCATTTTACTATAGTAAGTAGATATTTCTTTTTTCATAAGGACATTATATATAGGTATTTTATTTATTTATTTATTTATTTATTTATTTATTTATTTATTTATTGTGTGTGTGTGTGCGTGTGTGTTGTACACAATACTGATCATGTGGAGGTCAGAGGGTAATTTTCTCTGGGGATCAAACTCAACTCAGGTCATCAGGCTTGGTGGCACGTTCCCTCACCTGCTGAACCGTCTTCCTGGCCCATGCATAAGCATTTTAAGTAGAATCAAGACCATTAAGTTGGAAAATTAGATGTAAAGGGCACATAGATAGCTTGTAATCCCAGCACTCAAGAAGGCTGAGACAGAGTGTTGATCGCATTAGCTTGAGGCCAGCCTGGGCTACATAGCGAGTCCCAGGTCATCCTGGAATACAGAATAAGGCTCTATTTAAAAAATCCATATAAAATAAAATAATACCCAGATGGCATCTCCACCACTGCCTTGCCATCGCTTTCTGTCTTTACACTGGACTTTTCCCTAGAATTCTACCAACATACAAAGGGAACCATGAATGATTTTAAGGCATATGATTGATTAGTCTGTGCTTTACTATGAATACTGACAGTGATACTAGTCTTTATTGGTTCTGTTGACAGCCTTACTACTTCTTTCAGGTTGAAGGAAAGCTGAAGAGGCTTCGAGGTCCTGTTTTTAGTTTTGCATGGCTGTCCTTCCCAGCTGCAGCTTTGGAGAGGAGACAAACACTGAAACCCCATCAGGGAGGCAGCTGGATGAGTCCTATTTGGCTGGCTGGAAGCAATCACTCTTGGAAACCAACCGAAGGGCAGGAGCGCCCTTCCTGTCCTCTGGCTTCCTCCCAGCCCTGCCACCCCATCTGCACTTCCCCTGGCTCCCTCGGAGCTCTGTCCCTGGAGGGCTTTTGGAGTTGGGTTTAGGACACCTGTAGCTTAGCTCTCTCCCGAAGGGAGTTTAACTTGTCCATGAGAAATGAGTCAGCATGCAGAGCCTGGAGCAGTGAGAAACTTCCGCTCTGAGATCTGGAATCTTCTGGCCGGCACAGACAGACTTGTTTTGGCGGGCAAAGGCGCGAGGCCAGGAATGGGCACTTTGGTTTTAGGCTTAGTCAGGAATGTTTTCCAGAGTGGCGGAGCAATCTTATTAAAAAACAGGAAGATGCACTGGTGTGGAGTTTCCGGGCTGGCGGAAGGTAGAGTCTGCTCTCTGGCTCCCCTGGCCTGGTAGCGTCCTGCGAATCCACTCTCAGGGCACTCATTAAAATTCTAGACTTTGCTTAGAGTGTGGCTGTGTGCTGGAGACAAGGAGCAGGATGGGGCTGTGGGCTGAGGGATTAAGGGGAAGAATGTGAAGGATTGGGGCAATGAACAGGGTGTTATAAAATACAGCAAAGGTGAGGTGGAGAGGGCTGGACTGAATCTCAGTCATGTAAACTGCCAAAGAAGACGGACTAGGCCCAAGGGAGAGGCTGTAGCAGGTGATGTAGGAGAGGTTCCGATCTCATTGTCCACATGCTGAAGAAAACAAGAGATACCAGGAAGATACTCCTAATTCTAAAATGTCTAAAAATGAAGTTTTGTGACCAGTGTCCCATGGAATTTTTGGTCTTATAGTTTTGAAGAAGGAATGGTTATCTTCTAGCAAGGTGGTTATGGACATTGCAAAGAGACAGAAGGCTTAAGAAAAAGAAAGGGCTGAGGACACATTGCCTTGATGGCTACCTGTCATCCTCTTCTCTTATGCTAGTCACCATTGTGTGAGTTGACCTGGGAGCTCTTAGGGTTAGCCCCTCCTCTTCTGCACTCTTGGAACCCGGGTCTGGACCATGTGACTTATGTAGATCTGTCTCCCTGAGTGGGTTTTTGGTCTCAGTAGG
Organism: Rhizomys pruinosus; assembly: GCA_009823505.1. Classification (NCBI taxonomy): domain Eukaryota; kingdom Metazoa; phylum Chordata; class Mammalia; order Rodentia; family Spalacidae; genus Rhizomys; species Rhizomys pruinosus. The sequence continues at coordinate 655,191 of VZQC01008945.1, forward strand.
GTTGATAGAAAGGATCAAAGATGGTATAGGACTCTCCTTGCTGGTGAGTACTCTCAGAATACAGATCTAATGTCTTGGAGGTGTGGGCATTGGTGCCCCAGGTCAAGTAGTAGTGGAACTGGCATCCTGAGAAGATGGCTTCTTGAGTTAAGCTTTTCTTCCTTTAAAAATGAAATTCTTTGGGTTGGAGAGATGGCCTAGCGGTTAAGAACACTGACTGCTCTTGCAGAGGACCCGGGTTTTATCCTCAGCACCCACATGGCGGCTGAGAACCGTCTGTAACTCCAATTTCAGGAGAACTCCAGTTCCAGGGGAATCCAACACCCTCTTCTGACCTCTGCGGCATTGCATGACACAAGTGCACAGACCTACATGCAGACAATACCTTCATACACATAAATAAATAAATAAATAAATAAATAAATAAATAAATAAAATTTAAAAATGAAATTCTTTATCCTTCCTGTTTACTCTGTGAGCTTCCTATTGTTGTCCAATTTTTGAGCAAGAAATGAACAGAATGACCTTTTATTCATTTCCATTATTTGTAACCTAGAACACTACTGATACACCTTTGATGATATTAATATTTTCAGTGTACAAACTGGAATTTGCAGATAAGGATATGTTTTAACTCTTTCCTTTCCCTTTCTTCTAGAGAACTTCTTACTGGAGCCTCTGGTTCTATCCTGTTTTCTCAGTTACATGTGGGCTCCAGAAAGTCTCTATATTATGAACAATGTCCTTCTCTTATGGTTTAAAAATAAAGTGCCCCTCCCACAAAGGCTCATGAATTGAAGGCTTGGTCCCTGATGCAGTGTTCAGAGGTAAGCTTTTGGGAAGTGATTGGATCCCAAGGGCTCTGACTCTTCTGAATAGATTCATTCATTCATGGATTTATGACTTGATGGCTTTATTAGAAGGTGATGGAAACGTTAGGTGTGGGGCTTGGTTGGACACAGTGGGTAGCTAAGGGAACGCCTTCGAAGGGTCTATCTTATCTCTTGTCTCCTTTCTCCACCCTCCTTCCTAGTCACCATGAAGTGAGCAACTTTGCTCCTCCTCGCTGTGATGCTGTGCTCCACCATAGCCCAGAAGCAATGAAACCAGATGACCTTGGACTGAAACCTCTGAACGCATGAGCTGAGATAAACCATTCCTCCTTTTAAATTGCATCTCTCATGTGATCACAGGAGCTATCACAGCTTCACTCTGAGGGTTTTCTTATGGTGCATGGTGTGTTTCTGTGATGGAAATGGGGTCACCTTCACTTGTCACCATCGCTGACTTCTCATCTGATAGGAATTGAAATCAAAGTTGACCATGTCTTAGGGTCCCAGATTCCACTATTAAGGAGAAGTAGATTTAGAGAAAGAAACCTATCAGCCCTCCCACCCAAGGTAGAACATGTGACATTTGCAGAACACCTTTAGCTTTTTGGACCCTGTTCTGTCCTTTCTGTCATCAGATCTAGGGAAAGGCAACAGGAATAGTGTTGCTGTTAAGTTTTCTGAGTCTCAATGATTTTACCTACGAGGTTGGAATAAATGTCAGAGGCCAGGTCTTGTATTTAAACTCCATCCTGCACACTGGAACATGGCTAAGTTAGAGCTCTGTGGAAAACTATACTTAAATGGATGCATGTTCTCAGCAGGCTCAACTGTGAAAGCTCCTGGTTTCTTTACCTTCTTTCTGTCTTCCTTCAGTCTAGTCCTAGCCTGTTCATAAAACCCACTGCACACTCGGCTGTGCCCTTTGTGATCTTTTTCACTGCAGTGGCCCCTAAACCAAGAACAGTTCTTGTCAATGTTACTATTGAAATGTCTTTCTTCATTGTTTTGTGTATATGGTATGTATGGGGTGTGTGTGTGTGTGTGTGTGTGTGTGTGTGTCTGTCTGTCTGTCTGTCTGTCTGTTGACACATGTATGGAGGTCAGAGGACAACTTTCAGGAGTCAGTTTCCACCTTCTGTCTTGCTTGAGACAGGGTCTCTCTTATTTCTGTCACTGCACTGTGTACCTGTTTCATTTACTTCTGTTTTGTTTGGTTTGCTTTGTCTAAAGGATCATCCACAAAGTTCTGGAGAATGGACAATACATGTGACTCTCATATCTAAGCCTTATTCCAAGTGTTCACCCACAACTTGGTACTGAATTACTGAATATCATCATTAGTCTTCCATCTTGAAACCATCAAGGGATGTAAGAGGACTTTGGGTTGCTGTGAAATGATCCTGGAACCATTAGACAGAGAGAGACAGCCTCCACTGTTATCTGGTTTTCTTCCCTTTATTGTTCTCGGATTTTACCTTGGCCGACTCCAGATAACCTGAAGGAAGACCTTAGCTTAATTTCTGATGTGGTGAATGGAAACAGAGACAGGATGGAGATCCAGGGAAGAGGAAGTTGTCTGCCTGGGGAGAAGCGGCAGTACAGGCTGCAGGACCAGCTTGCTGGCTGGGATAGTATCTAAGGCCCAGATCTGTACAGGTCTGTCTCCCCAGCCCCCAGATGCCCACAGCAGGAACAAAGTGACCTGAGCCATGTCTCTCCATGTCCCTCATGCAAGTGGTTTCCATCAAATTTGAAATGTGAGAGCCTCTGTGAAGGCCAAGGCCTTCATGCTTAGCTGCAAGATGTTGAAACACCCATTTCCAATCTTTTTAGCAAGCAGATTGGCTCCCAGATTGACAGCCTTGGAAAATGGACTCCTCTGTTTGTTCCAGAAACAGGTATCACTTGTGAGCTACAGGTGGAGGCAGAACATGGTGTTCTAGGCCATAATTTAGAGTGAGTGTGGGAAGGTAAGGGAACATTTGGACAGCCCATAGACGTGATCTGTATAACCAAAAGTTAATAACAGTCATGCTGAATTAGCTGCCTGCCTTGATGGCCCCTAAGGAAGAGGTTTCTATGGCTAAATAGCTGAAAGATGAGGTTTGAATGATTTCACCTCGAAGTCTGAGGCTATCCTCCAAGGATGGAGTTGATGAAATGCAAGGAACCCGTTTATCCTCCTGTTTGGATCCTAAGGAATCAGGACAGGAGAGTCTGTGCTTATGAGCCCCCAGTCATGCATCTGGGAATTGGTGAAATTGGTGATACAATTTCTCATTTAATCTTTAAAGTAAGAAGGAAGAAAACAATAGCAAAGGTGCCCATGGTTTATCAAGTGCCTCAAATGTGCCAGATAATTGTCTAATATAATCTCTAATCTTCCAGTCTTGGGAGGAAGTGTGGTCACCTTACTTTATAAATGAAGAATTGGGACATCGAGCTGGAAGAGGTTGCCATTTGTCAAAGTTTATTTGACTTGAACATGATGTGGCTGGGCTCTAAGTCAAGTGTGAGCTCCACATTTGGGCAGGCTCTTACTCTCACTGTCTGTCCACCCTCATATCAACTCCTAGGTCTTGGCTAGTTCGGGCCCAGGGGGACATACATCCTCTGCCTACTGCTCTTGGCTGCTTCACAGCACTGATTTTAGTGGGAACCCACTATCCTGGTATACTACATTTCTGAGAGAGAGAAAGAATTAATTTGGTCCCCCAATATAGGGGGCAGAGATTGGGAAGAGGAATGAGAAGGAGGTGGTTAGAGGCAGAGGTGGGAATTGGGGAATTAGCTCTGCTGGTTTAGAGTACTGTTTCTATTCATTTCTCAAAGTGAGAGCATACTGACTTTGTCTTCTCCATATTCTCGGAGATGATGGAGGCTTGATCTAAGAAAGGTCTCTTTAAATCTCAAATTCTAAATTACACATATGTTTTAATGTAATTTTTTGAAGGTTCTATAAGAATTTAATGTAAATTTTATAATCAGTTTACAATGTAATCTATACATTATTATGATATTTTAATAACTCAGGGATTATATTGCAATTATTCTATAAAGCTATCAATACTATTTTATTTTATATTATTCCAAAATATGCATATATACACTCCACACATAAGTCAAAATTAAAAATTCTGAAAATAAACTGTAGGTTGATTCATGTGTGGAGTGTATATATGCATATTTTGGAGTAACATAAAATTAAAGGGAACAAAAAAGAGAGAAAAACCTGTTCAAAGAACCGACCAAAACAGCAAACTTCTGCATCCAAAGGAAAAAAAAGACTGAGAAAAAAGATGCAAGACAGGACTTAACATGCATGGCAGAATCCATGGGCTCTGGCGGGGGAGGTGTTGGTGGGGGCATGGGGGAATGAGTCTAAATTTGATTAAGAAATGTATAAAATGTGCTCAATAAAAATTAACTTAAAAAAGATCTCAAATCTGGGCTGGAGAGATGGCCTAGCCCTTAAGAGCACTGACTGCTCTTGCAGAGGACCCGGGTTCGATTCCCAGCACCCACATGGCAGCTGAGAACTGTCTTTAACTCCAGTTCCAGGGGAATCTGACACCCTCTTCTGACCTCTGAGGCATTGTATGACACGGGTGCACCAACCTACATGCAGACAGTACATTCATACACATACAAAATAAATAAAATTAAAAAAATCTCAAATCCATATATGGCAAAGACTGAACCACAGAGACCAATTATATCCAGTTCTGTCTCAGGGTTATAAGAGGAAACTGCTTCAGAGATTTTCATTTGTCCCTCTACCTAACACTACTGGTGTTGATGTCCCCAAAGAATTTAGGAGAAATCTCGTCTCAGGGGTTAGTATGTGTGGGAGAAGCCAGAGAGCCCTGGGAGACAGAGACATGAAAAATCTTTGGCCAGAAAAGATGTCCTAGGCCCAGAGCTCAGAGGCGACACTGGGAGTGGTTCCAAATCTAGAATCCAGAGCCAACTGCACCATGAGAAAATAATTGCCTTAATGCTGCTGAGATGGCCAGTGACACCCTAGGTGGTATGTGAGAACGTAGGTTCAGGAACAGGAGAAACAGAAACTGTGCTTTCCCAAGGGTGTATCGTGTCCCAGTCACTATACACCATGCTTAACCCACACAGTAAGGATTTACAAAGAATAGCCATGTTCCCAAGATTCCAAGAGGATGAATGACTTGCTTTGGGTCACACAGCCAGTAGCAGAGTCAGAATCCAAATTCAGACCTCCCAGACTCCAGAACACAAGACAGGAAGACAAGGTTAAGTGGTATTTTCAGCTGTGGTGAGCACTATTGCTTGTTTGGTTATTCTTCTTCCCAGGGTGCTCTGCAGGATCCCAAGGATGGAGAACGCCTGTCCTCAGATGGGGAAGATAGGTGAGAGCAGCTGAGTGAAATAGTGATGGTCGGAAAGAGGTCAGCAGGTGAATCTGAAACAGGTGGGTGGTCTAGTAATTTACTATAGCTCTGAAAAAAAACTGCTAAGGAATCCAATTGATTGCATAAGAAATATAGACTGGGGGAAGCACATCAGTCAAACTGATAAATATGTCAAACACTGACCTAAGCATCTGTTTAGTGAGCCAAGTGGACAGAAGTGTGGGAGGGTGGGGCCAGGAATGCTGGACAGAGTGACGTCCATGTTCATAGACTCAGGGCTGGGGGTGGATCTGGGAGGATAAGTCATGTAGTTCTCTATCATATCTTGGATTAGCAGCTGCGCAGCCGCATCTTGAATGTCTGCAGGGATAAGGAGACTCACTACTTCCAGAGTAGGTGAATACAGTTTTAACTCTCTGTATGTTGGATCAATAGTGTTCTAGTTTGTCTTCCATTGCTGTGACAAAACACTCTGACCGACACCAACTTGGGGAGGAAAGGGTTTATTCAGCTCATATCTCCTGGGTCACAGTTCATCACTTAGGGAGCCCAAGGCAGGAACTCAGGACAGGAACTTGGAGGCAGGAGCTGAAGCACAGGCCATTGAGGAATGCTGTTTACTGGCTTGCTCCCCTGGCCCATGCCCAGCCTGCCCTCTTATACGGTACACAACCTGCCCAGGGTGGCACCACCCATAGTGGGCTGGGCCCTCCCACATTGCCCAACAATCAAGACAATACTCCACAGATGTGGCCACAGGCCAGTCCAATGGAGCCAATTCCCCAATTGAGGCTCCCTCAACCCAGGTGTGTCAAGTTGATACTAAAGCTATCCAGCACAAATAGTAAAATGTTAGCCTCTCCAAACTGAGCTACTCTGAGTGAAAGCAAAAACGAGGCCACAGTTATAATCAGACACAGAAATGTCAAACTATGTAGCTACTTTGAAAAACTGCTTGGCATTATCATGTAAATTTAAGTATTCACTTGACTCTTTGGTCCAACAAGTCTGTTTTTAATAGTTATCCAATGACAACATATAACCATGCTAAATTGTATGTTTCGTTCATAGTCATCAAAACCTGGAAACAACCCAAATGTTTATCAGCTGGCAAATAAACTATGGTATATCTACTCCATGGAATACTACCAGTAAAGCAAGAACAGGAAGGTACCACCAACGGGAGTCCCATCATGGGTAAATCTCCAAAGCACCATCTAAATGAAAGAAGCTAGATGCAAAAGATCAAAAATCTATGTCTGCTATGATTTCATTTATGTGACGCTCTGATAGAGGCAACCAATAGAACACATAATACAAGCACAACACACACATACATACACACACATAAATACATATACACATAAGCACAACACACAATACAAGTACGATACACAATACAAGTATGACACACAATACTAGCACAACACACATACATACACACATATAAATACATATATACATACACATAAGCACACATACACATAACACTCATACACACACAGCACATGCACATATGGACATACATATAAACACACAAAACACACACATATATATACATAAACACACATATACACATACCACACACACACACACACACATGAACACACACAAAAAACATGCACACATGCACCTGATTGTTGGATGTCAGGGACTGAGGATGAAAGAAGGTGCTTATTGACTACAAATAAGCGTGAAAGGATGTTTTAGAGTGAGGTATGTATTCTGCATCTTTGATTTAGAGTTATATGCACTTATTAGGTTTCATTAATCTATATACCTAAAAGTGGTAAGTTGTTTTATACACAATTTACACTTCAATAAGTCTGAGCTCAGAAGAATATTTAACAGCACGCAGAGACCAAATTTGACCATTTCATGGACTGTGTCTGTATGCCTGCAGGATTGTGGTCTTCATGGTGATGAAGGTAGTGAGAAGACTATCCTCCATCTCTGGGCATCTGTAAGGTCTGCCTCCTGGGGACCTGAATCCATGCAGCCACTGTGGAGCTTCAGCAGTAACTACTCCCTTTGGGGATGAACATTCTGATGTTCTATTAGCCACTCCTGGGCTGTTTCTACCTTTGCTCGTGGTCTGTAGCCTCTTCCCAGATGGGTACAGTGCTCCTCTGAGCTACTCAATTTGATTATTTTCCCAGCCAGGACACAAGGCTTTTTTTTTCTTCACTGTTCTGCTCTTCTCTGGTTCTTTCTGAATGAGTGTTTGACTTCTAGCGTTTCTGAAGGATCTTTTCCTTTGGATGGGACAGGACGAATATAGCAGAGCTGCCATTTTCCCAGATTGCCCACTGACCCTAGATCCCACGGCCATGTCTAGCATTCCATGCTGTTCTGCCTCTGTTTGTGACAATTTCTCCCATGTCACCCTGCTTGTTTCTGTGTCTAAACCCAAGGAATGGAATACCTCAGGTGAGAGATTTCATCCCATGTACATCACAGCTGTAAATTGATTTATGGGATAGGGAACCCATGATAGTACTTAATTTCAGATATGTAGAATAGCTTAATTCTAGTTTTGGTCTAGAACCTTCTTTCATACTATGAAGATGTTTTTGTTTTCTAACAACTTCGATCTGTTGTTCCTGTTCTTCTTTTGTCATTTCATGCCGAGTAAGCCTAGCGCCTCTCCTATGTGACCAGCCTTCAGTTATCTGAGGTTAATGATGATGTCTTTCTGGAACTTTCTATCCAGGCTGTCTTAAGGAAGAATTCTGGGCCTGTTGGGGAGACCACATTTGGGGTCATGAATTAAGATGCAGATTCTGAATGTAGGAGAGATGCAGTTAGAAAGGACGGAGGAGCTCTTAGAAGGGAAGAGGCAGGCTTCCCCACCACATTGTAAGGAGACCCTGCCTTCTGGTGTGGACCTCTCTTCTCTCCTATGCAGAAATGTCCTAAGAGACATCCCATTACTGTGTCCCTGTTGACCCAAACTCTCTTTGTTCATCATCAGAGAATTGATGAAGTGTTGTTCCTGTGAAAGTTCTTCATAGAGTTAGTTATTGGAACTTTTTTTTTTAGAAAAAGAGTAGATTATTTCTAATTTTTGTCCCCAAAGTGGAGTTAGCATCTCCAAAGATTATCAGTTTGGGCTGGATTATAGAGGGAGGAAAAGTCCTGATTTTAATGGAAGAAACATCTCAGACATATGGGAGGGGAGTGGAAAGATCCAAATACAAAAACAGAGAAGCATGGTGTACCCTGCTCAAAGCACATGGGTGCTGGCACTCTGCGCTGTTCTGGTAGTCATTCAAGACTGAAACATAACCCAAACACTGGCAAGCTTGTGGGCCAACTCCCAACTCCCTACATTTCTGGAATGGTCTGCCTGAGCCTTAGAAGTACATCTCATCCACTAAAATTTCCTTTACTCTTTACCACCCAGGCTGCTTCTTCTATCTTGTGCCTGATAAGGCCTAGCCCATTCTTAGCACAGCTTGTTTCCTGAGGATAGATGGAGAGTTCCTTAATTCTCATTCCAGAGCTTACTTTGAAGAGGGCACTGGATTAATTTGGAAGAAATATTTTGAGTCACTATGGGTGGAGGGTAATACTCCCCCAAATGCTCAAGTGACGAAAGATGCCTTCAAAACTGCCTGTGTGCAATGAGGAGGGGGGTGTGCGTCACTTCTGAAAGTGAGAATGGGGAGAAAGAGAAGAAAACAGTGATCAAGTGAGTGATGCAACCATCAAACAACAACAAAGCTAGAAGGACAGAAGGGACATCAAGCATGTAGAGCAGACCCGGGAGGTGATCTGGACTCAAGAAAAGCTTAATATGGTACTAAATCACCAAATGACTGATGGGAATGGCATTGGGGTGATGGTGCCAGAGAAGGCACCACGATGTTGTCCCTGCATTCAGATGGGAAAGGGAGAGAGCAGTATGCAGTAACTGAGGTAGATTTGCTTCCTTCAGTTATGTTTGTTCCTTGCTTATTTTCTCATTAAACTTGAATTCCTTCCTTTGAGGGGGTCTTTCTTACTTACTTTGTACCTCCTGTATTCAAGCATACTGCCCCAAACAAGGAAAGCCTGTAGTCAATGTTGTTCAAAAGATAGAAGGATAGACAGACCTCTGTAGCCAAGTCTTGTAATTTTACAAGTAGCACAAGTAAGAATACACAGAAACTGTGAACCAAGTCCTAATATTAACTTCTTATAAAGTTTTAAGGTTTGGGGCTGGAGAGATGGCTCAGTAGTTAAGAGCATGGGCTGCTCTTGCAGAGCACTGGGATTGATTCCCAGCAGCTAACAACTGTCTTAACTCCAGTTCCAGGGGATCCTATGCTGTCTTCTGACCTCCATGGACATTGCACAACATGGGTATACTTGGACACATTCAGACAGTACACTCATAAATGTAAAATAAAAGTAATAAATCAATATTAAAAAGTTTTATGATGCATTCAAGAGAAACTAGAGGAAAAGCATTTTTTCCCTACAGTTGTCTTTTTTATCGGGACAGGCATAGCCTAGAGGGAGTGGCTTAGCCCAGATGTACCTGTTCTATGCCTTTACTTGGGGTTCACAGCTCATCACCTAGAACTATGAAAAATTAGAATTGAGAAGGGACATTAGGCATCACCTAAAGATAATCCTAACTCCGAGCCTTCCTCACGTTTCCTGGCAGCTTCTATTTTGTTTCTTTGTTTTATAAAACATCTTTGACTTTAAAATGAGGCCTCTCAGCCTGGCGACATAGATATGTGTTCCACAAAGGAATAAACTTAAATTCAAAGCATGAAACATTATAGGTATGAAATCAGTGCTGGAAAGTACTTTGCAAATGTTTTACAAGAAATAACTCTTATGATTTCAAACCACAATGACTTCCTGCTAAATCAAAGGCTCATTTGGAGATAGGATATATAAAGTTGCTTTAGAACTTAGTGTTAGAGCAGAAATTGGAGAAAGTCAAGTTGGAGCCCTTGTGATAAAGATGAAGGGTGACATGGGAGGGAGAAGAAGAGAACAAACTAGAGGAGGTAACACAAGAGGAGTGGAGAGATCACGAGGGGTTGGGTTAGGGTCATGTGGTGGGGAACTTGCCACAGAGTCAAAAGCCCAAGAATCAAAATGGAGATTGCCTCCGTCCTATGTGGCCCTCCCATCTCCTACAAACCTTGAACTGAAGTTTTGATCAAAGTGGTCAGTTTCTTCAGGAATTCATAGAAATTTTGGGGATGGAGTTGGACTTTCAATAGACTATAAAATGGAGGTTTGAAGTATCCTTCTGAGCTTAAAAAAGCAGAGAGACACCAGGAGATAGTTGGAATAGATAAGACTTAAGATCTTGGAAACTTGCAGACACACAGACACACAGACACACAGACACAGACACACACACACACACACACACACACACACACACACACACAGGCTCCTTGATATTTTAAAGAGAATAGTCAACTATAAAGTGCTAAATTTTGCCTGTCAAGCACTAAGCATCAATTGAGCAGCTTTTGTACAGATTTGCTTTCTTTGTCTGGTGTGGATTTTGATGACATTGTTATTGCACAGGAGATCTTGCTGCCGACAGCCGGGGATACATTCACTCCCCATAAGAAGATGGGGAACCTGAGAAAAAAATGGCCCGAGGCGTATGCTACTCCGACATCTTCCCCAGAAAAGTTGAATGCAAACTTCTCATTCCCATCGTTGGATATTCAAATAAGAACGGCCCGTGGCATGACTACAAATCAAGAAGGGCCAGGAGCACTGAGTATTAGAACCACACCGCTTCCAAGCCCCTGGTAAAGTATTAATGCTGTGGTAAGCTGTGGGGCAGTTTGCCCAGATGGCTTCATTTTTGAGAAGACCTTGCTGGCAGATAAAATTTCTTGGGTTTTACTGGTGACCAGATCTGCTATTTACTAGTTCATCATGCTGTAAGCATGTCACAGACTCTTGCTAGATTTTTCTTCTGGTACCCTGTCTCTTGTCTTCAAAACTGTGTTCTCAGTCATCCGTGTTGTCTTTTTCCTATTCTACCTTCAGGCTGATGAGAGTGCAGAGTCTAAATCCTTCAAGTGCATAAACAGTGTTGTAAATGATAAAAGCCTCAGAGCTTATGTGAGGCCAGTGCATGGACAGAAGTATGTGGAAAGTTGGTGGTTTACCACCTTGTTCTCTCTCTCTCTCTCTCTCTCTCTCTCTCTCTCTCTCTCTTTCTCTCTCTCTAGCTATATTGTGGTAGTAACTCCCTTGAACAAAGAAAATGAAATGCAGCATGGCCTATATCTGGGAGTGCATATACCGTTCTGCCTGTCATGACCTTGTAGCATGGAGCATCCAATCAGGATACGTGTGCTATCTATGGAAGACAAAGAAGCTGAAATATAAAGGGGTGCTAACTGAGGGTATGAAAGGCTGGGTCTTTCTTTGTCTAAGGCTGTCCTTTTGAGGATTGTCTCACAGAGCCAGGTGCTAGCCTGGGTAAACTACTCCCTGGAGCGGGAAAAAAAAAGAATACCTTGGCATTTCATCTCTCTGCACATAGCACCTGTAACAATATATATGTGAGTATATATGTGGATATAGAGGCCAGAGGACAACCTCAAGTGTCATGCCTCAGGTGCCATCCACTGTTTTTGTGTGTGAGACAATGTCTCTCACTGACTGGAGCTTGCCATGCAGCCTAGGCTGGCTTGCCAGCAATTCAGTCCCAGGGACCTGCCTGTCTTTGGCTTTTTAGTGCTGGAAATGCAAGTGGGTACCAGCACACTTGCCTTTTTTTTTTTTTTAACATGGATTCTGGGGAGTAAATGCAGGTCCTTGTGCTTGCAGGGGAATTGCTTTATCAACTAAGCTATCTCCCCAAACCCAGCCTGTGCTTGTAGTAAGGCTTCTGGGTCCTAATGTCACTTTTACTTTTCTCATGTGCCAAGGGAGAGAGAGGTTTATGAACAAGGTACTAATGGTATCCCTGGGCAGAACAGGCCTGACAGTAATGTGGAATGAAAAAGACGACTCAGGGCTGGAGAGATGGCCTAGCAGTTAAGAGCGCCGACCGCTCTTACAGAGGACCCGGGTTCGATCCCCAGCACCCATATGGCGGCCGAGAACCGTCTGAAACTCCAATTCCAGGAGAACTCCAGTTCCAGGGGAATCCGAGACCCTCTTCTGACCTCCGCGGCATTGCACGATATGGGAGCACAGACTTGCATGCAGACAGTACATTCATACACATACAGAAATAAATAAAATTAAAAAAAATTTTTTTAAAAAAAGAAAAAGGTGACTCAGCAATGTTTTCAGAGTAAAAGCAATAATCTTTAGGTCATCAAAGACCAGGTGACCTTTCTTTATATTGTGACTATAGACGTAGAGTTGTCACATTGTCATTCAGTAAGACTGTGTGGCTTGCATTATTCATTTACACTAGAACCTGCTCTCCTGATGCAGTCCCGAATGTGAATGTCTGCCTTCTATGGAGGACTAACTCCTTCCTCTGTCATAGCCACAGCTGTATCCTGACTCTGAGAGCCTATAATAAGACCAGCTTCTGTTGAGAACGTGTCTGAGCAGAGATGATTTCTGCATGCAAATAACTCATTTGCTGTTCCTCCTCTGTGGCAGCCACCACACGGCTTCCACATACCATTGGCTAACCTGCTGCACAGCCAGATGCAGCCATTATGCCATATCTTCCACCATCGCACTGCTGCCTGAGATGCTACCTATACTCTTGGGAGCCATGTTGGCTGCAAAGGGACAATCATTAGAAAATATAATAACTTCAATCTTAGCACTGTAGGGCTAAGGGTCAAGCATTGTCAGGACTCTGAAAAGCAGAAGCTGGACCTACGGCAGGTCATGATATCTGTGAAAGTGAAGCAGCTTTTGGGAAGTTGGCAGGTAGAGATGACAAATATGGTCCTCTAGGCTTCAGAATTCCACGTGCATTGTGTGGAAAGCCCAGGCTACACTCTGGTCCTGAGGCTACTCTAGGCCTCTGGTGATAATGGTGCTGATTTGCTACGATCATCACTGAAGCATTTGCTAGTGGGGTGCTCTTACATGTGGGGTGCCAACTTTGTGGGTAGAAGCAAAAGGGATTTCAGCCTGGCTTCTTTCATGTTTCATTTTCTACTTAACATCACACCAGTCAAAATGACCCCTAAGAATTTCCAAGGTCAGTTTCTGTGCCCACCAACAACCACAGCTTTCTCAGGGATGGGGAGAATTTTGTGTCCTGGTTTAAACTCAGTTCCCTTACACAGGGTTATTATCTTTAGCACGGAGACCCAGATTCCAGAGCTGTGGGCAAAGACTTGGTTGACTGTTCTTCATTTTGTCTGCCACAGAGAGCTGATTGTCAAACCAAAGGCGGGTCCTGTGGAAGTCAGAGGGGGGGCAGTCTTGTCCTTGGAAAGGATGAGGTGCCTTTCCAAGGACAACAGAGGGTCTCCACCATCTCTAAGTTCTTCAGCAAGCAGTTCTATATGGTTATCTGTTTTCTGTCAGTAACAGAATGACAGTGACAATGACCAGGAGACCCTTAGGTATGTTGGTCACATGACCAACAAGGAACATGATGGAGTCCAGGGTAAGAGATCTCACAAACACTATGGTGCTAAAGCAATGAAGGCTGATGAAATGGCCACTCCTACCACCACCCGAGCAAAGTGTGTGAGCCCAGTGCCAAAGGGTGTCTCCTTTCTACCCTCTGAAGCCAGTGGGGTAATCGGCCTAGTGCTTGTGCCAAAGCCTGTGTTTGTGATTTTGCCTGTTGCTGTGTCTTCAAACCAGTTGAAAGCGAAGACAAAATTCTCTGGCTCCAGGGGACTCCATTAGCAAAGTCACAGGAACAGGACTTGGGCTCAGACCTCTCAGGGAGAGATGAATGTTCTCACCCGTCTTCCTAACCAGCAATCTGATATCCATAGGAATTAAGTCTTCTCCTTTAATTCCTACCATGTCCTGCCTCCAGCTGTTTGTAAGAGTTGCTTTCTTCTCTGCCATTCAGATGACAAGAACTTGCTATGAAATATTTCTACTGAAACTGACCATGACATTGGTACATTTTGCCTTTTGGTAATAATTAAGGATGCCCACAACCAGAGAAAACATAGAGCCCTGGGACAAATCTTGTAGGGATGAAGGCTTGACATTGGAGCACTGAATCCTAAGTGCAACTCAGCACATGAAAGCCACTGGAAAATGAAGCTTCCCTTACCATCTATTGAGGAACTTGTTAATGTTTGATGTTTCTTTGCACAGCCAGAGGGTACTGGCGCTCTCCCAAGTGAAGAACTTTGTAGCTCTTGTGCCTCAGGAAGTATTGTACCACGTCCCTCTTCTGGTTCCTTATTGCTGAGACTGTGGTTATCCAGGTTAAGGTCTTTCTTAAATGCTCTGCTTTCTGATGATTCTTTCTGAGTTCCAAGCAGTTGCTTTATGGGCCCTATACTTTTCATTGTCCCTGCCCCTAGTTAAAATCCACATCTGTAGGGGCTAGAGAGATGGCTCGGCAGTTAAGAGCACCGACTGCTCTTGCAGAGGAACTGGGTTCAATTCCCAGCACCCACCTGGTGGCTAAGAATCATCTTTAAGTCAGGTGTGGTGGCTCATGCCTTTAATCTTAGCACTTGGGAGGCAGAGGCAGGTAGATCTCTGAGTTCAAGGCCAGCCTGGTTTACAGAGTGAGTTCCAGGCCAGCTGGGGCTATAGGGAGACCCTGTCTCAAAAAGTAAAAAAAAAAAAAAAAAATCCACATCTGTAATTCCACTGAACTGCACACAAAATAAACTAGTCATGCTGTGAATGACATGGGTAGATTGAGGTTGGGTGTTGGAACCTACATCACAGGAAAGGAAAACTTCAAGGCATCCATTGAACTGAGGGTCTGGAGTCCAGAGGTTCAGCTGTAGGAGCTAATGGGACGAACACTAAAGGACATTTAGGGGTCTGGTGGGACATTATTTGGGTCCAGAACCTGCTTCCAGGTTTATTTCTATTAATTTCTCTTCTACTATATCAGGTTGAAGAGCTCCTGAGGGCACAACATGCATTTGTTTCATCACCATATTTGTATTACATGGGTATTCAGACTAGGTATTTGTTGAATCAGTAAGTAACCTAGGAGCTGTGAGTTAGTGTTGGTATCTTGGAAGATAAATGTAGCCACTGATGGGAAGACATAAATTCTAAAGGAATGGACTTCATAAAGAAGGGAGGCTGGACTAGGTTGGCAGTTCTCAGCTGGGACCATTGGAAATCCTTGTAGAGAATGGCGGACCAGAGTCAACCTAGGCCTTGGTTGTTGCATGCATAAAGTCAGGATGTAAATATGGTCGGGGAGAAATACCTACCTATTGATGTTGTTGGGATTAAATGAAATAATCCATACAGAGTAGTTATAAATTTCTGATCCTGAGTAAGCACTCACATTTACTCAATGATATTAATGTTACAATAAGAAATCTTAGTGAAAAAGCCCTGAGTTGCCCGGATTCCTCTATCATCTTGTAGAGAAAATTCTCATTATAGTTAATGGTGATATATTTTTGTTTTTTTAATTAAGGAAGGTTCCCATAGTAATCTTTCAGGCCTTTCTTTTTAAGAAAAATAAACTTTTGCAACATCCGGAGAGGCAGGGAACAAGGCACACTCATCCGTTGTCTTGTGTATCTAGTATAATACAGAAATGTTTAAATGAATGAATAAGTGCTACCTCTTGATGGGCTCAGTGGATTGATCCATACTGGAACATATTTGGGACCACAAATCAGACTCTATGGGATATCTATCTATCTATCTATCTATCTATCTCTATATCTATATGAGAGTACATGAAATTGGACATGTGTGGCAGTGTTGAGAGGTGTGGATTGGAGAGTTGGTATAAATACCATCCAATTATATTCTATGAAAATCTAAACATTTCAATAAAAATAAAATTAGTAATAAAAAAGGCACTGACATTGGACATTGCTTCAAAACTCTGCCAGAATCTGTCAACCTTATAATAATAAACCTGAATATAAAGCTGTCTTAGAGACTTTTCCATATGCAGAAGTCCCCAATGAACTTGATTTGTATAATCAACAACCCTCTCTTCCCTGAAATCTATTTCAGATTTGGATCTGGCAACCCCCTTCATGGCTAGAGGAGTGTCAAACATAAGATCTGTCCTAATTAACAATCTATCAATCTGGGCATGGCAGGAATGTCTGATACAGCTCTCATCAGCTCCATCAGCAATGTCATGGCCAATTGTCAGAGTTGAGTTGACGCGGCTTATCAAGGGACCTTAGCTGCGATGACACCATGGCTTGGCTTGATGCCGCTGGCCAAAGCTAACTGTTGGGTGGGTGTCTTGGCTCTCTCAAAAGCCTGCCTGGCCCACTCTGGTGATATGCGTCAAAAGAGCAAGAATGCATTGCTTAAGCTAGGAATGTGGACTGGTCTCTTGAGGGCTAGCAGAAGAGGGGGATGGAGGTTGGGAACTGGAGGAACAAGAGAACAGGTTGTTCAGAAGGACACGTACACAGTCCTTGGCTCCAACATCGATGCTATTAGCCTTAGCTCCTCACAGTCATTATATCTTGGACCTTGTTTTGGGGCATGGATGGGTGGAGCCCAAGCAGAAGCAGATGGCAGGACCCTGTCCAGATCTGATGTGATAGGTGCAAACTTGACCTTGGGATAAGATGGCAGTGGCTGGGGTTGCCATGACCTCAGGGAAGGCCTCTGCTGTTAATCTTTGGAAGAGGTCTATTCATCACAGGGCTCATTTCAAAGCCTATCTTCTCCAAGAGACATACTCTGGTTTGATGGTCGCAAAGAAAAGTGGAAACCCCGCATTCTTCCATCCTAATCTTTCTCCACTTGAACCAAAAAAGAAAAAGAAAAAAGGACCAACAAAAATCTCACTCTTGGTAATTAACTTTAGTACATGGAACATTTTTAATTTGAAGAGGCTCACTTCACTGAGATGGAATTCAAGCATAGAAGGCAGGGCCTTAGGGCTAGGGCATGTTTTGTAGAAGAGGCTGTGTGTGGCTCTTCTATTACCCAGCGCCCTTCCCACTGGGGGGAACAAAAAGCATCTCATCAGAGTGACTCACTGTACAGGCGGGTAACAAAGTGTCTGTGTAGGAGCCTCTGGGACAGTGCCTTATTAGGGTGAGGAGTATGTGTTTTCTGTCTTTGCTTATCCAAGCTTACCTCCGACCCTCCTAGACATATGGTCAACTTGTTCCTGGGTTTTTGCAGTGGGCTCTTTTTCATGATTCACATTGCTGCTCAATATCAGCGTCTCAGAGATATCATCCCTGACCCCATCAGGCCTAAAGTAGGGGTCCATCTTTACCTCCCCAACAAGCTCATGACCAATTCCCAGGTCTTTCTTTCTGACCCTCTCAACAGCTCTATCATGCTATGTCCTGCACTTGTGTAGTGTCTTTAGGGTGGTTCTGTGAAGGTCAGCCTGCCTTGTTCAGAGCTCTGTTTTCAGAGAATATGCCAGACAGAACAGCACATGTAAAATACTGTGTCTCCATCATGGATGCTTCAGTTCTTTTGGGAGTTCAGGGGCTGTGCATTAACTGGAATCTCTTAAAGCTTAAAGTCCATTTGGGAAGATAGAGACGTCATATATGTCATCACTTGTATGGGGAATGAGGACTTTGAGATAGGGGATGTTGGAGGACCCCAAGGCAGGTCTGCATAAGGCAATCCAAGTGCTGGGACCTGAAGAAAGTAGAATGAGCCAGAGAAAATGGGAACTACTTCCAGGGAGAGGGGCTGGGCGTGCCAGTGGCTGAAAGTATGTAAGAGGAGGACCTTGCTGGGGATCAGAAGCTGCAGAGTGGGCTCCAAGAAGAAGCAGGGCTCTAGGTGTGGATGGGGAGACAGCAAGGCCACAGCCTGGCATGTGAAGTCCTAGACTAGGGATTTCATTCTGGAGGAAATGCAGAGGCTGAAGAGTTTTACGTGGAGAGAGGTGATCAGACGCTCATGTTGGAGTGGATTACTCTGTTCTAGGGAAAGCAGGAATTCAGAGGGGAGAGAATCAAGGCTAAGTGACCCCAAGAGTGGTCCTTGCCTGATTCAACAAGCCACAGTGGCCTGGACTAGTGATACAGGGGTGAGGATGGAGAGCAATGCAGTGGGTTTTTTTTTTTTTTTTTTTTTTTAGGATTTGGACTATCTTTGGAAGATTCATGACAGACTGGAGATGGAGCTCAGAGTCGAATCTTTGCCTGGCATGCCTAAGACCCAGGGTTTGATCTGCAGCACTATAAAATAAGAAAGTTAAAAAGTTAAAGACAGAGGTGAGTAATTTTATGGAAAATGAGTGAGATCAGGAAGTTCTTAGTGGGTAGAGATGGGGGAGAGCCCCGTTGCCTTGGGGACTTGTGCAAGTAGCGATGGCATTGATGGAGATGGGCGTTTGGGGAGGGATGGCACCAAGCTCACCGTTACCTTCAGGCTGTCTCTCTGTCCCCTTCCCCACTCCTCTGAGCACTGCAGCTGGCCCATATCTATTACCAAATGTGTGCACTGCTCTAAAGTTCTGTCTTTCCAAATGTACCTCTTAAAGTTAGAATTTTTTTGTCCTAGGGACCGCTGTGGGACTGAGCATGGCAAGCTGACAGTTCTTGGGGACTGTAGCAGTCAGCATTCTCTAGAGAAATAGAATCAAAGGATGTTTGTATAAAAAGAGACTTACGAGGAAGCAGCTCATGAGATTACACAGGGTGGTGAACCCAGGAAGAACAGCGTGAACCAGCAGTCTAGATGCCCAGGAGGGCTGATGGTGTAGACACAGGCAGGCTTCCTGGGAACCCGCTCTTGCTCAGGGAGTCTTTTTGTTCTACCCAGATCTTCTACTGATTGTATGAGGTCCCCATGCAGAATGGAGGGTAATCTGGATTACTCACTCATTGATGTAATCCCCCCAGTTAAAAATAGAACCCACTTATTACCTTACAGATTCTGAAGTTTAGAAGCTCAGTATGACATAAGTAGGTGTTTTATTTAGGCTCTCACTAGACTGAAAAAAAGGTACCAGCAGGGCTGCAGTTCTCACTGAGGTTCAGAGTCTTCTTATAAGTTAGCTAGTTTCTGGCAGAATTTAGTTCCTTTTAATTTTTTATAGTTCATTTTAATATAATACTTTATTAATTCTTTGAGAATTTCTTACAATGTATTTTGATCATGTTCATCCTTCTCTTGCCCTTGAACTCCTTACAGATCCTCCCATACTTCCCTATTACCTCTGACTACCACTTTTTTTAATAAGCCACTGAATCCAATTTGTGATCATATACTCATGGGTATTGGGCTGTTGCTGGAATAGAGTTGACTTACTGGGGCACGGCCTTAAAGAAAATGGATTCTACCTTTCTCAGAAGCCATCAATTGTCAATAGCTCCTCTGTTGGGGGTAGGGGACTTGTGAGTCCTTCTGTCCTCCATGCTGGAATGTTGACTGGCTTGTTCTTGTTCTGGTCTTGTGCAGGCAACCACATCTGTGAATTTATGTGAACCATAGTCCTGTCATGTCCAGAAAACTGTTTCAGTCTGGCTCCCGCAGTCTTCTTACCCCTTCTTCCATGATGATCCCTTCGCTGTGAGGGATGGGTGGAAGGTATGTGCGTGCGTGCGTGCATGCGTGTGTGTGTGTGTGTGTGTGTGTGTATGTTTGTGTGATGTACATGTCCCATTTGTTGCTGAGCACTCCAGTGAGAGTCACAGCTGCACTTTGACCAGTTGTGTGTTTCTGCATTAACCACCAAATATTGCACATGTTAATTTCATCCCAAAACATTCTGCACTCAGGAACTGAGGAGGGGTATGCCAATCATAACCATGCATTCAGGGTAAGTGGGAAAGTCAAGTTGCCAGTTGTGACCCCTTAGATTTTAGAGGCACATACATTGAAGTTCAAAGAGAAAATCTGGGCCCAGAGAAATGAAGAGGTTTCTCCCAAGGACTCAGAACATGTTAGAGCTGAGAGTAGAATTCAGGTTTGTAACTCTTTTTTTTTTTAATTATTTTTTATTTATTTCTGTATGTGTATGAATGTACTGTCTGCATGCAGGTTTGTGCACCCGTGTCGCGCAATGCCGCAGAGGTCAGAAGAGGGTGTCAGATTCCGCTGGAACTGGAGTTCTCCTGGAATTGGAGTTTCAAACGGTTCTCGGCCGCCATGTGGGTGCTGGGTATCGAACCCGGGTCCTCTGTAAGAGCGGTCGGAGCTCTTAACCGCTAGGCCATCTCTCCAGCCCCTGGTTTGTAACTCTTACACTTGTATTTTTCTCACCACATATCAGTATGGATAATGTGGTGTGTGTGTGTGTGTGTGTGTGTGTGTGTGTGTGTGTGTGTGTGTGTGTGTGCATGCTTCCTGATTAAGAGACAAGATGTCACTTTGGAGCTGTGACTTTCAATTTTCAACTTGGTTATTATAAAACACAAACAAAGGTGGCCTTTTTTCTCCAGTTGCATTTGTTGGTGGGCTTCTGAAACAGCAGAGCGGGTTTGAATACAGATAAAGGATGTTGGAGCTTAAGCCTTTATCAGCTATAGCCATTTATGGACCCTTAAACCGAGGCAGGTTTGTGCTATGAGCCTGGACTTGTGTGATCGGTGTGAATCCTGAGCACAAAGGGAAGTCAGTTAAGCCAGTTCAGTGGTAGATAGAGGTAAAATCCAGGATCTAGGTTAGACAGGTAGGGTCAGTGCAGACCAGAGGTGCGTACCAGTGCATACCAATTACCAGGCCTCACACCGGCAGTGCAGAGTTCTGGTTCAGGATGAATTTGGAATCTCTAAACATCAGGGATGACACAAGGCATGGAGCTTAGATCAAGATGCCTCTGACACATCCTGGAAATAAGAATGGCACACTAATCTCTGCTCTAGGGAAACTAGGGTTACAGACATGCTCCCCAAGGTCTGAGGGCTTGGGGGTCTTCTCTCTCTCTCTGTCTCTATCTCTCTGCCTCTTTTTATCCATCTCTGTCTGCTGCTTTCTCTCTGTCTCTGTCTTTCTGTCTCTCTTTCCCCACCTCCTCCTCTGGCTAGAAGGGGCTGGCTGTCATTCACTGCTCTGTAGGCCTCATAGTTCTGTGGAGGAGGATACGCAGCAGCTGGATTTGCCTTGTCAAGGGACCCTTGCTACTCTTGCAGAAGCTAACTGGGCAGAAACTAGAATTCTAAGCAGGTGGTCTTTTCTTCCACAGAACATTTAATGTGGCAGAACTCAGCATGATTCTATGGACAATGGCTTGAAGGACATTGTAATGGGATTTGCTGCATGGAATTTTAGTATTTGTCGAGGCAGTAGAATCAGACCAGTTACAGCTACAGGATGCCAACCACCCAGATGGAGGCCAATTCATTTGTCCTTTTGGCCCAGTGACATTTGCGCACTCGAACCCCTGCAGCTTTCGAGTCCAGGACATAGAAGTAACTGAATTCCTGGTACTTTGTTTCTCCTAATGCTGCTATACATCCTTACCTCACGTTCTTAGCTTCAAAATTTACCTTACTAGAAAAGAAATTAGAAACCAATGATAGTAGCAGTCGAGGGCTGGGGAGTCAGTGCAGTTGAAGCCACCTGTTCACAGAACCCATCTCACCAATGGAGTGCCACATTTCAGAGAATACCACAAAGATGAATGCATTCGGCCCTGGGACCCTGAATGGTGTCACACATGCTGATTTGCAGGTGCCATTCATTTTAAATGTGACAAATGTTTAGAATTTGAATCTAAACATGACCCCTTTTTATATATGCCAGACCACCCATGGAAAACAAAACTGAGGTCACCCCAGGGAAAGTGCAAAAACCCTGGACAGGAAATGAGGTAGGACTGGCCAGCATGCTAGCAATGCAGAGACATAGCAAGGAAGCACTGAAGCCCTGGTGAGTGTGGGGAGATGGGCAGGACTTCCTGTCCATATTCTTTTCCATTTACAGAATTACTGAATAATTGGATGAATTGAATTTCATAGATGTTACAGATTTGGAATTTTAAGAAAAAAATGAGATAGAACTACTTATAAATTTCAACCAAAGATGTGTGCAGATTGTTTGGGGACATACCAGAGCCTCTCCAGCAGGGAACTGGCAGGGAGTTTACAGGGGGGGTGGCAGCATCTCCTGATATTGATGGCCCATGTTAGTGAATACTGTAGGATGGTATGTCTGGATATCTGCTCTGCCTGACCTTCTCCTTAAGCCATGTGTGGATTCCGGAATTGGAGGTGCTGGTGAGCAACGAAGAATTCAGAGCAGAACTTTCCAGATTTAGAGATCCTTTCTTGGTGGGAAGACACAGGAACTCAACCAAGTCCAGCCTGGAACTGCATAAATGCATCTGTGAGAAAGGAATCTGAAGTACAAATATCTTGAGCAGTTGGGAAAAAGCTGGAAAAAATTAGCACTTAGACCTGGGGCAGGAGAGAGAACTGCCAATTTGTTCTGTATTCACTGTGACTCACCACCTGCTGGCTGGGGTTTGAGGGATGGTGAGTGGAAGAGGGCGCAAAGGGGAGTTGTTTGAAAGGAGAGGCCAGTCCTATTTGGTGCTATTCAGGGATACAGACAAGTACAGCTGTAAACTGTGGGGATAGGAAAGGCCAGTGACCTTCTTGTAGAGGCTGGTGAGGCTACAGCTACAAAGAACTTAAAGACTTAAGGGGTTGTGACCCTGGCATGATAGACTCTTGGAGAAAGTTCAAAGCAAAGAAGGTTAGAAAGCCCAGTGTGAGGTCAGCCTAGCATCACCATGGAGTTCTCTCAGCTTTGGCTAAGGGCCAACCCTTTTAGGGTCTGCTGGGGTCCTGCTGAGCATGAAGAAGAAAGCTACAGGGTAAAGGGGGGCAGGGGCAGGGAAAGAGGGGTGAATGTTGCCAGCCTGGTGGAGAAAGAAGTGAGTGTTAGGACTTGCAGGGCCCACTTGTTTATGCATTTAACGTTCACATGTGGGGTGACACAGGGGTGAAAAGGAATGATTTGGCTTCTACCATGTTCTTAGGTTTCAGTACAAAAAATGAAAGAAGGAAGTTTATGACAGGATCAAGATTGCCCGGCTATGTGTTGTCACCTCATTTTCTTAGTTCAAGATAGTTTGACACTGTCCTAGGAAAAATGAAATTAGAGCCCAGCTGGGTGTTCCAGGTGAGAGCTCAGAGTCAGTGAGGTTGAAGCCAACTCCAGAGCTTAACCAACATCTCTTTGGGGGTGGTGGTGGAGAAAAGGTACAAAGCTGGGTAAAGGTTGAATAGGGGGGAATGCAGAAACTGTGACTTTGGAGCATGCTTGGGCAGTCACTGGCAAAGTCTAGAGTGAACTTTGTCCTTAGTGTCCACAGGAAGTTTCAGGTGAAAGCTGGGGACCTAAGGGGATCAGAAGGAACAGAGTGAGCTGAACTCTGCTGCAAGTCTCTTTTGAGATCTTGATACAAAATTGCCTTCTTTGAGTGCTTGCCTTCTCTTCTCCTCACTCTCCTAGGTGCTGTGGAAAGTGCTGGCTTCCAGAGACCTGGAGGCTGGTACATGTTCCATCTGGAAGATCCTTCTAGCAACCAGAGCACCACTGTGTAGATGGAGCACCCTAACTTTAGCACCCCCCAAGTCTAAACTGGCTGCTCAGTCCCGGGGTGGGAGAGAAGAAACCAAAGGGCCTAAGGACTCTTTCCAGCTCTAAGATCTTGATTCTCAGATTGATGCACGTGACCCCAAATAAACATTCACAAAAGCCTTCCTGATGCATTGGTCACAGTTGAAGCTGCAGATTTCTGTAGCTTGGGCCATTGGTCAGTCAGGTTCCTTCTCTTGTAGAATTTTTGGTGTTAAACAGCTTTGACCTACCATTTTCAGTACTTTCAGATGATTATAAATAATGATACTAAATGCTGAATAAATATGTAAGATTTCTACAAATATGGAGTCAATCTCAAAGAAAATACACTGATTTCATTAGGATGTCCCACTCTTTCTAGACAGTGATACAAATCCATAGGTATTTAGTTGAAGCAAGCATCTCTTTCAGTCTCTATAAGACAGCTTCTCTTCCCGTTTGTCTCCTTGGTTTGTTTGTGTTCTAATGCGGTACCTTTGAAAGCAGTTCTTATAACATAAAGGCAGAATGTAAGGGCTCCTTGGGAGTGTAGAACTTCAGATCTTGGGTTAAATGAGTCTTGAAGGGCTTGCGTGTATATGCGCGTGTGTATATGTGTATGTACTTACATGAACATGTGCATGCACATACTAGAAGTTTACTGAAATGCTTTTACGCCTCGTGTAATAGTATGAGAAATAGAATTCAAATGTGTTTGGCTGCCACAAACATGTAGACAAAACCTGCAGGATGTATCTATGGAATGAAATGGAAGGCAGACTGTGAGGAGGGGCTGGAGAGATGGCTTAGCAGTTTAAGAGTGCTTGTTCCTCTGTTGGAGGAGTGGAGTTCAGTTCCCAGCACCCTTATTGGGTGGTTCATAACTGCCTATATATAACTGGAACTCCAGGATCTGAAGTGCTCTCTTAGCCTTTGTGAACAATGACACACATGTACACACACACACACACACACACACACACACATGAGGAATAAATAATTATGTAAGTCTTAAAAATACACTGTGAAGAGACTAATGGAATATGGAAAGGGGAGCCCTCCTCAGTTGTATTCATCTGAGGAGAGGATGCACTGGTCCTTCCTAACGGTGAGGATGGAGTCCTACAGAGCAGGTTGATTCAGCTCCTCACACAGGTTAGCAAGTCCTCTGAGTGGCAGCCTCCAGGCTGGAGACACTCGGCTCATTTGCTGCATGCCAGTTGCTTGCTTGATAAACAGAACAAACCCTTGGAGGGTGTTGAAAACAGAGCGGTGTGGACAACGCCTTTGGCTGACAGCATGCTCAGAGAAGCTAAGAAAACAAGGACATAAACTTAAAAGATCTTTTAGGGTTTGTTTACTCAGGCAAAAGGGGTGGAAGCCATAGGTATTAACTCAGTCCATGAATAGAAACAGCTGACCTAGCAGTCAGTTCTGCAGACCCCCTTGCCTTGCATTTACCTCCTTCCTGAGCCTACTCAGCCTTCGCTCTCCCCACCAACCCAACCCACTCCTATCCCACACACAAACTCACAGAGTATTCTTTCTCAACTACCCTCTCAACACACACACACACACACACACACACACACACACACACACACACACCATCCCACAAACACATTCACAGCTAACATTATTTCTTCTGTAAAGATGTGATTTCACTCCCCCACATTTTTTTTATCCACTCCCCCACTTTGTTTTTTTTTTTTTTTTTTTTTTTTTTTTATGTGTATGAATGTACTGTCTGCGTGTGTAGGTTGGTGCACCCTTGTCATGCAATGCCATGGAGGTCAGAAGAGGGCGTGGGATTTCCCTGGAACTGGAGTTACAGACAGTTCTTAGCCGCCATGTGGGTGCTGGGGATCGAACCCGGGTCCTCTGCAAGAGCAGTCGGCACTCTTAACCACTAGGCCATCTCTCCAGCCCCATTCCCCCACTTTGTTTTAGCACACACGAAGGAGATTCATCAGGATGGTTCCATGTATGATATCATGTACATACATGTTCAATGTTCATCCTCATTACCTTTCTTAGCCCCAACCTCTTCTTTCACCTGTGTCCCTTTGTTTTTGTAATTTTGCTTTTTCATCTGATGTATCTTCTAGCTCAGAGAATAGCGTACATTGTTTTCTGTAGTTTCTCAATTATTTTCTACAAGAAAACCTTACTTTTCTAAAGAACCCATCCTGTGTGTATGGTGCCATTTGTTTTCTTTTTCTTCTTTCCTCCTTTCGATTCTCCTTCCCATAGTCTGCCTAGTCAGTGCTGGATCTACACGGATCCTTCATTTACTTGCTAAACTATATCATAACTTACTATGTACTCACCACTAGGACCAGTTCTGGAAATACAGAGGTAAGAGCCATGCATTCCATTCCTAGATTGTTCATCTTCTAGCAGAAAGAGCTCACGTTCTAGACGATTAAATCATAAACACACAGTTGGTTTTGTGCCAAATAACCTCCAGGGTTGAAGCTTCAGCTCTGAGACAGGGAAGTCACAAAGATGGGGAAAGCAAATTTTAAAACAACCCCAAAGTGAAATTGATGAAACTAGTTGAACATGACAGGAGGTTCATATGTCCTTGTTCAGATGGAAAGCATCCCTCCCTATAAAGCACTCAGCTTTAGGAAGGACTATCTTCCAAAGACGCTTGACGAAGTCATCAGCGGTTCTGCTGTAGCCCAGAGGGTGGCAACTGAGGGAACTGGTCACTTGGCTCTAGGCACATATGAACTCTATTCTGGTAAAACTTCTTAAAACTCCTGGGGCTAGACACACTATTGAATCAAGGGAACTTTCGTCACATTGTCTAGTGTCTCTGACCCCCTTCATGGGGTAGAAAAGAGGTAGGTTGAAATTAAAAAAAAAAAAAAAAGAAAAGAGAAAGAAAAAGTCAATTTAGGGCTGGGGAGAAGACTCAGTTGGTAATGTACTTGCCTCAAAACTGTGAGGAACTGAGTTCAGATCCCGAATACCAACATGAAGAGCCGGATATGGTGATGTGCTCCTGTAACCCAGTGAAGAGGGGACAGGATTCCTGAATCTTGCTAGTCACGTAGGCCAGCCTGTGTGGTATAATTTCAGACTAACTTGAGACCCTGCCCAAGGTTTTCCACTTTTCCACTGATTTGCACATGTGTATCATGCATGCTGCACATACTCAAACCCACATGTGTACCTACACAACACACAGGCACAGACACAGACACAGACACAGACACACACACACACACACACACACACACACCAGTGAAAAACCTCTCAATAGAAAGAGTGAATCAATCATGGAGTCAGGACTAAGTGTTGTTAAGAGTAGGGGCTGGGCAGTTGGAAGAGATGGTTTTCACACGGAGTAAAGTCCTTGTTTAATGCAAGGTGAGCCATGTTGTGAGTGAAAGTAGATCTCTTGGAGTAAACTGTTTAACCTGATCTGGGAATGTGATGTACCTTTTATGCTTCCTTTCTCAATGAACTGACATATTTACAGCTTGTAGTTCATTTACTTAAGATGAGGACAAAATAAGGCTCTTGGCATTTCCAGAAAATTCCTCCATCTACCCTCAATCACATGCGCATGCATGCACGCACACACACATGCACGCGAGTTTTTCTTCCTTGAATGAATGTGTTTCATATGGGTGGAGCATCTTGTACCAGGCTCCAGAAATTTAGATGGAAATTTGACTGTTACTACATGGTGAGGCTGTCTGTGGAATGACATGGTTGGTGGGGTTCTTGTCTATAAGAATGGGCAATTTTTCACATGCATTGTGCTCACCCTTGCTGTACAGGAAGCTTGGCCCCTCTCCCAATAAGAACATGTGTTTCGTGGAGCTGCTTTTGGACGCAGATCCTTCTCATGATAGAGGAAGAGAACCTTAGGGTTCATTACCCACATCCATAGGTTTGAGGCTTTGAGACTTCAGGAACACATTGGACACAGCTGTAAGTATTAAAAGAGATTTAGGAGATTTATCTCTCAAATATGGAGAAAGAAGGAAGTTTAAAATCAGGTCAATAGACATTTTGCAGGTTATGGGCAATATAGCCAGAGGAATTCTGCTTAGCTTTCCAGGCTATGAATTCTTTTTATGGCAGGGATTTTGGTGGGCCCTTCTCTGTTTATGAGACAACCCTCCACCCTCTTTCAAAAGGAGGAAGTGGGCTTATATTATTAGTCAGAAAGTTCAAATGGGATGCATGGAAAAACATTCTGACTTCTTGAGAACAGGATAACTGAGAAATCTAGGCTTGGTTTGGCTGCCTTCATATCTGTTTGTGACAGTATAAATTCTACTAGGCCACAATGTCTCCTGAAATTCAGTTTCACTGGTATGTACAATAAACTGGTTATTTCCTTGAAGTTGAAAATCGATCTCACTAGCATTTGTATGCATACTTGGAGTCAGGCACCAGAGTGGGGATAGATAAGATCTCAGATCCCTTTATCCCAGTCTGTGTGGATGGGAACCACCTGCCAAGGAACTGCCAATGGAAGGCCCTGAAAGTCAAATTGGGGACCTGCCCTTCCCTGTGTCCTGCCAGCCTATAGTAGTGGGCTCCACCCACAGAAAGAACAGGAATGTTTTCCAGGAGGATGGTGTTCCAAAGAGTGTTTCTTTTGAAATGTTGTATTAGGCTGATCATCCAGTCTGACATCTGCAGTCACTGTCACTGTTCTTCATTTGAGCTTTGACTCTAGCTTTCCAAGATGGGGCAAGGTCTGCTCTCTATGGCCAGGGAAGTTTAGGAGGCCCACCATTCACAGGGATTTCAGCTGAGCAAGTTAGCTAAGGCTATGATGTCACTTGGGTTGACTAGTCAGTAGTGAGATTCTCTAAGATGTGTGTTCCCCCTACATGTGAAGCCACAGTGAGCCAGGAAAAATATTCAAAGGAGCAGAAGATGTTCAACTCTTTCTTTTATCTCTAGTGGGAGAGCTCCTTGGACCTTGTGTGATAGGGCACAGTGTCAGTTGTTGATATGTATTCATGAGAGAAAGAGAGAGAATATTAGCGCCATGCTTTGTCCCTCAAAGGTAACTGTCCTGTTTGTAAATCTCCACAAAAGAACAGGATTAGAGGTTATCCTCAGATATTCCAGTTTTCTTTTTCTGTGGGTCTGCCTTTCTAGAATCTTCCTGTGCATTTTCAGATTGAGAATGAAACACACTTTTCCCAACTTGCTTCCACACGTGGTGGACAGTGCTTTCCTTGGCTATTCTCAACTTCTCTTTAGAGAAAAGGGACTTTAGTGAACAAGTCTGAACATTTCCCTAGCCCAGATTAAGAGACGATAATGGGGTGAGGTTGGAGAGGGCTTGGCAGGGACCTGACCATGCTTCCAAGGCTTCTGCTGTTTGGGCAGCTGCTGAACTGGAGAACTGTGGACTTCCATTCTTCCCTCTCTCACCAGCTCCATGACAGTGATCCCGCCTGAGAATTTTGTCCCAGTCTCCATTCTGAGAGACAGAACTCAATGCGAAGGAAAGTTCTAAGCTTTAGGGCAAAACTATGTTTTAGTGACTTCTGTGGGTTTTCTATTCTCTGAAATTTAGTGAATGAGAAAACACCATCCAGTATTCAAGATAGCATAGGTGACTACAAGATTTTGTGACCAATGGCAGCTGAGACCCAAGGAAGACTTTATCCACTTTGGTTGTTAGTGGATTTGCACCCTGTGTTGGGAGGCTGTGGCCATTGAAGATGTTGGGGAAGGGACATTTTGGCATCTGGCCTCTGTCTTGACCAAAAGACCCCCCCCCATTTTGCTTTTCTCAACAAGATCCTTTTGTGCATTCTCCTCCAACACTCTAGCCAACTGCTCACCCATTCTAAACTCATAAAAAAGAAATTCTAGTGACCCATGGAAAAGTTCATGGCAGACAAAACTGGTCACAATGCCTCTCTTCTTTGTTCCATGAGCACTCCTCCTAGTTTTCTTTGGCCTGTCATCTGTAGGATTTCTCACTACTTCTAAAATGCCCTGACCTTGTGCAGGCTTGCTGGGTCGCTATGCCTCAGTCAAATTTTGAAACTTGCTACTGTTCTGAAAACACCCCCCAACACACACACACTTTACCATATCAGCTTTCCTTATCTTGCATTCAGTTAATTTTTGGCTCTGAATTTTTGCATGTTAGAGTTTGAGTTGGCTAACAGACTGCTGGTTTAATCTATCGCTAACTTGATATAGGTGGGTTTGGGGTCTTAAAAAGGGCAGTAGGACAAATTGTGAAGTGGTGGAAGTGCGTCTCTGGGACCCAGTGGCTCCCCTTTCCCATTCAGTCCCCTCTCATGGATTTTTTTTTTTACCTGTGTTTGCCCTGAACTAGCTATTTCTTTTGGAAAACACTTGATAAATATAATAATTTTATCTGATTAGGCAGCTATGTTTGTATAATTCCAGAAGTTCTAAGAACATTTCAGGCATCTTCTCACCCCTCACCCCACTTCAATTTGAACAAGAAGTTAGTGGTCTCTAAACTTGGCTGAGCATAAAATACCTGGCTTTTTTTTCATTTCAAATATAGGATTTCAGGTCTTACCTTGGAACAAAAAGAACAGAATCTTGGACTAGAGCTTAGAAATTAGCATTTCAGACAGAGGTCTAGGAAATTCTGCTAACTACTAACTTTAGATGGAAAGTTCCAGTTCCTTTCAATCCTGAGATTTGGTGATCCTATGATTCTATCCCATTACTGATCTGGGAGGAATCCTCCTCTTCGTTGTGACACGTTACTTGGCATAGAACAGACTCGAGTATCTTAGCATTCCTATAGCTATCAGAGGGGAAAATACTTTCTACTCTGGATTCCAAAGATCTTTGTGGAGGGAGGGGTCAGGGTCATTGAAGGTGGTCTCAGGTCATTAGAGCTGCACCCAGCTTTGAAGTCCCGGGGGGAAGGGGATGTCTTTTATTACCTGTTCTTTCTTCTCCCCAACACACCCTAAGCATGGTGCCTGGCAGAGAAAGCACTCTGATAGTTTGTTGAGTTAGGATTATAGGTACCCTGGGTCTTCTCAGCCCAAAGCATTTCATCATATGCAGCTCAATGCACTCCAGGACCCAAAGATGTGAAATGAAAACAGGTTTAATTTATTACATTGTATGTGGGAAGATACTTGCAGTTTTATTAATATTTTTACATTTATTTATTTGTGTGTGTGTGTGTGTGTGTGTGTGTGTGTGAGAGAGAGAGAGAGAGAGAGAGAGAGAGAGAGAGAGAGAGAGGACAAAGTTGTGGGAGTTTTTCTCCTTCTACCCTTTGGGTTCTGGGGATCAAATTCAGATTGTCAGGTTTGGTGGTAACTGCATTTACTTACTGAGCCATCCCTTGGCCTGATATTTGGAATTAAAAAAAAACATAATTGTGTAAATAACAATGGTACTTTTCTCTGATGATGAAATTCCAGCCACTTGGTTAGCTAAACTGGTTTTGCAAAGGTATAGATTGTTGACTTGTATGTGTGTGGTCATTTGATGTGTGGTCATTTGATGTTCTCTAAGGCATTCTATGGGAAAGAATTTGACATTGGTATGGGGGATACAAGAAGAAACACTTAACTCCTACTCTACACTACATGTATAAATGAAATTGAAATAGGTTGTAGGCTGAGATGTGAAAGGGCAATAAAACTTTCATAGAAAGAATCCTTGTTAACTTTAAGATAGACACAAGTTCTTATCCACAGAGTTATGAGCTACAGGAAGAAGATTTGATAGGTTTGATTTCATCACACTGAAAATGAATAAGTTCATATTCATCATGAAATGCAGTTAAGAAAGTAAAAAGGCAGGCTGTAGCATGGGAGAAAACACTCGCCAAAAGACTAGTATCAAGTGTATACAAAGAACTCTTACACTCACTCATTACAAATAATTAAGTTGAAAAAAGTATGGTATCCAAATCACCTAGAAGATGATCAACATTATTATTAATCACCAGGGAACTTAAAATTAAGTGAACAGAGATATTATACCCAGGTTAGAATGGCCAAAATAAAATGAATGACAATGTGAATGTTTGAGAAGAGTGTGTAGAGCTCTTGTGTGCTGTTGGTGGGAGAACAAAATGCTTTTTAGCCAGTTTGGAAACATGTTTGACATTTTCTAATAAGTATAAATATAGGGGGCTGTAGAGATGGCTCAGTGGTTATGAGCACTGGGTGCTCTTGCAGAAGATCCAGATTTGAATTCCAGCACCTATATGATAGCTAACAACTATCTGTAGTTCCAGTTCCAGGGGATTTAACACCCTCTTCTGGCCTCCATGGGCCATGTCACACAGTTGTGACATAAGTGCACTTGCATACATGCATACATAACACTTATACACATAAAAATAAACTGAAAAAGTATTTATGAAACATAAAAATTCATATATATATGAAATTCAAATACAGGTCAGCCTGAGCAACAATGAGACCTTTTCTCTAATAAGAGAGGAAGAAAGAAAGAAAGAAAAGAAAGAAAACACAATGAATAAGGAAGCTGGGTGGGCATAATTATATAATTATTGTCCTATCACTACTATAACAAATTTATTAAAAACTCGGGGGCCTAAATTCATATTACCCTCTCCAAGTTTGGAGACCAGAAAACAGTGTTACTAAGATCGTGATCTGCCTGAAAGCTGGGAAACAAAATTTAAGTCAACGCCTCAGTTCCAGGGCTGCTCACTTGCACGTTAGCTCTACAGGATTATCATAGATTATCATGTACGGCTCTGTAAGTAACCCCCAAAGCCAACTGGTTCTCCAGTGTGTGCACTGGTGGAATCGTACCTCTCACTGATATAGGGACCAAGGGAGGAAGGTGTGGACGTTGTTTTTATCTCCCCAGGGAAGGATTTAGCAACAAAATGCTGAACAAAGAGGTCCATGGTAGCAGAGTCCAGCATGCCATGTTAACTAAAAGCTCATTACTCTTCACCAGGTCATTACTCTTTCTTAAGCTGCATTTCTTAAATGTTTGTTCCCACAGAGAGACAAGTAACTAATACAAATCAAACTCATCATCTAGTGGTGAGGTGTCCTGGATTAGTGTTGTCTTGGTGGAAAGTTTCCTTTTGTAGAACTAAAAAGCATTTTGCTTAAAAGAGTAACCACTAAAGGGTCAAACCAAGCCATGTCCATCACCACTGTTTATACTCCTGTCCTGAATCTAGCAGTCATGTTCCCCATCATGTGTAAAGAGCTACCAGACTGTTTCTCTTAATAAGAATCTCTAAGTCCGTTATCTCATAAGGATTATTTCACTAAATTCAAACTCATAAAATAAATAAAAATAATTAAATAAACCTAACCAAAGACACCGAAGAGCTCTTCAACAAAAATTTTTAAACCCTGAAGAAGGAAATTGAAGAAGACATCAGAAGATGGAAAGACCTCGCATGGCTCATGGATTGGAAAAATTAATATAGTAAAAATGTCCATTCTACCCAAATTAATATACAGATTTAATGCAATCCAATTAAAATCCCCAAGAGTTTCTTTACGTGTTTGGAAAAAAAATCCTTAAATTCATATGGACAAACAAAAGACACTGAATAGCTAAAGCAACCCTGAGTGGAAAGAGCAATACAGGGGCGAAAATCTCTATACCAGACTTCAAACTATACTACACAGCTATAGTCATAAAAACAGCTTGGTACTGGCACAGACCTGTAGACCAATGGAACAGAACTGAAGATCCAGACTTGATCACATACAATTTCAGCCACCTCATATTTGACAAAGGGCCCAAGAAGACACAATGGAGGATAGACAGCATCTTCAGCAAATGGTGTTGGCGAAACTGGATCACCACTTGTAGAAGAATAAAGTTAAACCCCTACCTCTCTGAAATTGTGAACTTCTGCTTGAAACAGTAAACTTTTGCATTGAACATTTTAAAAGAGACTGAGAAAAAGATGAAAAACATGTTTGGCAGAATGCATGAGCTCTTGGTGGGGTGAGCTGGGGCAAGGAAGGGGACTGGGTCTAGATTCAATTGGAAATTTTGTATGAAATACACAAAGCTTCAATAAAATTGGCTTTGAAAAAAATAAATAAAAGAAAAATGAAATTATGAAATTTGTAGGAAAATGAGTGGGACTGGAATATACTATATTAGGTGAGATAACCCAGGTTCTGAAAGACAAATATTGTATGTTCTTCCATAAGTGGGTCCTACCTTGTAATTGAAAAATACATGTATTTAGGTGGATAAGTGTGGATAGAAGCCAGGACACTCTAAAAGGACACACGAGATGGGAATAAAGAGGGTTTAAAGGAGGGGGTGGGAAGTCAGTAGAGCACAAGTGGAAGAAAGTGGAGGGGGCAGTACCAGAACTAGGAGGGGGCAGTGGGAATGGAAGAGCGGGGAGGTGGGGAGGACTGGGCGGACAGCCAAGATTAAATATGGATGAAAATGCCATAAGGAAACCTGTCACTTTGCAAGCTAATTAAAAATAAGTAAAAAATGAAGCTTCCTTTAGGTCAGCTACTCTGAGAACTCATTTTTTGTTTGGAAGATGAGGTATTCTGCCGAAGAGATGAAGCTACCTTTGCAAAGCCTGGGAGAATGTTTCCTTTCAAGTGTGCTTTACAAATCAACAACAAAAAATTTGTGGAGAGTCATTAAAAACTCATTGAAAATTATGAAGATGAATTTATCAAATGCTTATTCAAAACAAAAATGGATGATGCAGATAAAAATGTCAGTCATAGCACTATGCTGCTCCTGAGATGCTCTTCCTAGAAGAGAAGAGACATAGAAGAGGTGATGCTGATAAGAAAGAGGTGAGAGAGACTGGATAACAGAGGTCCAAGAAGGACGGGTGATCTCGAGGGAGCGCTAGGCCCAGAATGCTCAGTGCCTTAGCAGAGAAAACCTTCCAGCTTTGAAGGAGATCTGAGGCTCACTTGAGCTTCCTGTTGAGGGCATCCATGATGGTCCTACACTGGAGCCCATGTTCTCATTCCTGGGACCTGGGACTGTGCTGATTCACCTGGAAAAGAGACTCTGCAGACAGGAAGGGTCTGAAGGTGGGGGTTAGGGGGAGACTAGTTTAGTTCAACCCATCTCAAACGTTATTGTAAGTGAAGGAGAGGAACATGGGAATCAGAGATTTGAGCAAGCTGCACTGCGTTTCCATGGAAATAGAAAATGCCATCAAATTACAAAAGTAAGGTCAAATTTACAAATTTCACAGGAAAGAATAATGTAAAAAGAATTCTTTTATAGTGGATGGAATGAAAATCAGGTATCCAGAGTTCTTAATTCAAGAAAAATCAAGTGTGAGTTTTAAAAAAAATATTGAAAATATTTTGAAATGAAAATAGTTAATTAGAAATAAAGATAAGAATAAAATGAAAATAACATGTGGAAAAATAATAAATATAAACATATTGCTCTATGCCTCAACCATTAATTTGCATATTCCCAGAAGAAATGAAAATTCATCTCTAAGGACTATGTAGGTAAGCTTTTGCATAAGTAAAAGTGTCAAACTTGACACAAGGTAAATATTTTTCAATAGGCTATCTAAGAAATAAGGTGATAGTACATTAGCACCATGAACTATTATTCAGCAATAGAAGTTACTGGCATGAACAACAGTTGGATGCTTCTTGTTTTCCATTGGTGGTGATGGATAGGCTGGTCTCGAGGGTTCAAAATGGCTTTCCTCCAGTGTTTGTAGGCTCTGCTGGAATTTTGGTCTAGAGTAACTCCATGTAGCCTTCCTACCTCGGCAACTTCAGGTCAGGCTGACTTAAAGAAGTATTACAGGAGATTGGGCAGAAATTGCATGGCTTTTGCTAATCTAGTCTTGGAGTCACTCCTGTTGTATTCTGTTGATCAAAGCATTCACAAGCTTCTGAGAGGCATGGGGTGAACACATGGACCCCAACCTCTCAGTGGGAGGAATGCCTCAGATTTTACACTATGATGGAAAAACAGTTGAGGAACTTTTCTGCAGCTGCTGGAAATTGTCTTGCTTTCAGTGATGAGTACATGAATATATACAAAACGGCCGTAGGACATGTTTAAAATCTGTGTGCTTGTATAACACTGTGATTTAAACAATCTGCACAATGCCCAAGATGGTTTACCGTTATTATTTCCCCCAAAACCCGTGAGTCAGTAATTTTGACCTCATTTTACAGATACTTTATTCTCTTTACTATCTTGCCAATTTCAGAACCAGTTTTACTGGTTTTTAAATGTTTTCTTCCAATGACATCACGTGACAGGGATGAGCACTTCATCTATTCCTTGGTTAATATCCATGAACAACACACTGGGTGCTGAGTACTGGGCTAGGAACTGGAGATAAAGAAAGAGCAACACATGCTTGCCTTCAAGGGATTCAGAGTCTATAGACGACAGATGCATATGTGTAATCTTTTTTATTTCTTTAATTTTTTTTTAAATTTTGAGACAGGGTCTCCTTTTAGTCCCAGCTGGCCTGGAGCTTGCTATGTAGACCAGGCTGGCCCTGAATTCGCAGAGATCTACCTGCCTCTGCCTCCCAAGTGCTGGGACTAAAGGCGTGCACCACCACGGCCAGCCCAAGATGGTTCTTAGCCACTATGTGGGTGCTGGGAATCAAACCCGGGTCCTCGGCAAGAGCAGTCAGTGCTTTTAACCGCTGAGTCATCTCTCCAGCCCCATATGTGTAATCTTATAGTGTGGTTTCTGTTGTATTTCGTGGAACACATTCTCTAAATTCCTGACTCAGAATCCCACCCAATAAAATGACTGGTACTTATTAGGTTATAAAAAAGCGCGAACCCCCAGATAAAAAGGCACATGAGGCTTAAGTACTGCAGGCACATGATTTACTTCCACGTGGGACAGGGCCACCTGCAGGCATGTGGTGGAACAGGAGCAGGAGAAGTGGACAGGGGCTAAGGCAGGAGGAGGGGCAAGATGGCGCCTGGCACCCACCCACTTATAGCCATGGGGCGGGGCCTCAGGGACAGGGGAAGAGGTCAGAAGATTGACAGATTCTGGAGGAACTGGGCATCTGTGTATCCCTCGGGATTCCGGGAAGCCCAGACCTAATAGTACTCATGAGCACAAACGGACAGAATATTTGAAATCAGAATTTGTTCTAGATAAAATATGGTCCCAGTAGACTGGCACACGTAAAAAGCTCTTTCGGGCATGTCCAACCTTTTGAAATTGCCATATGACATTGTCATCTACAAAGTTTATTCTTGGCCACTATCTAATTGAGTTACGAAAAATTTACACATAAAATCTCTCGTGATATTTTAATTAAATTTAAGGTTTTGTGTTGGGTCACATTCATGGCTATTTTGGAGCACATATGTGGTCTGTGGCAGGCTGTGGTTTGGACACCCCTGCAAGAAGGCCGAGAGCATGGGAACATTGCTGGAAGAAGATGAGATTGCTAATCATGCTTCCTAAGTGCCTTGGCTCTGCTCATAGCTTTAATCCATTCTCTGTCCTAATCTGGACAACATCCCCCAGTATTGTTATTTGCCACATTTTGCATTCAAAGAAATCGACACTAGGCATGATTAACGACTTTCCCAGGTCTTGTGGGCAGTGGGTAGCAATGGGTGGGACTGACTCCAGGACTGCCTGTCTATTGTTGGGGGAGGGCTTGAAAAGTTGGCCTTCTCTTGAGAGGTCTTTGATTACCTTTCTCCTTCTGAAACCCCTCAGGAGGTGTGTTGTGCTTGTGTTTCTCTTTATGTTCCCAATATTCAGTTTATGTCCTTTGGTACCGTGTGGGGCTTCGAACTCTTTTTGGAAAAATGTAATTTTTAAATTTCTTCCAAATTCTAATTGTCTTCTTAGTAATTTAAAATTGGCAACAGGAGGAATGTTCACACTATTGGAGTCAACAGATACTGCAAATTGGTTTCTTGGGAATGAAAGTGAGAGAAATGGGAGGACCAGCTTTTCCAACACATCATATCACAACTTCACTTCCCCTAAACTAGACCCCGAAAGTCTACACATGTAATTATATGTATAACCTTTTGGCTTTGTGTTTCAGAAATGTGTATTATTATTTTTGTAGTGTTGGGGATTGGTCCCAGGTATCTGCATATACTAGCCAAATACTCAATCACTGAGCTCTATCCACAGATCTTGGATTTGGGAGGTAGAGTCTCACTGTTTAGCCCAGGCTAGCCTTGACTCATGATCCTACTGCTTTGTGGTAGAATTAGAGGTATGCATGATAAATGCATGCGATCTGGTTAAAGTCTTCTGAATACATGTAAACTGAATGCACATAAACTGAATGTGGTTACATTTTATTATCTAACAAAACTTTTATTGTTGTTTTAGAGTTTGAAGTTGACTTGATTTTACCATCCACCTTCTTTTTCTTTTGTTTTTCATTTTAATAACAATTGGGATCGATTTGGTCCACGTTTGAGGTGTTTCAGCCTTTCCCCTTGACCTTGTTACTGAACCCTGTCCAGAAGTGAATTAATTGTGCCTTTACTCCCATGGGTCTTGGAGTCATGTAGTGCTGTATTCCTTGAGGCCTCAGCTTGATGTTGCCACCCATGATCTGTTGTTCATGCCCGTTTTTGTTTTTCTTTCATTTTCAGTATTCTCAGGCTCCAGGGGCTCAGCTACCTTTGACTCACAGGTGTCACTTTGTTGATCTATGGCAAACAGTCTGCCCTTCTTTGTCAACTTCCCAACGTGTCTCACCATTGTCACTGGCTGGCCTGAGATACAATGGCCTTCACTAAAGAATATGCAGTGTTGACTTTCTGGAAACAGTTTGGGGCTCCATCAATCAATAAGAGGCTGATAGAGCCTGTTACATTGTACTGGCCTGGGTTTGGAGAGAAAGAGAGAGAGCGAGCAAGAGAGCGAGCAAGAGAGAGTGAGCGAGAGAGAGAGAGAGAGAGAGAGAGAGAGAGAGAGACTGCTGGCCCTGCAGCATAATCTGGGCTGTTTCTTCTAGGACGTGGGTGGATATGATTTTCTAATTTTTCTGCTCACATTGTTAGATTTACCTCATCTATCTTCTGTGGAAACCTTTCCTGTTCCTAGGTGGAGATAGCTGTGAGTTACTATTGAGTGTGAGCAAACCAGATTATTCACAGATCAACCCGTCATATTGGCAGTCGGGTTTTGCCCTCCGTGACATTTATTGAGTGTTTACTGAATTCCAGGTGCTCTGCCAAGTGCTCCAAGAGCATTGTCTCATTTTATTGTGACAATGTCTCACATGATGAAGCTAAGCCTTAGAGAGATTAAATAACATTTTTCATGGTCACATAGCAATTAAGCGTGTGAGTCAGAATTTGAACTCAAGATTGCCTGTTTCCAGGCCATATAATCTCCTAACTTCTCTGCTATGCTTTCCTGGCTCTCTGAAGGACATCATAACTTAACCATCAGAGAATAATACCTATCTATGTGCCAGATTTGGGGCTAGGAGTCCAAAGATAAATGAGATACAGTTCCTGCTTTTGGGAAGCTCTTGATTTAATGCACAACACAGACAATCTTATAGATAGGTAATATTTAGTCAAGGCATTACTAGGAGTTGAGGGAGTTGATATGGCATCAAGAACACACTAGCTCCTGTGTTTGAAGACTGAAGGAGTATGCAGGAGATTGCAGAAGGGTTTAGGGATGTCTTGTAGGGTTGGAGACATGGGGGACCCATTTCTCATCCTCAGTGCAGAGTCTGTCTTCCTGAAGACAGAGTCAGCAGATAAGCCATCCTTTACTCCAGGACACCATGATCTCAAGGAGAATAGAATCAGCACTGGTGAAATGGCCTAGATATTTTTCCATCTAAAGCCTAGAACCCTGTCTGGATGTATATGAAAGGCTAATTCAAATTATTTGCACTGGGCTTGGGAGTGGGAGTGGGGGGTAATAGTGGTATGTCAGAGAAGACCTGTATGGAATTCTGAGACTGGATTGAAGACCCAGGACCACCCTGGCTATTCTCTGGCATTAAGACCTTGGGCAAGTCATTTTTTCTTCCAAGAACTCAGCTTTTCAGTATGAAAAATGAAATTATGCCTGAATGATCTTGCAGTGCCTTCTAAGATTCTAGGACATGTGTATTTTCTGAGTTGAAATCTAGGGAGAGAATCTGCCCAGAAGCAGCTTTCCCTTCTGGGTATAAATTGAGCTGAGCTACTTCCCATGTCAAACAGGCTGACATGGTGATTAACTGGAGACTTAGGTCCTCAAGGTCTCTACTTAGGAGATACAGTGTCCATTCTTGTCTTTGACCTGAGTGTTGGTCTAGAATGTGCTTCTGTTTCCACTCAGGTTGCCCTCCTCCCTCACCCTCAGGTTGGGTGAAGCCAGTTAGAATGGAGATGTATTGGTAGGACGACAGTCATCTCATCTTTGTGTTCTTTTTTATTTATTTATTTTTTATGTGTATGAATGTACTATCTGCATGTAGGTTTGTGCGCCCGTGTCGTGCAATGCTGCAGAGGTCAGAAGAGGGTCTCAGATTCCCCTGGAACTGGAGTTCTCCTGGAATTGGAGTTACAGACGGTTCTTAGCTGTCATGTGGGTGCTGGGGATCGAACCCGGGTCCTCTTGAAGAGCAGTCGGTGCTCTTAACTGCTAGGCTATCTCTCCAGCCCCATCTTTGTGTTCTTTTTACACCATCTTCTTTGCTTTGTTGCTGAATTCCATTTAATCTGTGAGCAGTGAATCAGTTCCCTTCATTCTAATGCCTAGAGTTCCTGAAGGCTACAGTTATTTTTCTCTTGTCCCAAAACACCTCTGCTACTTACTCTCTGTCAAAATACTTACACTGGAACATTTATATGTTCTGACACCAACCAGCTGAGCTAAAGTCTCTGTCCATCTGTAAAGCGAAGTTCTGGGTCTACATTAGTCACTGGCAAACCATAGTTCTGGGCCAAATCTTACTCATGGCCTATTTTTGTAAATAAAATTTTATTAGGGCTCTGCTAACCTGTTTACCTTCCATTAGTAGAGGCTTTCATGGTAGTAGTAGTAGTAGTAGTAGTAGTAGTAGTAGTAGTAGTAGTGATGGCCACTGTATAGCCTTCAGAGGCTAACATATTTGCTTTTTGCCCATTTATAGCAAAGTTTGCCAATCTCTAGTCTGGAGAATTCTTAAGATTTCTTCTGGTTGTGACTTTCTTGAGGTTAAATTGTGTTTGTTTTTATTTTATGTGCTGAAGTATCTTGCCTGCTTGTAAGTGCACCCATGTATGCAATGCCTGTGGAGGCCAGAAGAGAGATCTTGATCACCTGAAGCTGTAGTTGTGGACAGTTGTTAGCTTCTAAGTAGGTGCAGACACTGAACCAAGGTCTTCTGCAAGAGCAGCCAGTGTTCTTCTCTGCTGAGCTACCTCTCTGCATCCCCACTGTGGTTTTTAAAAGGTGAATCACAGTTTTCCATCAACCCAACATGTGCATTTAAGGTCTACCAGCACATGTAAAGTATTGGGATCCATGCTAGGATTAGCATCCCTACTACACGTAAATTCTGTTTGATCATGGCTATTTCAGTATGCCATGGCCCTTTAAAGTTCCCTCAGCCTGGAGTGCCCATCTTCATTCCATTGCTGTTCCAAGAATCCCTTCCTGGCTCCTCCAGGCCAGGCCGCATGCCCAACATTCTCTGCACTTTAGTAGTATCATATCCACTGTTTTGTTTTGTGATAACGATGCTTATCTCCTCATACTGAAGATTGATGTTTCATCTTCCCTCCTTCCTTACTTAGTTCATTATAAAATATTTGCCAGGTGCATTGTTAGGACCAGGAATTCATGGCAAATAAATTATGGCCCAGAGGCTTTCAGAATAGAGAATAGAGAATGGTGGATTCTCCTCTACCAAATATATGGCAAGCATTATTATTGAGATTTCATCTAAAATTTTTAAGAGCAGTTGTAATTCTGTAATAACCAGAATGAATTTGCCCTTTCCTTCTTGACTACAGTGCCACTAAGCCTGAATTAGTCAGCAAGTAGATGGTAATATGGCGATCATTCTTCCCTCGGACTTGGACAGGTGGTACTTCTGGTCTGGATCTCATACTTGACAAGGTCCTCTGCTGATCATTTTCCTTGCATGTCCCTACTCCGGGGGTGACACCAAGTGATGCGTCTCCCTGGAGCTTGTATTTGCATCCTCTTCTAGATCATGTTCCTGGTATCTAGCCTATTGCCCACATGGCCCTGAGCCTCCTTGGGTCTCTCTTCCAAGCAGTGAATGTGCTGCCACCCTGTACATGCCTAGACCCTAAGGGTGGCTGAGGAGGGAATTATTATGGGGTCTTAGGGGTGTGGACAGAATTTGGTCATGTTGCACAGTCTAGCATGATCATGTTATGTGTTAGCCTCTTTATTGCACAGAAAGTTAACTGGGATAGGGGAGAGAAGAGAGCTATCATTTTCAGGGACTAGGGCTGGATCTTTGGATAGTATTGGATATTTTTCAAATTCAAATATGGCCACTGAGATAATTATGAAGGAATTTATTTATTTATTTATTTATTTATTTATTTATTTATGTATTTATCTTTTTAAGACAGGGGACTAAGGATAGATCTCTGGAGAGTATTGGATATTTTTCAAATTCAAATATGGCCACTGAGATAATTCTGAAGGAATTTATTTATTTATTTATTCATTCATCTGTCTTTTTAAGACAGGGTCTCCCTG
The DNA here is from genome assembly GCA_009823505.1 of Rhizomys pruinosus. NCBI lineage: Eukaryota > Metazoa > Chordata > Mammalia > Rodentia > Spalacidae > Rhizomys > Rhizomys pruinosus. Next base: position 697,687 of record VZQC01008945.1, read on the forward strand.
TGGCCTTAGCTGGCCTGGAACTCACTCTGTAGACCAGGCCAGCCTTGAACTCACAGAGATCTGCCTGCCTGTGCCTCTCTAGTGCTAGGATTAAAGGTGTGCGCCACCACGCCCGGCAGGATTTTTTTCTTTAAAGAATTTTAGATAATTTCCAGAAATAGTTCAGAGGTCTCAAGTATATTTTCTCCAGCTTCCATTAATTTTAACATTATATGTAATCATGATACCAGTATCAAAACCAATTCTTATTGGGAAAACTAGTGCCTAATGTCTAAGCTAGGAAGGTCCTCATCTGGGAGGAGGTGACTGGCTTTTCCAAAACTAGAACAGGGATCCTAGAATTTGGAATTACTAGGTACTCAGGAGGTAGTTCCTGTCACTATGGATACCATTATGGAAAGCCAGAGGCTTCAGGAATTGAGGCTCAGAGGTCCACCCAGAAGGCTGACATTATTAACCTGGCAGGATTCTGATGTCTCCTTTAACCTTATGAATCTATGATGTGAAATCTGTTGAGGAAGCAAATACTGTCTGCTAGCCACTGGCTGTAATTAACAAGAAGTCCCTGGAGTCTACAGATGAGGAACCTATGATTATGAAATTGTCAGATTTGAGTAGACAGTATGAATATTTGAGGAAGCCTGATGTTTTAGGCATATAGGCACATGCAGCAAGCTATTTTGGCTTGTCATTCCTTGGACGTTCATCTTGTTCTCCACTTGCTACACCATGAAGAGAGTATATTCTGCTTCTCTACTTTGAGCTCAGTGACCCAGGGTGAGCTCAGTGACCTTGGCCGAGCAGCTTCATTCTTGGGCTTCTTGCCTTGAGAGGGGATCCAGCCCTGAGATCATTAGGTGACCTTTACTCTTGACTTCTGTGTTCTGAGTGTGTGTGTGTGTGTGTGTGTGTGTGTGTGTGTGTGTGTGTGTGTGTGGTATATGCATGTGTGTACACAATGTGTTAGTCCGTACATGTGCATATGGAGACAGGTGGTCGACTCTAGCTATCTTCCTGTATCATTCTCCAGCTTATGTTTGAAGCATGGTCTCTGACTGAACCTGGACTTCATGATGTTGGCTAGACTACCTGGCCAGCAGGCCCCTGGGATCTGCTTGTCTGTGCCACCTGGCACTGAAGTTTTAGGTCCATGCTGTCATCCCCAGAGTTTGCATGATATGAACTCCACATCTCATGCTTGCATAGCAAGCACTTTACCCACGGAGCCAGCTTCCCAGTCCCTTCACGACTTTTATTTTACTTCTTCCTCACCTCAGGTTATTCTCCATTTTTTCTTTCCTTTCTGCCTTCTCATCCTCAACTTCTCTTTAGCGCTCAAATTCTCTCTCTCTCCCTCTCCCTCTCCCTCCCTCCCTCCCTGCATTTACTTTCCATCCTCTTAAGTATAATGGTCTTTCTATGCTGGACCTTCATGGCCCACCAAATACTGAGGCAGTTAATTCAAATGAAAGGAGAGAAAAGGAGGGAATTAAATCATAGTATTGGCAACTTGCAATTTGCTTCAGTTGCAGAAAAATGTCCTTAGCTTCCTTGAATATTGAAGCATTGATGAAGAACAGATTTCCTCTGGCAGTGTAAATTCCCCTCTGTCCGAGTTTGGCAGGGGGACTGCCTTGCCTGATATTATTATAGGCATTTTGATATGTTCCCTGCTTAGCAAAAGTTGGAACACATTTCAACCAACCTCTGTATTGATGTAAAACCAGTTTTATTTGTAATGAGGGTGTATTAAAAATATATATACATTTCCACTGATTTCTTGCTCTTGGGAGGCCGAGATCTGATGACATCCACATAGGAAGGCCTGGGTTTTCCACCCTTTCTCCACGAGGAAAATGCTGGAATTAGACGCTCCCCTTGTTAGACTTCACTGATTTTAATAAACATTTTCCTCTCTTCAGTTTGCCCAGTGACATAGAAGCAGATGGACGTCAGTTGGATGGGTCTCCTAGAGGTCACCTTTTGCCTGGGATAAAGACTTGATGATAAGGGGCCTGAATCAGGCAGCATCTGAGGGAGGCGTTAGGGATACCGTTCAGGAGAAAAGTCAAGCTTGGGAGAAAACACATGGATGCAGAGAGGCGGCTACTCCATTGTCATCCTGCTATGTACAGGAGTGTCAGGAGTGAATGGTGATAAGCGACAGGGACACGGACGGCAGCAGGGACATGGACAGCAGCAGGGACACGGATGGAGGAAGGGACATGGACGGCAGCAGGGACACGGATGGCGGCAGGGACACGGATGGCGGCAGGGACACGGATGGCGGCAGGGACACGGATGGCGGCCTGCAAGGTTATTATGAAAGAAGGCAGGGACAGTGAGATAGAGAAGAGCGCTGGAATGCTGTGAAGGCCAGAAATGACTAGTTGGGGAGGGGAGCTTTTCTTTGGAGGATGTTCAATGCCTTCTCTCAGGATAGATTCATCCTTTTGTTTAGTATCTTGCCTCACTAAGCCTCCCCATTCAAACACACATGCATCTTCCGGCCAGAGACCCAGCAAGTATAGTCATAGAATCCAGTTTGGCAGGAACCGTAGATGCTGCCCAGCTTAGGGGGTTTAACCCAGAGTTTCTGAGAGTTCTGAGAATGCCTTGAACTGACAAACAAAATCACACCTGTGGTCATTTTTTTTTTCAGGGTTAAAAGATTTTTTGAAGGACTGTCTCCCAGGTCACCATGATCCAAAAAGTCTCCAGCCTCCTGGTTTTGTTCAGCCCTCATACTGAATGCTGTGAGAACCAAGGACCAGAGAGTTGACATGGCTTACCTGAGGCCTTATAGAGAGTTACCAGGATTCTCTCTGTCTATAGTTACTGTCTGGAGATCCTAGAGACTCTACGTCTAGCAGCTTCTTTTGAACATCCCCCATGAGGGCTGTTTGGGGCAGACTTCTGCTACCTATATCAGACAGCTGATAGTCCTTAAAGGATGTTTCATTAGAGCTGGTTTTTTTTCTATGTCCCTTTAAAAATTTTTTTTAAATTTTTATTTATTTTTGAATGTGTATGAATGTACTGTCTGCATGTAGGTTTGTGCACTGGTGTCATGCAATGCTGCAGAAGTCAGAAGAGGATGTTGGATTCCCCTGGAACTGGAGTTAAAGACAGTTTTCAACTGCCAGGTGGGTGCTGGGGATCAAATGAAGGTCCTCTGCAAGAGCAGTCAGTGCTCTTAACCACTAGGCCATCTCTCCAGCCCCCTATGTCCCTTTTTGAAGTCAGCCTTTTGGCCCACAGCGTAGTAGCCCAAGCCTCTCTAGTTCGTTCTGGGGCTTGATGAGCAGAAGCTTTAAGATTCAAGCTTTGAGAAGTTCTCCGTGTCCATGGGTCTCCTATCTGCACTGTCAACTCACTCTAGACTGAAAATATTCAGGAATAAAAATGAATTATGTGGAGATTTTTCTTATGATTCCTGAAATAATTCAGCATAACAACTATTTACATTACATTTATATTGTATTAGATATTGTAAACAATCTAAAGAAAAGCTAAAGTTTATGGGAGAATAGCTGTTGGTTAGAGACAACTGCTATACTAGTTCTGCAGAGTTTTGTATCAGCAAGGGTCTTGGAACCAATCCCCATATCTATAGTGAGATGGCTGTACATGATTCAGCCCTGTGGATTTCTACTTAACTCTAACTATACCACTGTTTTCTTTGTTCCTAAGTGAATCCAGATTCAAAACCAGTTGAGGTGACACATTGATCAAGAGGACTCACTTGGCAACAACTCGATTATGGCTTCTTTTTGGCTTTGTCACTCCTTACTAGGGCCTCTAAGCTCCAGCTACTCTGGTCAGTTTTCTTTTATGCCCTGTTAGCCCATGCTTTGGTGCAAGCTGTTCTTTGTCTTGGAACAACTTTCCTCTGGAAATGCTCTTTGAACTCTTTAGGACTTGCTCTAATAATGTCCCCTGTGGGGAGCTTTTTCTGACTTTCTTGGGAAGAGTTGGGGCTCCTTTCTTCCCATCTATGTACCTGGCCTGGGGTTCATCAGTGTGCCTTGGTAGATGTCACCTGTCCATAGCAGCCTGTGAACTCCTGTAGTAGAGGGACTGTACAGCACAATAGAGGGCAATGTTTCTTCCTTCCAGTTAGTGAAAGGTGCTAATGGCATCAAGTGGGGCAGAGTTCAGAGATGTGGCTAAACCCTCACAGTACACAGGATAACAAAGAATGATCGGGTCTCAGATGTCAGTAGTGCTGCTGTTGAGAGACCTGCACAGGGAATCAAGGAGCTCTGGTAGAGTCCTCAGTGGCTGATACAAATGTGCCCAGGTTGTGGTGCTGGAGAGATAGTCTAATGGTTAAGAGCACCGACTGCTCTTGCAGAGGACCTGGGTTTGATCCCCAGCACCCACATGGCGGCTAAGAACCGTCCGTAACTCCAATTCAAGGAGAACTCCAGGTCAGGGGAAGAGAATTCTGGTCCAGAAAGGCAGGGAGACACTATGTAGTCCAGGCTGGCCTCAGATGTCCAGTCTTCTTCACCCTCCCCAGGGGCACACTATTATGCCCAACTTCATGTTATTAATCTTAATGTAAACCCTAGACATAGTGCTCTGGTTTGGTTTCCCTTGCTGTGATGAACACCAAGATTTGAAACAAAAGGTTTATTTTACGTTACTACTTACAGTTCTTCATGGAGAGGAGCCAGACCAGGAACTCAGGGCAGGAACCTGGAGGCAGAAACTGAAGTAAAAAAAAAAAAAAAAAACCACACTGAGGAACACTGCTTACTGGGTGGCTCTGGCCTGTGCTCAGCCTGCTTTCTTATATAACCTAGGACTCCCTGTGCAGGGAGGGGTGGCACTCCCCCACAATGGGCTGGGCCCTCCCACATCAATCAGCAATTAAGAAAATGTCTCACAGACATGGCCACAGGGCCACCCAATGGAGGAGATGCCTCAGTGTGGTCCCCTCTTCAGCTGTGTCAAGACGACAGCTGAAGCTCTTTGCTGTAGGATTGGAAGGAGATGATGTCCTAGCTTGAAGTCTTCCATGAAGAATTATTTTCTCTTTCTCAGGGGATTGTCAGACTATTTTCTACTCAGAATTTGAGCTGTTTGGACAAGGCTCACCCACATTATGGAAGACAAACTGCTTTCCTCAGTTAACCAATTTAAGTATTAGCTTTATTTAAAAACTCCCTCACAGAAACATATAGAATGATGCTTGACCAAAATATTTGGGCACCATGTGGCCCACTTGAGTTGACACATGAAATGAACCATCACATGTATGATGAAGATCCCTGCCTTTGTCTTACAGATGAAGAAAGGAGTCACAGATAGTCGAAGCCAAGTGCCCAAGGCTGGAGAGCTGGTGGGTGGCAGAGTTAGGGTTTCAAGTGTTGTAGCCACTGTACGTTCTTCCGAGTCCTGACTTTTACCATCTTGCTCATGGAAGGGGCAATAGCCAACCACACCCAGTCTGACTTGGTGGACCACAGTGAATGTTTCAAGCTTCAGAATGTCTCTGTTCCCATCTTTCTTTAGTTGTCTGGGGTTCCTCCATGAGATGGAAGTCTTTGGGGGACCTATGAGTTAAATACTTTGCCTGTGGAGATAGAGTATATGTGTATGACTTCTATCAGTAAGCTCAAGCCAGCTTTATCCAGGCATCCTACAGACTCATGGGGCCACAGGATAGAGAGCTTGAGAAGTAAATTTAACTGGAGCAAGCTTGTCCTCCTGTGGCTCCAAGGAGGGTGTTGTGGGTCTCAACTAGCTCAAGAAGAGACTGAAATCCTCAGAGAAGAACTGGCTTCCTTTCTATTTCTGGTGATGGGAACCTGGCTGCCTCACAAAGTAACCCATTATATTGTTAAGAGCACTGTAGTGGTTTTCTGTTGAAATCTGCTTCCTCTCATTTGGGAGTTAAAGAATAAATGGTGTCTATCCTACCTAAAAGCATTTCAAAGCTTTGAAAACAGAGATCATGTCTCCATGAGATTTCTTTTTCTATGCTAAATATTTCTAGTTCCTCCCAGCATTCTTCCTTGAGATTAGTTTATATCTTCCTCTGGCTATATTCTATGCCCTTTATTTTTTTATTTTTTATTTTTTAGTTTTTTGGTCTTTTTGAGACAGGGTCTCCCTGTAGCACCAGCTGTCCTGGAACTCACTCTGTAGACCAGGCTGGCCTTGAACTCACAAAGATCCACCTGCCTCTGCCTCCCAAGTGCTCTATGCCCTTTAAAAACACCAACTGTTTACTTCTCATCTGACCATTAGCAGAGTGAAATAGTACCATTCATCGTTCATTTTTCTGGGACTGTGTTACTTCACAACATATCTTCTAACTCCAGCCATTTACCTGCAAAGCTCATGATGTCATCTTTTTATTTATTTATTTATTTATTTATTTATTTATTTATTTATTTATATGAGTGTACTGTCTGCATGCAGATTTGTGCACCTGTGTCGTGCAATGCTGCAGAGGTCAGAAGACAGTTTCGGATTCCCCTGGAACTGGAGTTCTCCTGGAATTGGAGTTACACAGATGGTTCTCAGCTGCCATGTGGGTGCTGGGGATCAAACCTGGGTCCTCTGCAAGAGCGGTCGGTGCTCTTAACTGCTAGGCCATCCCTCCAGCCCAATGTCATATTTCTTTACTGCTGCATAGAACTCCATCGTGTAGATGTACCACATTTTCTCTATCCACTCATCAGTTGAGGGGCACTTGGGTTGGTCCCAGCTCCTTGCTATTGTGAAGAAAGCTGCAATAAATGTGGCTGTGCATGTATCTCTGTGGTAAGATGAGTCTTGTGGATACATGCCCAGGAGTGGTATGGCTGGGTCAAGTGGCAAGTTCATTCCAAGTCTTCCAAGGGTTCTCCACACTGCTTTCCATAGTGGCTGTATGAGTTTACATTCCCACCAGCAGTGGATGAGTGTTCCCCTTTCCCCACAACCTCTCCAGCACTTGGTATCATTTGTTTCCTTCATCCTAGCCAGTCTTATTGGAGTGAGATGATATCTTAAAGTGGTTTTGATTTGCATTCCTTAATTATAAGCAACGTTGAACACTTCTTAAGATGTTCTCGGAGAGATGGCCTAGCGGTTAAGAGCGCCGACTGCTCTTGCAGAGGACCCGGGTTCGATCCCCAGCACCCACATGGCGGTTGAGAGCCGTCTGAAGCTCCAATTCCAGGAGAACTCCAGTTCCAGGGGAATCCAAGACCCTCTTCTGACCTCCGCGGCATTGCACGACACGGGTGCACAGACCTGCATGCAGATAGTACATTCCTACACATAAATAAATAAAAAAAAAATTAAAAAAAAAAAAGATGTTTCTCAGCCATCTCTAATTCCTTACTTGTGAAGTCTCTGTTCAGCTCTTTGCTCCATCTATTGAGTGGGTCATTTGTTTTTCTTTCTTCTTTGTTTTTTTGAGTAGTTTATATATTCTGAAAATCAATGCTTTGTCAGATGTATCTGTGGTGAAGGTTTCCTCCCACTCTGTGGGATTTCTTTTCACTTCCTTGTTTGTTTCTTTTGATGTACAGAAGCTTTTGAGTTTAATGAGGTCCCATTTGTCAATTGTTGACCTTAATTCTTGCTCAGCTGCTGTCTGATTTAGGAAGTCTTTTCCTACGCCTATGTCTTGTAGTCTGCTGCCAACTTTTTCTTCTATCACCTTCAGAGTTTGGGATTTCACGTTGAGGTCTTTGATCCATATGGAGTTGACTTTTGTACAAGGCAAGAGGTAGGGGTTTAATTTTATTCTTCTACAAGTGGTGATCCAGTTTTGCCAATACCACTTGCTGAAGATGCTGTCTTTTCTCCATTGTGTCCTTTTGGCCCCCTTGTCAAATATGAGATGGCTGAAATTGTATGTGCTCAGACTTGGATCTTCGGTTTTGTTCCATTGGTCAACAGGTCTCTTTTTGTGCCAGTACCAGGCTATTTTTATGACTGTAGCCCTGTAGTATAGTTTGAAGTCTGGCATAGAGATCCCCCTTGTATTGCTCTTTTCACTCAGGGTTGTTTTGGCTATTCAGGGTCTTTTGTTTTTCCAAATGAAATTAAAGACTTTTTTTTCCCCAAGCCTGTGAAGAAATGCTTGGGGATTTTAATTGGGATTGCATTAAATCTATACAAGAGTTTGGGTAGAACGGATATTTTTACTATATTAATTTTCCCAATCCATGAGCATGGGAGGCTTTTCCATCTTCTGATGACTTCTTCAATTTCTTTCTTCAAGGGTTTAAAATTTTTTTTTGTAGAGATCTTTGGTGTCTTTGGTTAGGTTTGTTCCTAGGTATTTTATTGTTTTTGAGACTATTGTGAGTGGGAAGGTCTCCTTGAATTCCTTCTTCAGTTGCTTGTTGGTGGTGTACAGAAAGGCTACTGATTTTTCTAGGTTAATTTTGTATCCTGCCACTTTACTGAAGCTCTTAATCCTTTCTAGGTGTTTTCTGGTGGAATTTTTAGCATCCCTTAAGTAAACAATCATATCATCAGCATCAGCAAAAAAGGGATAGCTTGACTTCCTCTTTTCCAATTAGTACTCCTTTAATTTCCTTTTCATGCCTTAGCAAGTGTTTCAAGCACTATATTGAAGAGGAGTGGTGACGGGGGCAGCCTTGCCGAGTTCCTACCTTTAAAGGGAATGCTTCTGTTGTTTCCCCATTTAGGATGATAATTGGCTGTGGGTTTCTTGTATATGGCTTTGATTACATTGAGGAATAATCCCCCCAATCCAATTCCCTCTAGGACTTTAAACATGAAGGGATGCTGGATTTTGTCAAAGGCTTTTTCTGCATCAATTGAGATGATGGTGTGTGGTTTTTGTCTTTCAGTCCATTTATATGCTTGATGATATTTATTGATTTTTGTATGTTGAACCATCCCTGCATCTCTGGTATGAATCCAACTTGGTCATGATGGATGATCTTCTTGATGTGGGTCTGTATGCAATTTGCTAGTATCCTGTTTAGAATTTTGGCATCCATGTTCATTAGTGAGATGGGTCTGTCGTTCTCCCTTTTGGTTGTATCTTTGTCTGGTTTTGATGATACAGTGATGTTGGCTTCATAGAAGAAATTTGGGAGAATTCCTAACAATTTGAGTAATAATGGTTGTAAGTCTTTTTGAAATGTTTTATAGAATTCTGCCATGAAACCATCTGGGCCTGGGCTTTTTTAGTTGGGAGGTTTCTTATTACATTTTCGATTTCTTCATAAATTATGGGTCTGTTTAAGCTGTCGATTTCTTCTTGCTTGAGATTTGGTGATTCCCAGGATTTCAGATATTCATCCATTTCTTCTAAGTTTTCAAACTTAGTAGAGTATAGGTTTTTGACGTATTCCCTTATGATTGTCTGTATCTTTTCATTGTCTGTTGTGATATTTCCCCTTTCATCATGGATTCTATTCATTTGGAATTGTTCCTTCTTTTTTTTTGGTTAACTGGGCTAGAGGTCTGTCTATCTTGTTTATTCTCACAAAGAACCAACTTTTGGATTCATTGATTTTTTTTTTTTTTTTGTAGGAGCATCCAGCTCCTACCTGTGCTTCAGGTGGTTTTGGGAGATCCCGGATCTCAAGACTCACACAAACCCACCTTTTATACCAGCTGGGAGGAGAACTCTGCCCGCACAGCCACAAAAGCCAATCAAGCCAAAGACAATTAAATTAAATCCAACAATCCGCCTTGCTGAAGCAACCAGCTCCTACCTGTGCTTCAGGTGGTCTTGGGAGATCCTCCAAGATTAGTTTTCTTTCTATCTTACAGAGATCCCCCTTCTTCTGCCTCCTGAGTGCTGTCCTATTTGTTTTTGAGGCCTAGGCTGGCTTTAAAGTCTTAATCCTACTACCTTATGGCTCCTGAGATAACAGGCATGCACCAATATGCCTAGCATAAGGGTCTGTAAGTACTGAATCATATTATCTTCAAAGAGGGATACTTTTTTTCTGATTTTTATCCCATTCATTGATTTCTCTTGCCTTATTGCTCTGGGTAATTGAATAAGAATGCAGAGAGTGGACATCCTTGTCTCGATCCTGGTTTTAGAGGTTTAATCTCCATGTGTTTTTATAATTTGTATAATTTTTGTCTTGCTATTTAAAACATTTATTTTTTATTTTATTAGTATGAGTGTTTTGTCTGCATATATATAAGTGCACCGTGTTCATGTAATGCCCACGGAGGCCAGAAAAAGGTGTTGGATCCTCTAGAACTAGAGCTGTAGTTGGTTGTTATCCACAATATAGGTGCCAGGAATCTAACCTGGGTCCTCTGGAAGAACTGCAAATGTTCTTACTCATCCAGCCATCTCTCCAGACCCTCTCTTGCATTGGTTTCTAATTTTATTCTATTATGATCTGATACCTAAGAAATTACTGCTGGGATACTTGAGGAGCTGAGGCAGGAGGATCACTTGAATCTAGGAATTCTAGTCTGTAGTGTCCTATGCTGATAGGGTGTCTGCACTAAGTTCAGCATCAATATGGTGGCCTCTCTGGAGTGGGGGAACACCAGGTTGCCTAAGGAGAGGTGGACTGGCCCAGGAAGGAAGTAGAGCAGGTCAAAACTCCTGACCTGATGAGTAGTGGGATCACACCTGTGAATAGTCACTGCACTCCAGCCTGGGCAACAGCAAGACCCCATCTCTTTAAAGAGCAAGCAAGCAAGCAAGCAAGCAAGAAAGAAAGAAAGAAAGAGAAAGAGGGAAAGGAAGAGAGAAAGAAAGAAAGAGAAATAGAGATAGATAGATAGATAGATAGATAGATAGATAGATTAGCTTAATTTTTTAGTCTTTGTTAAGATTTGCTTTAACTTTCTGTGCTGGATAGCTTTAGTGTTAACCTGACACACCTTGGTTGAGGGAGCCTCAATTGGGAAATTGTCTCCATTGGACTGGCCCGTGGCCACATCTGTAGGTCATTTTCTTGATTGTTGAGTGATATGGGAGGGCCCATCCCACTGTGGGCAAGCCACCCTCAGGTAGGTGGTCCTGCATTGTATAGAAAGCAGTTGGAGCATGGGCCAGGGGAGCAAGCCAGAAAGCAGCGTTCCTCCATGGCCTGGGCCTCGGCTCCTGATTCCAGGTTCCTGCCTTGAGTTCCTACCCTGGGCTTCCTCAGAGATGAACTGTTACCCAGGAGATGTAAAATGAACAAACCCCTTCCTCCCCAAGTTGGCTTTGGTCAGAATGTTTTGTCACAGAAATTAGACAAATTTGATAAACTAGAACACTTTCTTTTTTAAACTTTGTTTTTACTTTATGTGTCTGAGTGTTTTGCCCTACATGTCAGTGTACCACATGTGTGCAGTGCCCATGGAAGCCAGATGAGGGGTTGGCTCCTCTGGAACTGGAGTCACAGATGGGTGTTAGCTGTCATATGGGTCCTCTGCAAGAGCAGCCTGTTCTCTTAACTGCAACCATCTCTCTAGCCCTTGCTTTAACTTTCTTAGGAATAATTATTACTGATTTGTAGTGTACCCGCATTCAGCTTTCAATGTTACTTTTCAATATTCTATGTTTTTCATGTACTTAAAGTTAAAAATGTTTTTTTGGTTCCTATGAATTTAGATTTTTTATTAATCATGCCCCACATTTCACTCTGACTCTACTACCTGACATTGCTACTTATTTGGACTAAACAGGAAAAGAGGAGGAGTCTTGAAGAACAGCTCTTCTTAATTTCTATCTCTGTCACATGATGTCGTCTAAGGAGGGAGAATTGCAGAGTGACAGTGCTGCATTAGGAAGGAAAGAGTCAGGTTTTTGGGGTAGAGCTGGAATCCTGGCCAATTCACCTTAAGGAGGAATCTAAAATGGCAACCTCACACTAGCTCCGTTTCCCTTTTCCGCTTTCAGCTATGTAAGAAATCTGAGAGTGAAGGAAGAGCTAGCAGCCAGAGGCATGGAGATCTTCATGGAAAGAGCCAGTGCAAAGGATGCAGTTGGTGGTCAAAGCTTTGTATCTACCTTTCACTTCCTTTAGGGCTCAGTCTAATTCCTCTCAGACCCAGACGCCATAGGAAACATGGCCCTTGTCTTCAGAAGGAATCCTGTGATTGGTTTGGAAAAGAAGGTGCATGTGTGAAATTCCAGTGCACTGAGTAGGAATAAATACACATTTGTGCAAAGTGGCCTTCAGTTGACCAAAGCCGCAAGGAGGTCTACGGAAGAGGATGTAGGAGGACACTGATCCAGCAGTGAGTAGGATGAGAGCTGGGCTCTGAAGGACTTGGAAGAAGGAGGAGGAGGAGGAAGAGGAGGAGGAGACGAAGGAGGAGAAAAGAGGGCTTTTCAGGGCAGAGAAGGGCGAGAACAAATTGGGTGGTGGTGACATGACACTGCAGAGTCCCAGGGATGGAAAGCAGATGGGCTCTTCTGTGGACAGTGGTAAAACTCAAGATGAGAAACATTTGGTTTCTTCCCAAAGACCTTCCCAAGACCCAGTGCCTGGTTCTGACTTAGATTTTCCATTTCCTCTTCTCAGCAGGGACATGTAGGTTCTCTCCTTACTTCCAGATTATTTTCTTCTTCCTCTTCTTCCTCTTCTTCTTCCTCCTCCTCTTCCTCCTCCTCTTCCTCCTCCTCCTCCTCCTCATCATCATCATCACACCACCACCACCACCAACACATTTATCTGTTTTGATTGACAAATAGTCATCTTAGAGGATAAGTGTACTTATAGGATATAATATATTTTGATTTTATATGTTATAGATTGAGTCAAGCTAATTGGTATGCCTATCATCAACTTAATTTTTGTGTGTGGTGAGGATACTACAATCTGTTATTTGGAAAATTGACATTTGGGGGCTGGAGAGATGGATCAGTGGTTAAGAGAATTGGCTGCTCTTGTAGAGGACCTGGGTTTTATTCCCAGCACCCACATGATGGCTAAAAACTATGTGTAACTCCAGTTCCAGGGAAATCTGACATCCTCTTCTAACCTCCATGGGCACTGCATGAGAGGGGTGCAGATAAAACACTCATACACATAAAATAAAAATAAATAAAATGTTTAAGGAAATTTCAATGTATAACACATTATCATTAACTGCTATTGTCCTAGATAAGGTTTGTCCCTCAAGGGTTCATGTGTTGGAGCTTTGGTCCCCACTGTGGCAATGTTTAGAGGTGATGAGACCGTTAAGAGGTGAGGCCTATTGGTTAGGCTGGTTCAGGTCACTCCTCCTCTGCTTCCTGTCTTATCATGTGGTATCCCCCAAACTTTTGCCATTGTGATGCCAACTGATAGGAGATGATGAGGTGGGGGGGCGGGTGACCAGACCTGATGATATGCTGTATGGATCTCCAGAGCTCTGAAATAAATGAACCTCTTTTATTTATAAGGATCCTGTCTAGTCATTTCATTATGGTAACTGCAAATGGACTAATATATTAACTGGGGTCACCAAGCAGTGAAATAAATCTCAAAGACTTATTCCTCCCATCTTGCTGATACTCTTTACCCTTTGTCCAACATTTTCCCTTTTCTGTCTTCATCCCTGCCCACGGCCTGTGGTAACAGCCTTTCACTGTCTCCATGAGGTCAATTTTTTAAGCTTTCACCTATGAGTGCGATCACACAGTATTTGTCTTTCTGTACTTGCGATGTCCCATTGGCAGCTGTCCTTCAGGTCCATCTACTCCCTTGTCACCATTATTGCTGGAGTTCTGTCTACTAAACTCTTCTTCTTCCTTCTAAACTGTCACCCAAGATCTATGCCAATTTTTTCAAATATCTAAAATGAGCTAAAATTAAAGAAGAGTATTAATATGTTCCCAATTTCAAAAATTCTGCTCAATTGCCACTATTTGTTGATTCATACCTGATAGACATTATGTCTCAGTCTTTTGCTTGGAATATATGGTAATAATATTATTAATAATGAATTAAGAATGAATACTTAATTCATATTCGTGTTAATAATGAATAATTATTAAAAATGAATAGAAGCTGATATCCACAGAGTGTTAAGGAGATAAGCTAGGGTTTCTTTTTTTTTTTTTTTTTTTTTTTTTTTTTTTTTTTTTTTTTTTTTTTTTTTTTTTTTTTTTTTATTTTTTTATTTTTTTTTTTCCTGAAAATTTAAAAAAAAAAAAAAAAGGGGGGCTGATGGAAAGACACCAGACTATGGAAGGCAGGAGGGGTGGAAACCATTCCCCAGGGGGGGGGGGGGGGGGGTGTGTGGC
>VZQC01008945.1:712126-785597 GCA_009823505.1 Rhizomys pruinosus
TTCACATGTGGAAAGGGTTTGACCCCCAGGTTGTGTGATCCCTTGGGCTAAGCATTTTCTGTGTCATTTCAGTTCATTCCCCCTTCACCCTGCCATACAGATCTCGTTATTCTCATTTCACAAATGAAAGGAACAGATGCTGAAGGAGTTGCCTGTGGCCAGCAGCTGCTACAGAGCAGGGGGTAGGGAGGTTTAAACTGAAGTCTACTCTCCCTGCTGGAACCATTGGTTTCCATGCCAAGTGTGAACTCATTCTCAAGTAACTGTTTTGAGGAGGGTGAGAGTGGGCCCACTCGAACAAAGACAGCAGAATCGAAAACCTCCACAACCATTAAAAACCACATCATTTCACTGTATGTGACACAGATGGGCACAGCTGGAAGACAACAAGCAGTTAGACAGTATCTATAGCCAACTTGCTGTTGGTTCATGTATTTGAGGACCAAGAGCCTGGTCTGATTTTATGCTTTTTAAAATTATTTATTTATTTATTTATTTATTTATTTATTTATTTATTTATATGAATGTGTCTGCATGTAGGTTTGTGCACCTGTGTCGTACAATGCTGCGGAGGTCAGAAGAGGGTGTCGGATTCCCCTGGAACTGGAGTTCTCCTGGAATTGGAGTTACAGACGGTTCTCAGCCACCATGTGGGTGCTGGGGATCGAACCCTGGTCCTCTGCAAGAGCATTTGGCACTCTTAACTGCTAAGCCATCTCTCCAGCCTGATTTTATGCTTTTATGTACAAAGAATTTGGGAGAGTAACAGATGCAGCACACACACACTAGCTACTGACTGCATCGGGGAGCGCCGACTTACTTAGTATACTTATTCAGAATAGCAAAGGGCTATGCTTTCACTGTGACCTCATTAGCCTAAGCTACCACCTAAGTCATAAATGCCATCTACAGGATCATCTTGGGATGTTCAAAAGGGGCATACAGTCAACTTTTGTGCTTTTGCAAGTTCTGGCTGCCATGTTCCTTTAACTATCTCCTTTGGGGATGGGGCATAAAGACAGAGATGAATCTTAGTGGAACCTGTATCTCCCAGAGTTCTGAGGCAAAGATGTGGGATACTGCTCCTGGAGTTTCTGATTGAGTGGATCTGGGGTAGGGCCTAAGAAATCACATGTCTAAGGAGTTCCCAAGTGAGGTTGATCACACTCTGAGAACTGCTATTGTAGAGCTGTTTCCGGGAGCCATCTGGGATAGAAGGATGAGCACAGCTATATTTGCTATGTTTTTTTTCTCATCAGAGTGTGACTTTACTGAGGTAGACACCCTCCCCCCTTTTAACCTCTGTGCTTGCTCTGAGCATTCCAGGTATACCAAACATTCCAGGGCCTGGCAGGAAACAGTTTTCATCCCAGAATTAATCAACAAAAAACATGAAGGGTCTGGAGAGATGGCTGGATGGTTAAGAGCACTTGTTACTTTTGCAGACAACCCAAGTTCAGTTCCTCGACCCACATCAGACAGCTCATAACCACCTGCAACTCTAGCTCTGGGGGATCTAACACCTCTGGTCTCCTTGGGTACCTATACACATGTGTGCATACCCACAAAGAGAAACATACTTAAATAAAAACAATAAAAATAAATCTTGTCAAAAAATAATGATGAAGAGGCTTCTTGAAGAAACGTATGCAAGGTATTAAAACAACACACAGGGGGACCCGAGGCATAGGAGATAAATAGTGGGGTGCTGCTGCCAGCTCTGCTGTTTGGGTAAGTAGAAGAAATTATATTCCCAACTCCAATTGTGGAGTTGGCTTGCTGAGAGCTGGGCTGGTGGAGAGTGGGCTGCCAGTGGGGAGGTGGTACTGTGCAAACACATGCTACTGCCAAGGATGTAGCATAGAGGGGACGTCTCTCTTCTTCCAATCTCCAGTCACCTCCTGGATGGCCTCATTGGTGGACTCTAGCAGGGTTCCCAGAAGAAGTAGCTTCTAAAAGTTAGCTTCCCAAGGCACAGCATGAAGCAGATAACCTGGAGTGAGTGAGTGCCTGTGGGGGTGGGGGAGGGTGGAGCAAATGGAGTCTAATGAGATGCTAGGCAGGGCTCTACTCTCTCTTTGTTGCTGTGCTCTTAACATATCCTTTTGCTTCTTCCAATAGCCTGTGAGTCCACGAGAGAATAGAGATTTCTCAAAACCTCCCCTGGTCTTTAGTCCCCACTAGGTACCCAAGCTGTATCAAGACATTGGGCGTGGAGAGGGCCCATTGGGAATAGCTGACTCCCCTTCCTGGTACTCACACTATCTTGCATAGGAAAGCAAAATTCCACGGATATTCTCTGCCTTCCAGATGGTCTGAGTGGATTGGAAAAAAAACATAGTTACTGCAGCAGCCTTCCCAGGATTCCAATAGAATTCAAAGGGGCTGGGGGTATAGCATGGGTTGGCTGGAGGAGGAGGGGACAGAGTGTTTCAAGTGGTTTCCAAACCGTAAAGAACACACAGTGCTTGGCTTTGGCTCAGGAAGACTTCTCTTTCCATCTATGGAACAATGAAAATGAAATCTCTTAATCCTTAGGAAAGAAAACAGAGGAGATGGGGAAGCAGACAGCAGAGGGGAAGAGTTTGTGTGTAAGAACTGTTCTTCAGCCTACAGGCAAAGGGCTGTGTTGCTGCTGGCCTGGCTGGCATGAGTTTAGGTCTTTATTTACCTCTCCGTGGCTGTCAGGACATTTCCTTGAGCTATGCAGCAATATCCTGTGTCAGATAACCAACAGCTCCATGGTAAGGTGATAGTCAAGCGTGTTTAGGGTGACTTGTGAGTAGGCCAGCTGTTGTGTAACCTGGTGTGTAAGCCAGTGGGCAGTCAACAAACGTTGTGGGGTCTCACATGAAACAAGAAGGATCTCCTAATTAAATGGTAGATTGATGAGGTAGTTTGGGCCCTCCTCAAGGAGGTTCTAACAATCGTCTTGTCATCCAAACTTCTATTTTTCCCATTCTTGGGAGCAAAAGCAAACAAAAAAAGAAAACCAGGATTTGTCAAGGGAATCCTGCATCTTGAAAAGAGGGGAAGCTGTAAGTTAGAGTCACAAGGAGAGAAATACAGACTCTCTGCAGTTGGATGGATTTTTCTCACTGGGTATTCATTTTCATAAAGCTCTGTCTAGTGGTCTTGGCTTCTATGCCACTCTATGAGCCCTGACTCCATTCTGCAACTTACTGTCCTGCTATTTTGAATCCTTTACCCAAAAGTCTTACTTATACAAGGCTGGAACAATGCAGAAAGATGCATGCTCAGGCTTCATGATGCTGGAGATCTAGAAAGGCCAGGTCTAGTTGCATCCCAGGCCTCACGTGACACTGGCATGGAGGAAGCCTGGCAGTGCTGGGTGGGGGCGGTGGGGGGGGCAGAGACTTCTTTCCCAGGTAGAAAGGAGTGAGTGCCTGGGTTTTGTTGTGGTTTCCTTGTAGTAGCCACACTGAATATCCTCACAGTATCCCAGAGCTGATCTGGAACCTCTGGAACTGAGCACAACTTAGAGCAGAACTTTCTTTTCTTTAGTGGTTTATGGGGATGAAATAAGGAGAGTTGAATGAACAGACTCTGAGCTCCTGCCCATCTGGATAGTGAGTCTATGCCCAGGCCACTGTCTTTACAGTTTTCACACAGTTAGTCACACATCTCTCTCTAGAGATCATAGCTATGCCTTGAAGAGGAAAACAGAGATCTCAGACTCTGTCCCATTTGGGAAACCTATTTCCTTGACATGACTATGGCGATCACGAAGGTCAGACTATGACCATAACATCCAGGAAAGATTGACTTTGGAGCAAATTGGGGTCGGGGGGCTCTGATCTAATCCTTGAACCTGTGGCTGTGCTAAAGTTGTCTTTCAGCCACCTTCATCTTCTAAAGATTCATCCAGGCTCAGGTCTATCTGATCCCAGAACTAGGGGATATTTTGAACTTTGAAAGTTGGTTATTCTGTTCCTGTGTTATTCTGTGAAAGTATATTCTGTTTCTGCTCAGATCTAAGTTAAATCCTTGGATTGGGCAGAGGTAAAGGAACGTGAGGAAGGGCAGTGGGTTGGGGTTGGTAGAAGGGACTCAGAGCTAACAGGGGCCCTATCCTGCCTGTCAGATCTGCTCCTTCGTCTCACTGCAGTCATTACCAGCTCTGTGGCCAAGGATAAGTCATTTTCTTCCTCAGCCTCAGTTTCCTTATGTGAGAGATGTTTATCACCCCATGTTAAAATTGCACTTGCCTTTGAGCATGGTTAGAAGGGTGAACCACAGCATTTTTAAAATGTTGTTTTACTTAGTTTTTCATTAAATAAAAAGTTTGATGTATATGAGTGTATTGCCTGCATGTGTCTAAGTACATCCGTGTTGTACAATGCCCAGGGAGGTCAGAAGAAGGCATCATTGGATCCCCTGGAAATGGAGCTACAGATAATTGTTAGCCACCATGTGGGTGCTGGGATTTGAACCCAGGTCTTCTGCAAGAGCAGCCAGTACTCTTAACTGCAGCCCCAAAATGTTGTTTTAGTGCACGTGCATGCGCACGCACGCATACATGCATACATACATGCAACAGCATGTATATCGAGGTCAGAGGACAACCTTGTGGAGTTGGTTCCTTCTTTTTGGCTTTATGTGGATTCCAGGGATCTGAACTCAGACTATCAGGCTTTGCAGTAGCCACTGAGCCATCTCATGGCTCCATGGAAGCATTCTCATGAGGCCTTTCTGCCATGTCCTAGTTCATTAGATATTTGGCTCATGAATTTCCTTTCTTCTTCCTTCTTCCTTAAAACTTCTGAGAGAGTGTTTCTGGGGATGAGGAAGCCAAAGGATGACTTGGATGTCTTCTTGAATATAGAAAGGACCCCAGATATGCACACCCTGAAGAAAACAAAGCCCATTAAAGTAGAAAATTATTTATTATTTTTATTTTATGTGTGTGAGTATATTGTCCACATGAGTGTAAGTGCACCCATCTGCAATGATATGGAGCAGAACATGGCATTGAATTTATGGATGGAGTTATGGACAGTTGTTAGCCACCATGTGGGTGCTGGGAATCAAACCTGGGTCCTCTGCAAGAGCAGCCAGTGGTCTTAACTGCTCAGCCATCTCTCCAGCCCCCAGAATTTTACATAATCTTATATAACTACAAATAGGGGGAATGGAACACAGGGTGTGGGGGGAGCTGGCAAACCTTGGATCCCTGTGGAAATGTCTGTCACCCCACAGACGGTCGTTTGTGGCTGGCTTCCTCAGAGTCCTCTCTTGCTCTTCTCTTGGTGCCACTTCTCTTCTCTTGGCCACTCCTGGGACTTTCTCCCTGCCTCTCTAGCTGTAACCAGAGGAGTCTGCAGCCTTCTAGAAGCAGGCTCTGTAGTCCAGGTTTCTTATCCTGGAGCCCTTGATCATATAGCCATTTTTCTGATACTGGGAGCCTCTTAGGACTGCCTCAGAGAGTTAGTATGACAAAGGACTGTCTTCTCAGATATGTGAGAAAAACAAGTAAAGGGGCTTGAAGGATTCAGCTTAGATATGAAGAACAACCTAGTAAATGAGATTAAAGCATACCCTCTTCAACTCCACATCTTCCCAAACATAAAAAAGAAGAGCATTTTAGAGACTGGTTCTCTAGGATCCTGGCACACAGAAGTCTTCAAAGCATTTCTCCTTCTAATTTTCCTTCCATAAGTTCTGATATGGCGAGTCTACAGGGTTGGCAGTTTGCTCAAGCACCCAGACGGTGATTTCGCAACCTCTGTCCCATTCTCAGGCCAACCAGGCCCTCTTGCTCCCAGTCCCCTCCACAGGGGCCCAGACCCAGATCTCAGCAGGGGTTCTCCCTCTCATGATTCTTAGCATGGCTTCTCCCTCTCATGAGCCGCAGAAACCTCCTTTGTTCCATTTCCCACTTCTAGCGTTTGCTAAGAACAAAGAGGAAGTCCAACTACAAACTGTCCTCTCACAAAGTAATTAAGCTCGTGGCATGAAGGCCAGTGCCACTCAGGGCGGGCCAACGTGGGAGGGTTGGAGGCCACAATAGATCGGCCAGAAAGGGACTTGCTGGTTCTCACGTCCTCCAGTGGAGGTGGTGGTTCCCCCAGGTGGCTATCCCAGTGGTGACGTTTGGGGCACAAGGGATTCATGATGCCCTGGGTCACGCTGGCACAGTGTGTAGAGCTAGACTACCTAGCGCTGTTTGCCAGTGAGATGGTGCAGACTCAGCGACACACAGCAGCAAAGGGTGTTTAGGAAGGCCTTTGTTCTCTTAGAACCCATGAATAAGCTCATAAAAGAGAAGGCCCAGTTGCCAAGGGTATGTGTTCAGGGAGGGAGGGAAAGGCCGAAATTGCTTCCTCTTTATTGAGTGGACAGGGGCCAAAGTTTCATTTTATTCACTGAAAGAGAAGACAGTGACTGAAAAAAAAAAAAAGAAATTAATTTAGCATGAAGAATTAGATGTTTCAGTACCAGAATCCAAAGTAGAGAACTAGACTGGTGCCTATTGTTCAGAACGGACTAGGAGATACCTGAGAAGCCTCCAAAGAAAGATCTCCTCCAAAGTGCACAATATTTGTTGGAAGAAGCACATCTGAAATGATCCAGGAGGACTGTGGCAACTTCTAGAATCTCCACTATGAATTGAGACCATTTTAGAGAAATATTCCTGCCCCCCCCCCCCCAGGGGTGGGAATTGAAGTCCCCAGAGAAGTGAGTAGAAAGAAACCTTAGGCTGACTGGATGGAAGGACATTTTAACAATAAAAGCTGTTGAACAGTGGAATGGAGTGAATTATCAAGGTCATAAATGTGTGATTCCAGGGAATATCGAAATCAGAGATTCAAATCTGCAAAAGGACCAAGCCGAAGTCCTTTCAGGCTCCTTCACTAATGCTAAGACATCCCAAAGATCATTAACTTAGAGTTGAAATTCCTATTCCTAGGAAGGTGGTTTCCTTAACGAGATTTCCTTCAATAATTTATTTTGTCCTTTGAGTAATTTGCAAGGTGCCAGGGTGAGAGAAACAAAAATGGAAAAGATAGAACATTTTCCTGCTTAGAGAGTTGTTAGTATATTGAGAAGACAGACAAGGAAATAGATGCATTCTAATCATGCCTGGTGAGGGCCGATCACCAAGAGCATTAGAGGCAGAGTAGAGAATGAAAACATGAAGCTCCGTGTGGGGCCCGCACTTGTAATCATAGTGCTGAGGAAGCAGAGACAGTGGGTCCCTGGGATTCACTGGCAAGTCAGTCTAGCTGAAGTGGTAAGTCCCTGGTCTCAGTGAGACACCCTTTCTTAAAATACAAGGTGAACAGATCCTAAGAAATAGCATCAGAGATTAATCTCTGGTCTCCATATACACATGCACACATGTGCATGCACATCTGAGCATGTATATGAACCTGCACACGTGTTCATACTCACACGTATCTGCACATACATTCACATACAAAAAAAAAAGCCAGCTAGCTCTTCCCCACCCTGGGGGAGGCAGTGTGCAGGAGACGTCTGGGAGAAGACACAAGTGTCCAGCTGGCCTCTCCTTCAGGTGCCCTCTAGACGCTGATGCAGTGAATGTCCATTGTGTGTAAGGCAAAGAAAGCGGATGTAAATGCAGACTCTTTAGAGAGCTATTAAGATGCAAAGCCAGATTTGTGCCTCAGAGTTGTGTCCCTTGGGCTGGGTGGGGGGTGCAGAAATGAACAAACCTGGCTTTAGGGGATTCCAGTCTCATTACAGCTCCACTCTCCAGGCCATATGCCCCCACCCCACCCCCAAGTTCTGGTACAGAATTGAGGTCAGAGAAGATTTGGCCCTTTGGGAGTTGAGTCTCTAAGAGCAGCAGCAAGGAGTTTGTTTCTGTGCCTGAACTGCTCTTCCTTAGAGTTGGAGGAGAGGCTTCAATGTGCTGCTGCCCAATTTGACAGTGACAAAAGCACCCCGCTGGTCCTCGTGTCTCTGGTTTACATCCCTAAGTGGGGCCCATTGAATGCCAGTGGGAAGCAGAGCATGTTTCATGGTTTATTTCTTGTCCTGGTGTGGCACAGGCAGGATAAGCAGGGATAGAAGAAGAAGACAAGGCAGCCTGGGACTCATCCTCCACCATTGGCACCATTGAGATAACCCTATCCCATGGGAGCCCAGAGTCTGCTAATGTATCAGCTGGTCACCAGCCATGAAACGTAATAGCTGGTATAATTTTTAAATAGGAGGAATTTAACCTTAAGAATTGTTAAATATGGGCTGAATGGGAAAAGGCAGCACTAAGGCAAACAGGAGCCACTGCAGGAAGGACTGACTCCCTTGCCTTGGGCTACAAGAAAGTGCTACCACAGAAAGTGGTAGCAACTATGAAAACTTAGAACCTTTAGAGGAAGGGCTAATCTTGGAGGTGGTGGTGCAGGCTAGCTAGTGCTGGTTTCCCAGGTGGGAGACGATGAGGCTAAACCTGCAGGTGGTGTGGAAAATGGCTGCTTCTGGAATAAATCGAGCTGTGGGGTGAAAACCAAGGGTCACAGGGTGACCATGCCAGAAGCAGGAAGCACAGAAGAGACCAGGGGCCAAAGCAGAATTTCAGTCTGTGGAATTCCAACCCAGGGACTCATAAAGGGAGAGCAGAAGAATGCATTTGCAGCCGAGGCCACTAGATGAGTAATTGTCTCAGTTGGGCTCCTGAGAAGGTGTCAGATTGAGAATACTGCTTCTGAGTTTGTTAAGGTAATGCTAGCTGGTGAAACAAATACATGTTCCAAAAATGGCTACAAGCTCAAATACAATGTAGCTTTCCCCAGCCCTTGGAAAGCTTGGTATGGGTGTTTCTGATCACAGAGTGACTTTCGCCTAGGCCATGATTCAGGAATCCAAGTTCTTCCCGTGTTTTGGGCCCTGCAGCTTCAGTGCATGGCTTCCAGGTTTCCGTGTCCAGCTGTGTTAAGCCAGCAATGGAAGACAGAGCTTGGAGTGTGTGAGGTTTTTGTATGCTGGGCCTAGAGTGGGTGTCTGTGTCCACATACCATTGGCCAGAACTCAGGCACTTGAGCACATTTGAATGCAAAGGGAGGGTGGGAAATGTAGTATACCTGTGTGCCCAGAAAAAAGAGGAAGATGAAGAGATTGTTAGTTTTTCCACATCTTCAGAAGCCCCTAAATAGTAGGTTGGGATTTCTTCCTCCATAACACCGGCTGACCTTATTGTGCTCCATAGGTGTCTACAAGGAAAGGAGTTGGAGAATGTAGAAAGATGGAGTGAGGAAATTCACCAAGAAGTCATAATTTTCCATTTTATAAATGATTTATTTATTTTTCTGAATTATACAACATCACATTATAACACTTTCTTTTACTCGTAGGACAATTTAAAGGAACTAAGCTTAAATTTCCTTCCCAAATAAGTAGCATACAGTCAATGAGAAACAGTTTGGGTAAATTTAATGAAAGCTTATGCCTTGGCTCCTGTTTATGGGTATGTGTAATACAACTTAGGCATCTATAGGTCAAAACATAAAAACAAAAAAAAAAAAGAGGGAGGTGGGAGGTGGGGTACTATCCTTTCTGGGATACAAATGGAAAACTCTGTGTTCCAATCCTATTGATAAATTTTCAATTTTTCTGATCTTGAAACTAACAATGGGAGGAGAATTTTATGTTCCCACAGGTAAAAATCACCAATCTAAATGCCTGAAAACATACAACTTATGGCTATGCAGGATGGACTGGGAAATGCCAGCAGAGAGGTTGACCCATCTGAACATTAAAGAAAGAGGAACCTCAGACTGCCTGAGTCACAGACACTGAGCATCTCTCTGAATAATATTGGGGTTAACTGTTTATAATGGGCCCTAATGAAGTTTACCTTCCAGATACTGAGAAACCTTCCTACCTCTCCCCTTTATAGGAAAAAGAAAAACATGATGGTAATGAAACCACTCCCTAACTGTAAACTAGAGCCAATTGTTACAGTGGTAATTTCCTATAAAACAGGCATAACGTATTAATTGATTGATAGGCATAGGAACTGTGAAAGGATATTTCTCTATCTAGAGCCAAATTCAATAGTAAAGTGTTTATAAGTTGTGTAATTAAGCAAAATATATTACTACAGGAAAGCTCTGACATCAGCAATGAATTATTCTGCCTAGGAGATGTTGGCTAGGGGATTCAAACCCCCCCCCCCAAATTATAAAGGCCTTTTGCCTATAAGTGGGATATATGCAAGGAGAAAGGCAGTAAGTCCCTGTTGTCGAAGACCTGGTGTGAGCATGAAAAATGTTATGAGACGTCACTTGCTAGCATACAACTGGCCTCTGAAATGCCAGAGAGCGTTACCAAAGGCCACTAAAGCAATACAGCAAAATATTGGTCTCCCTGAGACAAGCAAGACTCCTCCGTCAATATCAGCTACACCTCAACAGCCTGGAGATACTGTGCAACAGTGGCAGCCAAGTGTCTATATATATCCCAAATCTATTTGGCTATTAGCTCTCTCCTTGGAGGAATAACTCACAGTGGATGCCACAAGCTTATGTCCTCTAGTGGTTAGGAGATGTTATAAGCCACAATAAGAACTTGTCACCCTTTATAGAGAAACCACAGTTTGTGGATTAGCATACCATCCAAGCATCTGTGTCTATGCTCACAGCTTAGCTTGACATAATAATTAGTACTGCTTAAATGCCTGTACATCTAATTGCTTGTGCTTTGTTAGTATGACTAAAAAGGTATCACTGGAAAAGCTGTCAACCCATGAAGGGAAACAACCTGAACAGACTAGAGTCCAAAATGACAACTCCAAAGAAATTAGACTGTTTTCTTCTCACCCACTTGTGCCCCTTTCCCAAAGCTCAGGGAACAAACTGTGGAAGAGGAGGTGTGGTAGAATGTAAGGGCTGCGGAGAGATAGGGGTGAATCATGAGACTACAGGAATATAGTCGGGACTCCTAATTGATCAACATGCCTGTGCATACAAGCTTCTCCAATTGGACTATGGGAACCTTGGGTTGTTCAAAATTTGGACGTAGATACTTGCAAAATGCACCAATTACCTAATTGTATGACAAACTGAGTAATATCAATGTTATCTGCAAACAACTGTGTCATTATATTGTAGAATCCCTTAAAAATAAATAAAAAATAAATAAAAAATAAATGATTTATTTATTTTATTTTATGTGTATGAGTGTTTTTGCTTGCATGTATATGAATACCATGTGTACATGGTCCCTATGGAGGCCAGAAGAGGGCATCAGATCCCCAGAACAGGAGT
The DNA here is from genome assembly GCA_009823505.1 of Rhizomys pruinosus. Lineage (NCBI taxonomy): Eukaryota > Metazoa > Chordata > Mammalia > Rodentia > Spalacidae > Rhizomys > Rhizomys pruinosus. The sequence goes on from VZQC01008945.1 coordinate 723,382, forward strand.
TATAGATGGTTATGAACTGCCATGTGGATGCTGGGAACTTAACCTGCATCCTCTGAAAGAACAGCAATTACTCTTAACCATTGAGCAATCTCTCCAGTCCTCATAACTTTTAATAAAACATAGTGATGTTTGTTTTGGAGAAATTTCTTCTTCATTCTAATCCCATTCCTGGGAAGAAAAAAAGGGTGAATAGATAAGATTCTTTCACCTGTTTTGCTATTTGTCTTTTTTTTAATTAATTTTAAAAAATTCTTTATGTGTATGAATGTACTGTCTGCATGCAGGTCTGTGCACCTGTGTTGTGCAATGCCATGGAGGTCAGAAGAGGGAGTCGGATTCCCCTGGAACTGGAGTTAAAGATGGCTCTTAGCCGCCATGTGGGTGCTGGGGATTGAACCCAGGTTCTCTGCAAGAGCAGTCAGTGCTTTTAACCACTAGACCATCTCTCCAGCCCGCTATTTGTCTTTACTTCATGAAATAATTCATGCTCACTGGTCAAGAAGAAAAATAAAGCAAAATATAAAAAGTATGTATGTTGAAAATATCTTTCTACCATTTTTGTCTTTTGATTGTGTTTATAGTGCCTCTTGAATAAAAATGCTTTATATTTGAATACTGTAAATGTTATTAATTTTGGGTATGTTTCCCCTTTGCTATTCCAAAGTCATAAACACATTCTGTTTTGTATGCTTCCAGTAGATTCATATGTATATTATTAAGGTCTTAACATCAGCTATGCTTTATTTATATGAGTAACATGGCATAGAAATCTGTTTATTGGGCTGGAGAGATGGCCTAGCAGTTAAGAGCGCCCGACTGCTCTTACAGAGGACCCGGGTTTGATCCCCAGCACCCACATGGCGGCCAAGAACCATCTGAAACTCCAATTCCAGGAGAACTCCAGTTCCAGGGGAATCTGACACCCTCTTCTGACCTCCGCGGCATTGCACGACACGGGTGCACAAACTTGCATGCAGACAGTACATTGATACACATACAGAAATAAATAAATGCCAGGCGTGGTGACACACGCCTTTAATCCTAGCACTTGGGAGGCAGAGGCCAGCTTGGTCTACAGAGTGAGTTCCAGGACAGCCAGAGCTACAGGGAGACCCTGCTCAAAAAAAAACCCCAAAAAAAAAAAAAAAAAAAAAAAAAAAAAAAAAAGAAATCTGTCTATTAATCAGATGTGTATTTAATTGTTTATTCTTTTTTTGGTGTTTTTGGTATTTTTGAGACAGGATCTCCCTTTAGTCCCAGCTGGCCTGGAGCTCACTCTGTAGACCAGGCTGGGCTTGAATTCATAGAGATCTGCCTGCCTCTGCCTCCTGAGTGCTGGGATTAAAGGTGTGTGCCACCACACCTGGCGATTGTTTATTCTTTACTGAGTAATATGCCCATTTTCATTTGTTTGAAATGTTATTTGTGTCATGTCTTATTTCTTTTGTATACACGATGTATTAGTTTTCTATTGCTATTATAGTAAATTATACAAATTTAGTGGCCTAAAACAATTCAAGTTTATTATCTTACAGTTCTGGAGGTCAGAGCTTGAAATGGTATCAATTGGCTAAAATGAAGGTGCTGTGGTCCTTCTGGAAGCAGGAGTGGAAACTCTACTTTGATTTTTAAGCTACCTCTGTTCCTTGACTATGTCCCACTGGAAAGCGGCAATGGTGAATGAAAGCTCTCTTGTCCTGAATCACTCTCAAGCTGACTGGCATGGCTCCCTTTTTAACTTGTATTAATTGCAATTACATTGGCTAGACCTGGATAATATTTCCATGTCAGTCAAGGTCAGATGATTAATTCTCATTTGCTATCTTAATTTTCCCTTGTCACATGTTATGGACAAAGTTGTGCTCCTAACTTTTTCATATGTTGAAGATATAACTTCTAGTGACCTTTGAAGCTGACTGTATTGAGGATAGATCCTTTAAGGTTAAATGAGTTCTTATGAAGCCATATGGATATGTTCTCATCTAAGCTGTCCTTATAAGAGGTGTTCCACACATGGAACACCAGGCATGCATACATACAGGGGTAAAGACTGTAGAAAGTAGCAATGGGTGGGTCATCCTCAAACCAGTACAAGAGGCTTTAGAGAAATCAACCCTGTTGGGGTTTGATCTTAGACTTCCAGCTTCTAGAACTATAATACATTTCTTTTGTTTAAGCCTCCCATTCTGGGGCACTTGGTTGTGGTAACACCTGTGAACTGATATACCATGTGTGAGTACATCCAAATGAGTATGTGAGTACATCCAAATGAGTATGTGAGTACATCCAAATGAAGGAAGCATTTTTTAAATTTTTTAAATTAATTTTATTTATTTATGTATGTGTATGAATGTACTCTCTGCATGCAAGTCTGTGCACCCATGTCGTGTAATGCCGCGGAGGTCAGAAGAGGGTCTCAGATTCCCCTGGAACTGGAGTTCTCCTGGAATTGGAGTTTCAGAAGGTTCTCAGCCGCCATGTGGGTGCTGGGGATCGAACCCGGGTCCTCTGCAAGAGCAGTTGGAGCTCTTAACCGCTAGGCCATCTCTCCAGCCCCGAAGGAAGCATTTTTTAATGGAGTCTGTAATCATACAGGAAAGCATTTTCAGGATGGGCTTATTCCTATGAATACTCACTTAAGGAAAACATTTCTGAGCATGCTCAGCTTAAAGTCATAGTTCAAGAAAGAATGTGGACACAGTGGGGAATACTTAGCTCAAGGTGACAGAGCACAATGTTCAGAAGGTTAAAATGGCAGAGAGTAACAGCTCTGGGAATGCTCAGTTCGTATCATAATGATAACAGACAGCAATACCTTTGGGCATGCTCAGACCTGTATTATAGAGACATTGGATGAAAATGCCCTTGGGCATATTCAACTTTTGTTGTAAAGTGTGGCTGTGCGAAGGAGGAAAGGACATTTTCAAAGGTGCATTAATACAGGAGTTTGCCTCTGAAAACTGTCTCACTTAGTGGCCAGCAAAGTCCCCCCTGGGACATTTGTGGCCATTCTTCTGAAATGACTTATAGCTAGCTGTAATACACTCTATCTTTCTTGTAATGAGAATGAAACTTTATGGTGCTAAGAGAGATCGATCTTAGGATCACCAAGGACGGTCTAATATCAAAGCTTGAGTTCTTGTCAAAGTTAATTTACTACAACATTTTAAAGCACAGCTGATTATGATGTAAATCTTACATAAAATCAGTAAAATTGACATTTCAAATTTAAGAAGTCTAGATGATATAAAACAAATATCTTAGGGGAATTCAGGGCAAAATACTGTAAAGCAAATAGATCAACCAAAAGAATAAAACAAAAGGGAGGCTTGTTGTTATGTCCTATAATACATTTGCATTGAATATGATTTTTATTTTTGAGATAGGGTCTCACTGTATAGTCAGCTGGCCTGGAACTTGCCATGCAGACCAGACTGTCCTCTGACTCACAGAGATACACCTGTTTTTGCATTCCAAATGCTGGGATTAAAGGTGTCTACTACCATGCTTAGCTCTTTGCTCTGCTATGATGAATCCAGAACCATTGCCTTCCTTTGGGTTACCCGGAGGAGACTGGAAAGTAACTGCCGCAAGACAGCTTGCTTTTTCATTTCTCATCCACATCTCTTGCTAGAAACCTTGAAGATAATCTCTGCAACAGTTAAGTAAAACACACAGAGTTATTTCTAAAGGAACACCCTCCTCAAGCAAAGGTAGCTTGGGGATGTTTTATGCAGTCTCTTGATTATTCTATGTCTTATGCTTCCATACCAATATCTTGCCCATTTTCCTGAAAATTATGATTACATGCAATTTATAAATTAATGTAGGACAACCAGCATCTTTACATGTGCAATATTTTTCCATTTACTCAGTTTTTCTGCTTGCCTTTCTTCATAATGTTTTTTTTTCTCATTTTCTTTTTTTTTAATTAATTTTATTTATTTCTCTATGTGTATGAATATACTGTCTACATGCAAGTTTGTGCACCCGTGTCGTGCAATGCCGCGGAGGTCAGAAGAGGGTGTCGGATTCCCCTGGAACTGGAGTTCTCCTGGAACTGGAGTTTCAGACGGTTCTTGGCCACCATGTAGGTGCTGGGGATCGAACCCGGGTCCTCTGTAAGAGCGGTCGGCGCTCTTAACCGCTAGGCCATCTCTCCAGCCCTTTTTTTTTTCTCATTTTCTAATAGGTTTTCCCCAGGATTTTTTTCATTAATATTATGAATAGGCTGATTCTTTCTCTTTTAAAGCTGGAAAACAGACTCTAGCATGGGAAAGGACCTTGTCTGAGGCCTTTCAAGACCAGGGAGCAGGCTCCAAGATGTGACATTCATCCATGAAGACCTGTCCTTAGGGTCAACACCAGATCCCAGTATGATGCTCTGCTATCCGTCATGTGTCACTAGAGCCAGCACAGGGACAGGTCAGGGGCAGGCTGCCTTAGAGCCTGGGATGATGGAGAGGTTATTTAAGGGTCATTCTTATTTCACAGAGAAAGCCTCACAGGTTCAAAGGTAGACAAGGCGGGGGCATTGGGGAACAAGCAAAGAAAAATCTGGAGAATCACTTATTCTTTCACTGGCCTTAAGCAACATTCATGAGAGAAAGGGTGCGTGCTCATAAAAAGTAATAACTAATAGAGGGCTGGGGCTGTAACTGTTTATAGCGTGCTTGCCAGGCATGTACTAGTCCCTAGGTTTGATCTCCAGCACCACATAAACTAGGTAGATATGGTGGCAAATATCTGTACTCCTAGCACATGGAGGCCATCTTTGCCTACATAGGGAGGCCAGCCTGGAGTGCATGAAACCTCATCTTTAATAACACATAGAGCCTTGTTCACAAGTCATAGTGAAAGTAATGTAACTCTTACTCCCTGAGTACTAAGTAGTCCCCAGGAATAGAATGATGGCTTAGTGGTTAAGAGCACTTAGTGTTCTTCCAGAGGACCCAGGTTTGGTTCCTAGTACCCACATGGAAGCTAATTCTAGCTCCAGGAGATTGGATGCTCTCTCCTGATTGCTGTGGGTTCTGTACAAATGGCACTTAAATACATGCAGGCAAAAAAGTCATAATAATAATAATAATAATAATAATAATTATAATAATAATATAAAAAGAGAGATGAAATTGACAATGAAAGACTTGTGCCTATGGCCCAGAGTTATCAAGGCTGAAGGAACGCAGGAGGAAGCCTGTCTGCTCAGGTTGTTCAGATCGACCCCCACCCCCCACACACACCCCCACACCTCTAGCTGTGGAAGCAGCCGCAGGGAGTTGGGGTGAGCTGACCTTGACTTTACCTGGACAATATGTTGCCCAGGCTGAATTCCCCTATTCTTCATCTGGCTTTGGCTAGAGACCAAGGACCCTGCATTTGTAAATGTTTGGGGGGATTTTCTGCAGCTATACTTTCTACACGGCAAGTGTCTAAGAGATTATAGAATATTCCTTATTTCCAAACAAATGTGTATGGGATGGAGTAAGCCTCTGTCTCTGCTCCAGATCAGAAATACCTTAATTTCATAAGACAACAACTGAAGGCCTGGGAAGGAGGCTCCCTTACCTGAGCAATGTTGTTCATGAAACCTAGAAAATTCAGAGCTGGTGCTCAATCCTTCACATTTTAGGAGGTGGCCCTTCCAATAGTCTCTCAAGGTTGATGGAATAGGTTATGAAGCACAGAACATTATAGATTCACATGTCAATAGTGGCAGAGGTGTGTATTTGTGTAGGAGGTGGAGGGAATATGCAGAAAAAGGTGATAAGCTCTTTCATTTTTCTCCACTGCAGATAAAAGAGCATTGTTCTTTCATGGTCATAGAAGAAATGTTCTGATATTTAACTTAGTATTAGATCTGTCTGTCCATCCGTCCATTCATTCATTTATCCCATTTATCAATCCATCCAGATATTCCTGGAAAGCGCAGCATGGACACTGGGTTGGTATGGAGTTATGCCATGATTTGCTAGGAAATTTGAATTTAATCCTAGAGTTGATGAGGAAGCGTTGAAGGTCCTTGGATAAGACAGTAGCAAGCTGCAGAAAGCCAGGGGCCGGAGGCATGTCTCAGTGGTTAAAAGCACTGGTTGCTCTTGGAGAGGACCTGGGTTTGGTTCCCAGAACCCACGTGGCAGTTAACAAGCATCTGTTATTCCAGTTTCAGGGGATCCGACTCCTTTGCTGGCCTCTGTGGGCATTGCATGCATGGGTTCACTTATATATGCACAGGCAAACATTCATACACATAAAAAAGATGCAGAAAGTGTTTTGCTGAGAATGAGGTAGCTTGATCCATGTAAGGGACCAAAGCTAGAGGCGGTCTTTCATAGATGTTTGAATCTCTCTTTTTTTTTTTTTTAATTAATTTTATTTATTTCCGTATGTGTATAAATGTACTGTCTGCATGCAAGTTTGTGCACCCGTGTCGTGCAATGCCGCGGAGGTCAGAAGAGGGTGTCGGATTCCCCTGGAACTGGAGTCCTCCTGGAATTGGAGTTTCAGATGGTTCTCGGCCGCCATGTGGGTGCTGGGGATCGAACCTGGGTCCTCTGCAAAAGCGATCGGCACTCTTAACCGCTAGGCCATCTCTCCAGCCCTGAATATCTCTTTTTTATATGATGCACTGAACCAGCTTCTGGCCCTTGTTGAAAAGGGGTCAGACAAAGAAGAGAAGGCTGTAAGGATTGGAGTTGGAAGCCTGGGAGGCTTCATCTATCTTAGGTGATAGGTTCAGTGGCTCTGTCTGGAGAATAACAAATCCTTTCTTGGTGTACTTTCCCTAATTTTTCATAACAATTTTCACCCACCTTTTAACTCAAGAAGGTCCTGTGCTTTGGGGCAGGCTTGTTAAGAAAAGGGGATACAGGTACTGTAGTTTTTACATATTTCTAGTTAGCCCAGCAAATTCAGCAGCTGGTCTATAGATTAGGCTTTAGGGTTAAGGCAGGGATATAGTGTATTAAGAAAGATGAGGACTGACACACAGGGGCCTGTTGTGAGATAACCACTGAGAGTCAGCATTAGGGAAGATGCGAAGAGTTCCTCCATCTTTTTTTTTTTAATAATTTTAAAAAATTTTTTATTTATTTCTGTATGTGTATGAATGTACTGTCTGCATGCGAGTGTGTGCACCCATGTCGTGCAATGCCGCGGAGGTCAGAAGAGGGTGTCGGATTCCCCTGGAACTGGAGTTCTCCTGGATCCTCCATCTTTAATCAGCCCTAGGAATTGTCTGCACAAATCTGTATATGTTGGAAGCCATGCAGAGTGCATTGCTGGGATTATGGAAAGTGGTAGGGAAAAGAGCAGAGGATTTAGAGTCACACAGACCTGCTTACCAACTGTGTGACCTGGACCTGCCCTGCTCAGGGTCTCTGAGCCTTAGTTTCTTCAACTGGAAAATAAGGCTAATACTAGCACCTGACTTGTGGGATTATTTTGGGGACTAAATGCAATAATGCATGTGAGGATTAGTGTGTAGAATGTCATTTACTATTTAAATAGTGAAAAGAGTAATAATTTTTTCCAATTTAATTTCCTTCATTGAATGTAAGCATATAAACCTTCTTCCAGAATCTTCTAGAGTATTCCATCTGGAGAGGCTAATGTCCAGGAAAGAAAGGGAAACCCAAGCCCCTCATTCTTTAGTGAGGTCTGTATCCTGAGCCGTCACATCTATAATCAGTTGGGTGAAGCACTCTGTTTTTCTAGGAAATCACATCTTCCTAATTTCATGACTTTATCCTGGGTTTTAAAATATAACTTATTGGGGCTGGAGAGATGGCCTAGCGGTTAAGAGCGCTGACCACTCTTACAGAGGACCCGGGTTTGATCCCCAGCACCCACATGGCGGCTGAGAACCGTCTGAAACTCCAATTCCAGGAGAACTCCAGTTCCGGGGGAATCTGACACCCTCTTCTGACCTCCGGGCATTGCACTACACGGGTGCACAGACCTGCATGCAGACAGTACATTCATACACATACGGAAATAAAATAAAAAAAAATAACTTATTGAACTGTCATAGCTAGTTGAACTTCTCAATTATGTTAAGGTCAGATTTGGACAGTTAAAGGACTGATTCCAAATGCTTGGGCTTAAAGATTTTGACGGGGGTGGGGGTGGGAGGGAAGACATGGCTCCAGGTTGAATCTTATGAGATTGGGGCAGACTCCACAACTTTCTGGAAATGTAGTGGGCCCCACATTTGCCAGGCTGCAGAGAATGTCTCAGTGCTTGCCATTTTCAGGAACTGCCCTGTGTCCTGTATTTCTGCTCTCCCTCCCGAACTGCAGGGTGAGGCCTCATCAGGCCTCGCTCATTGTCCAGAAAGGAGAGATGGCTAGGTGAAGAACTCAGAATGGAAACAGCAGGAAGATTTTTCCTGGAACAAATCCAGCTTCTGGGGGAATGAGGGATGTGAAAACTGTGCTTGGTTTAGCTTTCCCTGTTCAGCACCTGATAACCTCCCCTCTGTTGGAGGCATGGGTTCTGTTAATGCTAGGTCCTTTTGCCCATTAAATTGTGAAAATGCAGACTGATGACCATTTGCTGGTTAAGGATATTTATTTCTCAAGTCCTAAATCAATTTCAGCCCCTCTCCCTCCTTCTCCCCTTTCTTCCTCCTACAATACCCCTCCTTCTTGGAACTTGGGAAAATCCAATTTCCTTCCTGCCTTAATCTCTCTCCAGGTTTGCACAGGCTCACTCTGACGGCACCTGCTCCTTCCAGCTGTGAGATTCCTTTCGGTAAAATACTTTGCGTCCTGCCAAGCTGTCGATGGACAAGACCCCCATGGCCGCTTCCTGGCTCTCTTAATGAACACAGTTGTTCTGTTCCACTGGGTCCCCAGGAGCTCCTACATTCAATCTGTTAGCCAGCAGTGGTTTCCACAGTTCAACAAGACTCCTGCCCTGGGCCCCCAAGTGCCTGCTCTTGAATGAGGAAAGAATTTGAAATTGAGCACTCCCTATGCTGGTCTAAGTGCTTTGAGCTTTACAGCCCCAACTCCTGGATCACAGGAATGTCGGGCTAAGCAAGAGAGACTCCAGACCTGTCACCTCCCCAGCCTTGGGGCTAAACCATCATTATTAATGACAGCAATCACCACCCAGAACTCAAGTCATAAATAATAAGTGTCTTTCAGCAGTCACAAGAATGGCTGCACAAATCCATCATCTGAACACCTCTCAAAATAGCCATGGGAATGAATAGTAGAAACATTAAGGCCCGTCTCTATCCCCATTTTAATACTAACAGTTTTATTTAAAAAGAAATGCACAGAGTAGCATGAACTCCAGATGCGATGGTGATATATGTTCCACAAAAAACAATTCTATGTTCAAATAAGTTTGGAAAACTGTTATTAAAAAAGTTAAATCAAGCTGGGCGTGGTGGCACATGCCTTTAATCCTAGCACTCGGGAGGCAGAGGCAGATGGATCTTTGTGAGTTTGAGGCCAGCCTGGTCTACAGAGTGAGTTCCAGGACAGCTGGGACTACAGGGAGACCCTGTCTCAAAAAAAAAAAAAAAAAAAAAAAAAAAAGTTAAATCATTTTCTTTATAGGAAGACTCCTCTGAGGGTTTAATATACTAATATGCACCAGGAATCTTTATGAGAGGTAAGTTATATTTCCCCAAAGAATTTGACCCTTAAATGTTCCCCTTATAGCTTCACATGTTATGTCTTACAGGGCACTCTTCAGTAGCAGGCTGTAACTGTTCAACAAACTGGAATTCAGTGTCAGCCAATTTCCATGGTGTAAATATTCCCAGTAGGGCTGATTTCAAAACCTGCCAGCAGGAAGTCACCGCCCAGGGAGGACCAAGGAACATTCACACAATCAGATCTCCATGCTGGTATGAGGTAGTAGTCACTGGTGGGAGCCAGCTTGTGGTGGCTTAACATGCTGTGTGGAACTCTGGGAGGGAAATGCTGCTCTTTTTTATGGTGGAGAAGAGGGAATTGATAGATGTCATTGGGTCATGGACTTCATAGTAAAGCAGAATAGAGATCACAGGAACTTACTGGTCTTGGAAATTTTGCTTATTTCTCTAATCATCATGTGAATAGGCTTTCCGTTCCTGATGCCCACTTACAATGGATGTTGGATTCTCTGACAAAGATTCCTAGACTTTTGAGGTGAGCACGAGAGCCCCTCTAGGGCAGATTCATCCTGACTTGGCTACAATTTTGCTGGTTCCTTACATACTGGAGGGCTGCTGCATCACAAACTATCTACTTTCGTCATTCACTTGGGAAAGGAACAGTCTTCCTCCCATCCAACTACAAAGAAGAAGGCTTGACCTGCTTTGCTACCAAGATCAGATGAGACTGCATGTTTAGGGGTGGCATTATCACAGACAAGGAACAATCTTCCTTGATGACATACACGTGGACAGGTCCTTTTGGTTATGAAGACTACATGGCAGACATCTTTATTTGCCTAAGTCATCTGATGACATAGGGGCAGCAACTTAGACATGTATGTTAACTAATTTGTCATAGGGCACCACTTTCTTGGTACTTTTTATTTTTTTTTATTTTTATTTTTTTAATTTTTATTTATTTCGGTATGTGTATGAATGTACTGTCTGCGTGCAGGTGTGTGCACCCGTGTCGTGCAATGCCGCGGAGGTCAGAAGAGGGTCTCGGATTCCCCTGGAACTGGAGTTCTCCTGGAATTGGAGTTTCAGACGGTTCTCGGCCGCCATGTGGGTGCTGGGGATCGAACCCGGGTCCTCTGCAAGAGCGGTCGGCGCTCTTAACCGCTAGGCCATCTCTCCAGCCCCTCTTGGTACTTTTTAAAGAAGTCATCCCCCAACCCTGGATTTTGAGGTTGTGTTCCCATGGTGCACATCTGCTTTGCTGACTTCTTCATTCTGTTAAAATGCTTGCATTCTTTTTTTTTTAAAGTTGAACTTTATAATACACATAGCATCAAAATAACATAAATGAAACCTGTGATACCAAAAAAGCATCAAAATTCAGTGATACTTTAACATGAAAATTCCATTTTTTTCTCCAACTTGTATTGCTTCTCTCCCTATATATACATACATAAATATATACATATATAAACATATACATACATGCATATATACATATCAACTGAGTTGGAGGATTGATCTAACTATGTCCTCGAGTGGATGGAACTGGTGATTGAAAAGCCAAAAGGGGCCAGGGGCTCCCCCCACCAAAAAAACCTGAGTGACCCTTGGGGACCAGATCCTCAACTGACCTTGAGAAAAAAAAAAACCTTGGTTAATCTGAGCTGTGTGGCCTTAAGCATCCAAAAGGAGGGTATAACCAGAAATAAATAATCAGTAAGGTCTGAGAAATTGTACTTCAAATATAAAACTTGAGAATCCTCCAAACCTTCAATGCCAGATGGGGACTACTGAGATATCCAGCTTGTGGACTGAGCAGCTACTGGGATTTCAGCCTCTTCAGAGTGTAGACTGCCGTTGTTGGACTACCCAGGCTGTACCATGGAGGCCAGTGCTGGAAGATCAGGACAGGATGCATGCTTGCTGGACCTCATTTGGGTGACCATATGGGGGAGGGACCCCAGTGTGGAGCATAGGGGCAGGATTGATGGTGGTTTGGGTTTGTCAAGGAGGAACCTCAAGCACTTCCTTGGGGAAAACATGACATCTTTTAGCAAAAAAAAGCTTGCGTTCTTAAAGGTCATCTCTTCTCTCCCCTCCCTCCCTTCCTCAGCTTTCTCTCTAAATGACCTAATCTATTCTCAGGACTTAAATCAACCATTACTCTGATAAGTCTCAAAATTACAGTTTGAGGCCAGGCCTCTTCTATGAGCACCACACTTATATAACCAAGAATCTACTTGGCATCTCCTTCTGGATGCCTTATAAGTTTCTTATCTTCTATTTGTGTGAACAAGAACTTGATGTTCCCTGTAACTTGCACTCCGTCTCTCCCTCCACCTTCCTTATCTCAATAAATAACATCTTCTCCCCTCCACCCAGCTGCCTGTGCCTGAAATCCAGGAACTGGCCCTGACTTTGCTCTTCTGCTGATCGTCTCTGGCTGATGTATCATTGCCTTCAATGAATGAATCTTATTTTACTTTTTCCTTTTATCCCATGAGGGCCATCAGCACAGCACACTCGACCTCTGGGAGTCTACTGGATTAATATTATCTAATGCTTTTCCCTACCAAGAAGCAAGACCTAAGAGAGGAGCTGCAGTCTAATTACTCTTAATTTGTTTTTCTTCTGTCCATTCTCCAGGATCTTCCAAGTGCCCTTTACTCAATGGATCCAAATTAGCCTGGCTCTCTTCACGTGTTCCTCATATTCAGACCTTGTTCTGTGGTCTTTGCTGTCCCATAATAATTTCTACTAATGAACATAAGCAGTTGAATAGAAAAAATGAGAAAATACAGATTCTGGAAGTAAGTTCCTCAATACAAATTGGTTTTTGAAGTGACCAGGCAGGCCTCAGTCTCATAGAGATCCAGCAGTATCTGCCTCCTGAATGCTGGGATTAAAGGTGTGTGCCACCACACCTGCCTAACAGACTATCTTTAATAATGCTTTGGTTAACTACATTTTTGCCTACATACTTTTATTGCTTTTTTTATACACTGATAATTTGGTAATATTTGTTGTAGTGAGATCAAAGTTAGTTCAGTTTTCCCTGTTTTCTGCTAGTTGAACTTAGATTACATTTTGAAAAATGTATTCATTATTTTTTTTAATTTTTTAATTTTTAATTTTATTATTTTTTAATTTATTTTTTATGTGTATGAATGTACTGTCTACATGTAAGTTTGTGCACCCGTGTCGTGCAATGCCGCGGAGGTCGGAAGAGGGTGTCGGATTCCCCTGGAACTGGAGTTCTCCTGGAATTGGAGTTACAGATGGTTCTCAGCCACCATGTGGGTGCTGGGGATCGAACCCGGGTCCTCTGCAAGAGCAGTCGGTGCTCTTAATCACTAGGCCATCTCTCCAGCCCTGTATTCATTATTTTTATTTGATCTGTATGAGTGTATTGGCAGCATATGTGTAAGGGCACTGGTGTTGCCATGGAGATCAGAAGGTGTTGGATCTCCTGGAACTGGAATTCAGATGGCTGTTAGCCACTGTATGGGTGCTGGGAATGGAACCTGGTTCCTCTACAAGAGCAGTCAGTGTTCTTAAATGCTGAGACATCTCTCCATCCCCTAGATTAAAATTTAAAAATTTTTATTTACTATTTTTATTTTTGTGTTTGAGTGTATTTCCTGTATGTATGTAAGTACACCATGTCAGGCAAAGCATGTGCAGGTCATAAGAGGATATTGGATTACCCTGAAACTAGAGTCATGGGCAGCCATCAGTCAGTAATGTGGGTGCTGGGAATTGAACCTGATTGTGAGAGCAGCCAGTGTTCCTAACTGCTGAGCCATCTCGCTAGCCCCTGAAATTAGTTTTAAAAATTATTTATTTACTTATATATGTATGTATCTGCATGAGTTTATGTGCAACATGTGTATGCACGTGCCCACAGAGGTGGAGGGGATCAGAACCCCTGTCAGTGGAGTTGCAGGTGGTTGTGAGCTGCCTGCTGTGGGTGTTGGAACTCTTCTTTGGTCCTCTGCAAGAGCAGTAAGCTTTCTTAACTGCTGAGTGATCTCTTCAACTCCTGAAATTTGCTTTTTAAAAATTATTGATTACTAGGTATATTTTCTGTGAATTTTTCAGCACCAAGGGTATTTCTGAATTTTACAACTCATTATTGGCAATGTGATGATTTGTTAGGCTTGTCAACTTTGGAAATATTTCAGTTATTTTTCTCTCATATATGGTCTGTAAGATTTTAAGGCATTTCTAGTTTTCCTTTATTTGTAAATTTCAATTGCAGTAAAATAGTCAAATACATAAAACTTTCTATCTTCACCATTTTAACACAGTTTAGTCACATTAAATATAATCATTCTCTGTGACAAATCTCTAAAACTCTTCTTGTCTTATAAAATGAATAGAGGCTCCTCATTTCTCTTCCTTCAAGCCCATGGTAATTACCATTCTATTTTAGATCCCTATGAATTTGACTACTTTAGGTAGCCCATATAAGTGGAATCATAAAGTATGTGTTTTTCTATGGTTGGCTTGCTTCATTTAGTACAGTATCCTTAAGGTATATTCATGTTGCAGCACATATGTGGGAATTCTCTTCTTTTAGATAATGAGTAATAGCTCCTTATATGGATACAACATATTATATCTATTTATTTATCTGTTGATGGGTGTTTGGGTTGCTTCCATTCTCTCTTTCTCTCTTTCTCTCTCTCTTTCTCTCTTTCTCTCTCTCTCTCTCTCTCCCCCCCCCCCAAGGGGAGCCGTGCGTGTGTGTGACAGGGTTTCACTATGTATCTCTGGCTGGCCTGGGATTTGCTCTATAGCTAGATTACAGAGATTCCTCTGCTTTTCCCGCCTCAGTATTAGGATTAGGAGTGTGCATCACCATGACTTGTATTTCCATATTAAAAAAATTTATTTTTGAACTTCCAAATTTCTACTGTGGAGAACCACACTGTTAGGGTGCTTGAGTATCTTCTTGAGACCCTACTTTCAAATATCTTGAGTACAGAGCAGAAGTGGGTTGCTTAATCACATGCTAGTTGTAGTTGTAAAAATTTTTGGTCTTTTTGAGACAGGTTCTCCCTGTGGCCTCAGCTGGCCTGGAACTCACAGAGATCTGCTTACCTCTGCCTCCTGAGTGCTGGGATTAATGTCACGTACCACTACAATTGGCTCTGGTTGTAAATTTGTGAGAAATCAATACAGTGTTTTATATAGAGGCTGCATCAAGTTATATTCTCTACAGTAGAATTTCCCCCCTCCTTCCTAATACTTGTCTTCTCCCCCCCATAGCAACTCTCCTAATGAGTCTGAAGTGGTATCATTATTTTGATTCCTCTCTCTAATGATTAGTGATGCTAAGTATCTTTCATCTTCTTATTTTTCATTTTCTTTGGAGAAGTATCTACTGAAGTCCTTGGCTGTCTTTTAATGACATTTTTTTGGTGTGTTGTTGAAAAAAAAAAGCTTTCTTGAGCAGTGGGTAATTTTAAATGCCTCTTGAACTAATTGCATTCATTAACCAACTTTCTTTTCATGACCTTGTAGTGGTTTTATGAATTTTGTTATCATTCAGTGCCTAAAATCAGCACTAAACTGAACTTCCCCCTATGTGTTCATGTAGTTATCTTCTCTTTTAAAATTGAATACTGAACAATCCAAGAGCCCAGTATTATTAATATTTTAAATGTACCTCTTTAAATGAACTATTATGTCTGGAATGATCATAAAGGTTTTTGTTATGATTCACTTGTTGATGTCAGAGTAGTTTCATTTGATTTCAAGGAGATTAATTTCATTGTATAGTACATTTATAATTATGTACATTGAGTTATCAAATATTTGGTAAGAGAAACCTTCCATTTTGCACAAGTATTATTTTTTTGGTCCTTATGAGACAGAGTCTTGCTTACAGATTATGAACAGCTGGGACTCACTTTGAAGACCAGCTGGCCTCCATTTCATAGAGATCTGCCTCCTGATTGCTTGGATGAAAGGCTTGTGCCATCATGCCTGGCTTATTTTGCCCAAGTATCAATGAGAAATGAATCCTTCGCTTACAATTCTGTCTCTATGGGTGAGTAATCTTCACATTCTAGTGTGTTGCTCCTTGCATTTCAAGAGTTTGTTCTTTTACATCATATGTCTATATACATTTTGATGCCACAGGATGGGTTTCTGTCACAGGTGGTCCTCTGACACCTGGATGCCATGGCACTGCAGTAGCACAGTGGGCAGGAAGACTATTTCTGGAAGTCATTCCTACAGTGGGACAGCTAGAATTATAAACATGGAAACAGCCACATAATAGATTTTCTCAATGCAAACCTAATGTATCCTGGATTTATTCTCTCTTGGTGAAATCTCTCAGTGCTTGTTTATCACCACCTGATGACGGGGACTAAGAGAAAGTAAGAGTGAAAGGGGCAGTGATCTCAAGGTGGAATTACTGTCTCTTTTACAAGTTTTGGCACAATAAAGCCCGTCATGGAAACATTATGATTCTTTCCAGGGCTTTGAAAATGCCTGGTGTTGGTGAGGGGCCCTGAGTCTTGTACTTCATTAGCCTTAGGTAAATAGGGTCTGGAAGTAGGGTGGGTAAGTAGAGTCCTCTGTTTTTCAGGAATGAGAAATTCTTGGCAGTGATCTGGTACATCTTGGGAACTCAGGTTCCCAACTCATCACCCAGGATATTGTCTAGCCTTCCTGTGCTGCTTCAGTCCCACACCACAGTGCTCAATATTCCTGGAATGGTTCATCTTGGCTGGGAACTCTGGATTTCCTGGTAAGATGAAGGCAAGCTGTGATATTTTCATTTTACTATCTCACCATTCTTCACCTGCAACAAATGTCCCTTAATTGCTTCAGCATGAACCCCAGCTGACATTCTCCATTCTTAAGGGTCTCTCACTCCCAACCTTACAGTGAACGCAAGACATCCAAATGGTGCTGCCAGACATGGCAGCTGGAAGCCAGACAGCACGGCCTATTTGGAGCAATTAGCTGAGCTGGCCTCATTAGGGGCGTGCAGATGTCCACTGCTTGGGCTGCCTCCCCTCCCCGGGATAGGCTGTCTCCCAGGTGAGGCTAAACTGGGGTCTGTGGGAGGAGGGTCAAAGCTCAGCGAGCTCTTCCTAATTTTCAGGGCTGCTAATTGAGGCTGAGAATCATAGAGGCGCCAGCCATTGCGGTCTGGTCCCAAAGGCTCTCTAGTTTCCCATGTATAATCGCTGTCCGCACAAAGCTCTCCGCATCTGGGGGCAAGCCCAGCTGCCACAGCTCAATCGATTGTGAAGGGTGTTCAGGCAAAGTCGTGCTGTTCGTCCGCTGCTCAGCCCCCACCATGACTAAGTGGGAACATCTGGAGAAGGGCAGGGCAGGGCTAGGGCAAGGAGGAGGAGAAGGGTGGGAGAGGATTAAACCTGCTCCGTCTTTATGGGAAGATTTTTTACTGCGATGTGTGCCTTCTCTTTGTGGTGGGAGGTGGGGAAAGGAGAGTTTAATCCTAGCACAGACTGACAGAGGGCAGAAGATACAAGCTGTTATTAAGAGTCTGCCATACATTCTGGCAGAGAAATTGTTCGTATCCTTGTCTGGGAATGGCCCATTTCTAGAATTTCAGAGTGCACAGCACTTGTGACCATGGTGAATATCCCTGTAAAGTGAACATAAACTGGACCTTATGACAGCCCTTGTGGCTTATGATGGTTTGGTTGCTCCCAGAAGCAGATATTGGGATGAATATTTGAGCATAAGAAGTTTATTTGGAAGTGATAACAAAGTACCACTGGGTACTGGGACCATGAAAGGAGAAAGGGAAATAGCTGTTCTAGTGAGTACATAATGTTTTAGGACAGCCATTCCATTTGCTGGGGACTGAGAGGTTCCTTATGTGGTGGGATTTCTGGGTGAAAGTCCTAAGTGAACTGGGCCAAGCTGATTGTCCTAGCTGTGTGAATGATTAAGAATGCTTCTGTAGGCAACTGGGCTCACTCAGTTCCATGGAGGACACTGTTGAGGACTGTATAGAAACCACACCTCAGAATTGCCCCACTGAGGGGCAGAGTTACTGCAGAATTTACCCATTGGTGTCTCACCGGTTGAAGGCTGCTCCCCAAATTGTTCATTCTCTGACAGTTGAAAGAAACGTGCTCCAATGGGCAGAGAAGGGAAAGGAAGGGAAGCCAGAGATGAAGACATGATAGCCTTTGTCTTCAAACAGCCACAGCCAGAATGTAAGAAGGAAATCCCAGAGGTGGAGGGGTCCCACTAGGAATGCACCTTCTCCCTCGTACCTTTGTTCCCCAAAGTTCTCGTTCCCTACGAATTTCCTTCCAGTTCCAGCTAGGTTATTCTTCCATTACATCTTGTAGCCCTGGGAAGACTGTCTTAGGTATGAAGTGAGGGGTATAATGGGAAGAGGGAGCTGGTAGATAGGCAGAAGAACTGCATCTGATCCTGCTGTGGGCTCCGTGCAAGGGGCTGATCTATCATGGCCACAGTTCCAGCTCTTCATAGTCTGTCATCTATGCATTGCAGAGCCCTGGACTGAGGTAAACTGAGTCCTACTGTAAGCAAAATTATGGGTCTGCAAACTGCTCGTTGTGCTATGGTTTGAATAGGAAGAATCCCCCAAGACTCACATGGTAGACTGGGCTCCAGTCTGGTGGAGCTCTTTTGGGAGGGTGTGGAAACTTGAGGAGGTGGGGCCAGGTCGGAGGAAGTAGGTCACTAGGGACACGTCTTTAGGGGCTACATCTTGATCTAGCCACTTCATATCCCTTTCTCTCCTTCCTGTCCACCATGATGTAAGCTGCTCTAGCCAGGTCTTTCTTGTCATGATGGATTAAGACCTATGAAACCATGATCCGAATAAATCTTTATTCCCTATAGGTGTTTCTGACAGGCATTTGGTCACAGGGATCAGAACAGTAATGAATAAACCTTGGAATCTCTGCATATACTAGGCTACAAGCCAAAGGAAGAATTGAGATTTCTAATTAGCAGACCTAAAAACAAGACGATTATTAACCTGATGAAGTAGCCCCAAGGTAATCACGAGGACTTTAAAAGTAGGAGTGAGACTAGGGGGTGAAAGATGGGATAGCAATAGATGATAGATAGATAGATAGATAGATAGATAGATAGATAGATACATACATACATAGATACATAGACACATAGATAGGTACATAGATAGAGATGATAGAACATGGTACCAGAGAGATGCAGCATTGCATTGCTGGCTTTCAAGATGGAGAAAAGGAGCCTCAAGGCAGGGAGTGTGGACAGCCTTCAGAAGCCAGAAAAGTCAAGGAAATAGGTTCCCTTCTATAAGCTCCAGGAAGGAACATAGATGCCCATTTAAAAATATTTTAGTATATATTAATTGTATATAATAGTGCAATTCATTATGACTTTTCATACATGTGTATAGTATATTTTGATTATATTAATTTTTCATTACATGCTCTTGTCTCCCTCCCATTCCAGCTGATTCCCCTCCACTCCTAACTAGTCCCCCTTCTACTTTCATATCTTTATAATTAATATTTTTAATTTTGATGATGTCATACTTGTATACAGCACACCTTGATTACATCCATATCCCTCTACCCTCTCTCATCCCTCTTCCACTCTGCTGACTCCTCCTTATCCTCGACTGATTGCCTTCTCACTGTCATATCTACCTCTCCCCTCCCTAAGTCCCTTCCTTCATTCGTTCCTTCCTTCATATTCTTTCTCTTTCTTTCTTTCTTTCTTTCTTTCTTTCTTTCTTTCTTTCTTTCTTTCTCTTTCTTTCCTTCCTCCCTCCCTCCCTCCCTCCCTCCCTCCTTCCTTCCCTCCCTCCCTCCCTCCCTCCCTCCCTTCCTTTCTTTTGTTTGTTCATTCGTTTGTTCGTTCGTTTTGGTTCAGATCCCACTCTGGGGTCACAGATGCTGCATTTTCTTGATTTTAATGACTGTATTATCTCTAGAAGACAGTGTCCCAACATAATATTCCCCATCCTTTGGTTCCCACAGTCCTGACACAGCTTCTTCTGTGATGTTTCATGGGCTGTGGAGGGTATGACATAGATGTCCTATTTGGGGCCAAGTGGTCAGCAGTTACTTATTTTCAGCATTTGACCATCTGTGAGTTCCTGATTTGACTGTTACCCCTATCCAAATAACCCACTCTGAACAAGGCTGAGAGCTTTGCTATTCCATGGGTATAAAAATCTATAGTTATGGTCCGGGCATGGCGAGTCACACCTTCAATCCCAGCACTTTGGAACAGAGGCAGGTTGATCTCTGTGAAGTCAAGGCCAACCTGGCCTACATAGTGAGTTCCAGGCCAGCTGGGACTACAGGGAGAATCTATCATCTATCTATCTATCTATCTATCTATCTATCTATCTACATGTATCTATCATCTATCTATGTATCTGGCGTCTATCTATCATCTTCTATCTAGCACCTATCTATCTATCTATTCATGTAGATATAAATCCTATGTAGTTGTTCATCTATCTGGCTATCTATCTATCCAAGCATGGAGCTATAGCTAGGTATCCTGTCACGATCTATCTATCTATCTATCTATCTAGCTAATCTATGTAGCGATAACTATCGAATGTCTCGGTCCATCTATCGATCCTATCTATCTATCCTATCTATCTAGCTATCTAGCTATCTAGCATGTATAATAAAATTATAAGAGATTAACGATATGTATCTGTCATCTATCTATCTATCTATCTATCTATCTATCTATCATGTATCTATCATCTATGTATCTGTCATCTATCTATCTATCTATCTATCTATCTATCTATCTCTCATCTATCTATCTATTATCTGCCTATCTATATCTCTATCATCTATATATTTATCTCTGTCTATCATCTAACATCTATCATCTATCTCTATCATCTATAACTATCTATCTATCATCTATCTCTATCATCTATCTATCTATATCTATCTGTCATCTATCATCTATCCATCCATCCATCTCTCTATATATTTAGAAGGCAGTTTAACTACATGTCCATTTGGCAGATCTGGGGCTTGTGACCTTCCTAAACATAGACTTTTGACAGTACCAGACATGTTTTCCCTCCTATGGAGGGGCGTCAAATCCAACCAGGAAGCAGCTAGTTTCTCCCAGGACATTCATGCCACTATTGCACCATGGGTATATCTCAACAACTTCAAGGTTGTTGCTTTGGGGAGTCGTCACTCACCCTGGGGTCATCCCTGTTCCTGCAAGTAACCCCTCATCTGTATTCTGCTAAGTAATCCCAATGGACTCAAAGCTGGACTTTGGGTAGTATTGTTACTGCACTCTCTCATCTGGTAGGTGTTTGCTTTTGTCTCCCCAGGAAAAGTCTCATATAACAAAATTGCAGCCTGATTTCACCTGGGAAATCTTTGCTAATGGTGGTATGAGCACCCCAGGACCATGCTGGAGTGGTTCACACTGCTGATGAGTGATCCCTAAAAATGTTTCCACATTCTAGATCCATAATTCCCAAGGCCTTTCTCTATAGTTACTGATTATTTGTTAGCAGCACTTTGATTTGGTGAGGTTGGTAATTGAGCTCAGGCATTGTCTGCCCCCAAATAAATTCATGTTCATTAGACCAATTATGGTAGGTTGTGGCTTGTGCTATTTTGCCTGACTTGTTAGACTATGGGCAGCTGAAAAGTCTTACTATGCTATATATGGTTTTGTAGAATGAGTCTTTGGGAATGTGATGATGAGGGTCAAGCACAGTCTAGGAGTTCAGTAGATGTCTAAATTCTGTGTGGATAAATTTATTGATGAATCTTTGCCCTAATTTGCTCTTTAAGTTCATGTTGCCTTCAATGGCAATCAATGGTAGTTGTTAATTCTGAGTTAAAGGTGGACTACTACTGTGTGACACTATTTCTAGGGGGACAAACATCACTACTGCTGAGAATAGACATATGTCTACTCACCGTAGGTAAGGAACTGATGACAACCAAAGTAAGAATATGATCACAGTTGAACTTGGTTAACCAATAAGGTTTATTGGAGTTACAGGAGTATGCATGAAGGGTCACTTACAGAGCAGAAATGAGTCAAAGGCAGCTCCTTTACCAAAAGCCCACCCCAGCATGGGTGACAACTTACAAAAGCTGGAAACCTGCAGCACATTGCACCACCTACATACAGCTCAACAGATAAGAGAGTATCTTCCAGGCAGCCTAGTTCCTCTGAGCCTTTTCCAGGCCACTTGGTTGGTCTCTGCTTCTTCTAGGAAGCTCAGCTGCTCTGTCTCTTCCTTGCAGGTCAGAAGTTCTCACTAAATATATATGTTTGGGGAAGAAGGGACTTAGTGAACCTGGTCAGTTTTGGGGACTTCCTGAAGCTCTTGAGTTGTTTACTTCCTGTTGCTTAGGAGCTTCCACAGGATGGAACTTGTCACTTCCCCTTAGAATAATAGCCTGTGCTTCAAAAGCTTCCCTTCAAGATGGAATGATTTAGTTCAGAGGAACTTGCTATGCAACAAATGCTTCACTGAACACCTGACAGTGAAGCTGTTCCTTTGGTGGGTAGTGCAGTTGAGTAATGGAGCCGAGGAGCTGTACCGCATCAGTCCAAGTGCGAAGTGTGCTTGGTAACTGGTTACTGGTGAGGTTGTGGCACAGAATGTGTGGGTGACAGGAAAACTGAGTTTGGAATTAATCTTTTTTAAAAAAATATTTTTATTTATTATTTTATGTGTATGAGTATACTGTCTACATGCAGGTTGGTGCACCCGTGTCGTGCAATGCTGCGGAGGTCAGAAGAGGGTGTCGTATTCCCCCCTGGAACTGGTGTTAAAGATGGTTCTTAGCCGCCATGTGGGTGCTGGGAATCGAACCTGGGTTCTCTGCAAGAGCAGTTGGTGCTCTTAACCTCTGAGCCATCTCTCCAGCCCCGGGATTAATCTTCTAACTTTCTCATTGCGGTAACACACCCCAACAAAAGCAACTTAAGTGAGAAGGTGTTTCTTTAGCTCACAGTCTATCATGTCAGGGAAGTCACAGCAGCCTGAACTTGAGGGAGCTGATGCATTACACCCACAGTCAAGCAGCAGGGAGTAATGAGCGCATTCCTGCCAGTGCTCCGCTTGCATCCTCCACTCATACAGTCTGGGATCCTCCTCCTAGGGAATGGCGCAATCCAGTAGTGTGCATTTCCACCTCAGTTAACCTGATCAAGATACCCCCCAACACACACACAAACCCATGCCCCAAAGCACATCTCCTGTCACCTTGACAACAACTACTATCACAGGAGTACAAAGTATATACAGATCATGAAGGACTCCCAATGAAATGCCAAGAGTTTGAAACTGGCATCCTTGGTGGGCAATTGAGGGTATGCAAGGAGGACTATGGAGCAAATGCGCAAGTGGCAAGTGGCAAGAATTCAGACAATCTGGAAGTTTT
The DNA here is from genome assembly GCA_009823505.1 of Rhizomys pruinosus. Lineage (NCBI taxonomy): Eukaryota > Metazoa > Chordata > Mammalia > Rodentia > Spalacidae > Rhizomys > Rhizomys pruinosus. The sequence goes on from VZQC01008945.1 coordinate 746,425, forward strand.
CCAAAGGATAATGATTCCAAGTAATTGCTTTCTTAGGCATTTCAACACGAATATAAATATCTTTCCTGGGGTTGTTTTAAGGCTGTCCTACTCCAGAGCTCTATCAGAGGGTCTATATTGTTCCTAGGTTGACTCTAGCCCTTAGAAGCTCTGGAATGTGACTTTTATTCTGTCTTCTGATCTTCTGCCCCCAGAGGCCCCGGGGCCAGGGATCTGGATCTGTGCAAGAATCAGGCAGGGGGCTGGGAGTGGGGCTCCAGTCCTGCCGGGTTATTAACACTGTCTCCATGCAACCCCCTGGGGCTAGGAGGTGATGGATTGCACATGAGAGGTGCATGCTGTCTATCACCATTTGGCTCAGAGATGCAAACTCTCTGTCTTTCATAATGTTACCAAAAGCAATTCACAGTATGTTCTGGATGTAAGAAAGGGTACTGAGGAGCTCAGGAAGTTCGAGATTTTCTCCTTCCCCCAATTATTACTGTGGCTCTAAAGAAGATATCTCAAAAAGGATCTTCCCTCCCTTCCCTCCGTCCTTTTCTTTCTCCTTTCCCCCCTCCTTTTCTCACTACTTCTCTCTCTCCTTCCTTCTGTCCCTTCCTTCCTCTCTTCCTCCCTCCCCTCTTTCCTTCCTCTCTTCCTCCCTCCCCTCTTTCCTTCCTCTCTTCCTCCCTCCCCTCTTTTCTTCCTCTCTTCCTCCCTCCCTCCCCTCTTTCCTTCCTCTCTTCCTCCCTTCCCTCTTTCCTTCCTCTCTTCCTCCCTCCCTCCCCTCTTTCCTTCCTCTCTTCCTCCCTCCCCTCTTTCCTTCCTCTCTTCCTCCCTCCCCTCTTTCCTTCCTCTCTTCCTCCCTCCCCTCTTTCCTTCCTCTCTTCCTCCCTCCCCTCTTTCCTTCCTCTCTTCCTCCCTCCCCTCTTTCCTTCCTCTCTTCCTCCCTCCCTTCCCTCTTTCCTTCCTCTCTTCCTCCCTCCCTCCCCTCTTTCCTTCCTCTCTTCCTCCCTCCCCTCTTTCCTTCCTCTCTTCCTCCCTCCCCTCTTTCCTTCCTCTCTTCCTCCCTCCCCTCTTTCCTTCCTCTCTTCCTCCCTCCCCTCTTTCCTTCCTCTCTTCCTCCCTCCCCTCTTTCCTTCCTCTCTTCCTCCCTCCCCTCTTTCCTTCCTCTCTTCCTCCCTCCCCTCTTTCCTTCCTCTCTTCCTCCCTCCCCTCTTTCCTTCCTCTCTTCCTCCCTCCCCTCTTTCCTTCCTCTCTTCCTCCCTCCCCTCTTTCCTTCCTCTCTTCCTCCCTCCCTCCCCTCTTTCCTTCCTCTCTTCCTCCCTCCCCTCTTTCCTTCCTCTCTTCCTCCCTTCCCTCTTTCCTTCCTCTCTTCCTCCCTCCCTTCCCTCTTTCCTTCCTCTCTTCCTCCCTCCCCTCTTTCCTTCCTCTCTTCCTCCCTTCCCTCTTTCCTTCCTCTCTTCCTCCCTCCCTTCCCTCTTTCCTTCCTCTCTTCCTCCCTCCCCCCCCTCTTTCCTTCCTCTCTTCCTCCCTCCCCTCTTTCCTTCCTCTCTCCCTCCCTTCCCTCTTTCCTTCCTCTCTTCCTCCCTCCCTCCCCTCTTTCCTTCCTCTCTTCCTCCCTCCCCTCTTTCCTTCCTCTCTTCCTCCCTTCCCTCTTTCCTTCCTCTCTTCCTCCCTCCCTCCCCTCTTTCCTTCCTCTCTTCCTCCCTCCCCTTTTTTCTTCCTCTCTTCCTCCCTCCCCTCTTTCCTTCCTCTCTTCCTCCCTCCCCTCTTTCCTTCCCTCCCTCTCTCCCTGTTTCTCTGCTCCCTTCCTTCTCTTCTTCCTTCCTTCCTCCTCACCCTTCCTTGTTTCTTTCTGCAGTGTTGGTGATTAAACCCAGAGCTTTGCCCATGCTAGGCATGAATCTACCACTGAACTCCAGTCCCAGGCCCCCGAGTCCTTTTCTTACTCTCCTGGATGAAGGTGGGCTGGTAATACAGATCCTGAGTCGTCCAGGTAGAAAAGGGCATCCTGCTTCCTCCTGTTCTGACCAACTTCCCTCATCCACACAGTAGCACATCTTGCCCAGGGGAGGGTATAGGGTTTAACTAAAGAAAATGATTGGCTGCTTTATTGCTTGAGTGGAGCCCTAGAGACATCAGCTAGGTAAAGAGCAATGTGGGGTGCATATTAGAGAAGGGCTGAAGGTTGGGGTCATCTGTTCCTCCCCAACAAACAGAAGTAAGGCTGGAAGTTTGTGGTCAGTAGGGATGTACTTCTAGTTTGTCCCCAAGTTGTCTCTGTTCATCTTTCCTCTCTCAAAGGTTGGTGTGCACGGGGACAACCAAGACAATCATGCACTTGGTGGGCATTGGAGTGTTGAGGGGAGGGCTGATTCTTTTTTTTTTTTATTTGCTAAGTCTAACTTTTATTTTTAATTTTCATTTTTTATTGATGCTTTGTGTATTTCATACATCATTTTCCAATTCAGTTCAGGCATATTTCCCTTTCCCTTCCCCCCACCCCACCCCATCCCATCCCAGATCATGCATTCTGCCATAACTGTCCTGCATCTTTCTCTCAGTTTTCTTTTCATTTTTTAACATTAAGTAATAATTTATGAGTACAAGCATCCTTCATGTAAAACCAATTTGCAAGCAGTTGTGCCCAAACCCACACAGCCCATGGGTCCCACCATCCAGCAGGGGGGGTGGGGCTTGTATGTTCAATCAAGTTGATCAAATGAGTGTCCAGATTGAATGCTCTTTGACCCAAGCTCTGCAGGGCACCATGGCTCAGCAACCGGTTGGCCCTTCATCATGGGAATCTGTGTACCACCTTTCAGAAATCTAATGTCCTGAATGTAAAACCTTCTCTATCTCTGTCTCTCTCTTCACCCGACCATCATTCTGTTATTTCTTTATTGTTTATCATTTATTATTATCTGTTTGCCTATTATCTGTGTACCTATTTATCTATCACCTCTCCATCAATCTATCTTACTATCTATCCATCTAACTATATCTATTCTCTCTCATCTATTTATCCTTCATCCATCTACCCATCCACGATCTATCTATCAACATATTCACATGCAGAAAGAGTTTCAATTGCATGAATTGTTGATAAAGATCCTGGGAGATGTTAATCTGTCCTGCCCTGTTTGCCACAATGGATAACACTTCTGAGAGAAATGCCCTTGCTGACTCTGGCTGATCCTGTGAACTATGTGAGGCCCTGAGCAGTGGTACTTCCTCCCCGTGTCACTTGTAGGACAGACTAGGGCTTGTGTGTTAGGTTGACAGAAGGTATTTTTATTTGGCAGAGGGTGTCCAGGCCCTTCTGATTGCCAGTCCACAGGAGACAAGGCAGTGAACAGACACTGGGAATGGCTGGCCTGGAATACTTCCTGGCTTTGAGATACTGCTTTCCCTGGCTGGGATGTTCCCTCCATGCTTGGCTTGTTCTGGAGAACACTGTGTGCTGAGTCTGTGTATCTGGGCTTGGAAAGCCCTGGGAAGACAGGCTTTCCAGATCGCTGCACTCTGCGGGGCTCCTTTGGACCCTGCAGACGTTTCCCATCAGCTGGGGCTGGGTTACACCCATAGTGTTGATGGTTTCCCCATGGCCTGTGCAGCTAAGTGAGAATTTATATGAAAACATAAAGGTCCTTCCTCTCTTGCATTAGAGTCTTAGTGCCCAGTGGAAGTACATGCCTCTGTTCCGGGGAGTGCTGGGCGTGGGAAGGAGGCATGTCCTCCTTAGTTAGGCTAGGGAGGAAATTAGTGGAGGGCCTTCGATTCCGCCTCTTTGTTCTACATTCCAGCAGTCATTCCGTTTAATTAAACCATTAAATCAGGTTTAGCTATCTGGATTAATGGAAGAAACCAGAATACAGATCACCTCCTAAATTTCCTTTGAAGAATAGTGGCATTTTTTTTCTTTCCATGTTTGTAGTGCCCAGTCCTTGTCTTTGGTGTGGGGAGCAGACATAGAAGTAAAAACTAAAAATCACTGTGCAGTTTTCATCCAATCATTGGCATCATTGGTTCCACAAACTTCTGTGGTGCACAGTAATCCCACAGACCCACAGAAGCATTGCTCATGACAGCTTGCCCTGCTGCCCCAGGTCTTCAGCAGGCAAGTGTACTTTTTATGGATTTCTGCCCCTTTCCATGCAAAATAAGGGGAGAGAGGTGCTTTAGGTGGTCCCCAAAGCCCCTTCCCTTTCTGACACTCTCTGCTAGAGTTTACCCCAACCCCAGCCTCCTCCCAGCATGCTGCTGGGCTGCTCCCACAGGCAGGCTTGCTAACACATGAATTTATGTGGGGCACTGACTTCCATGGCAGCTCATTTCCGCTGCTTATTACCAGGGGATAGGAATCATCAGCCTGTGTTGCTTACTGAGAGCTTCACTCCCAAGATGTTATATAGTGATGGCAGCTTTAACCACCAGGGCTAACAGCAGCATTTCTAGTTGCACTTTATTAATCCTAGAATAGAGAAATGAGTCGAGGGAGAGAGGATGGGAGGTGGGGGTGTTTGGAGAGGGAAGCAAAATGCCTCAAACTGTGGTCAGGCTGATCTCAGTTAAGTTGGGCAGGCACGAGCCTATCTGGGAACACACAGGCCAGGAAGGTGAGCCTTCGTTCTTCCTTCTCTTAGGACAGTGGTTTTAAGCAAGGATGGGCGAAGAGCTGCAACATCAGGTGGGCAGGAAGTTGGAGAATGATGCGTGCACATTGATCTGTTGATGGAGAAGACCAGGAAGGAAAGGAAGCTCTTTTTGCTTTTTAAAAATCTTTGCATGTGTATGTGTGTATTGTGTGTGTGTGTATGTGTGTGTGTGTGTGTGTGTCCATGTCTATATAACTGTCTTTGTATTTCTGTCCCATGTGGCTGGCTTTTGGTGCTCAGAGGACAACCTCAGGTGTTGGATCACATGGCCCACTCACCTTCCACCTCGTCTGAGACAGAATCTCTTGTGGTTGGTTATTGCTAATGGCCAAGATGGCTAGCTTATGAAGTTCTGGAGATTCTCCTCTTGTTCTAGCACTGGGATCACAGACTGGTGCTACCACATTTGGCTTTACTCAGGTCATCAGGCTTGCTCAGCAAGCACTTTACATACTGAGCCATCTCCCTAGTACTAGATTCAGCAATAGTTTTCAATAGTTAGCTTCAGTTTTCATTAATTTTATAGTCTAATATTTTCTCAAAGGGTCAGAAGAGTAAGGTTGAACCCACATAACTTTGGTATTTTCAGCAGGGACCCAAAGATCTGGGACTTGAAGTCTAATGAACAGAGAGACTTCTTCCCGGGCTCTGATATCTCAGTAATCATAGAAAACAAGTTTTTCATGTAGCATCCTCTGGAGTATGTACCAGTAACAAAACAGTATGTACCAATAACAAAACAGTATGTACCAATAAATTCTGGAAATGCCATAAATGCTTTCTGCTGGTTGATAACACAACTCTGTGCCATGGCAATATCTCAGAAATCCTGTAGGAAGAAGGGAATTATTTAATTTTGTTTAACCTTCAGTCACCCAAATGTATTTGAGGACAAACTCCATTTCATTTTTGGAACAGTTACTAATCCCACACAACTGGCATTCTGTGAATTACACTCTGGGAAATGATCTCCTGGGTGAATTCTGCCAGTGGACTCCTCTTCTTTGAACCACCTGGCTGCATACTTCAGTTCTTACTCAGGATCTGTGAAAATGGTTTTATTTCTCTTTAGACTTCTGTAAAAGCATGTGCATAGATATTATTTTATATTTAATGAGTCAACCAAGGTATAAGCTCAAGGGCTAAACCAAAAATACATGAAATGAAGATAAAGGGAATGTAGTTCGTGTAACAGTTGGGGGTTTGTACTGGCAGGGGATACAGTAGCTAAGTGGGTGTAGATGGGTGGTCTGCCTGAACTAACAACTCCAAATGGAGAGAGAGAAATTATAATGAAGGCTGACAGGCTAGTTACCTGAGAACTTAGGCAAACACATTAAAATGTGGTTGAAAGAGCAGTGCTAGGCTAGCAAGACTGAGACATAAAGACAAGGCAACGAAAGAGGCAAAAAATTCACCAACAAAACCCCAGATTAAAACCCCACAAAGTGACACACTATTGAGTTGGCCACAGGTCTATGAGGAGAGTTGTTTGGCTGCATGGAACATCTTTGGAGAGAAGGTAAGGAACAGTTTTGGAATATCTTGGGCTAGATCATTGGAAGACAAAGGAAGAATTTTCATCTGGTTCATTCCCAACATTTGCCTCTCTCTCTCTCTCTCTCTCTATTTGTTCAGTTTTCCTTACTGGACGGCAGCTAGGAATAGCAGAGCCTCCATGAACCCAGCTAATTAGAACTAGATCTTGGAGCTGCTGAGGATCTTGACATCACATGTGCACTGGAGGCCATGCCAAGGCCTAGCTTCTGCTCTGCACCATGTGGTAGGCTGAGATGAGGGGCACTTTTAGGAAAGGAGGCAATGGAAGTGGTAGTGTCTGAGACTTTCTACTGAGCCAGTGACTGAGCTCAAGGGACAAGTCTGGAGAGAAAATAAACTGAGCTTAGAGCAAGGACTGGCTTAAAATTTATTCTTCCCTGAAAGAATATAATAAGTGATGCTTTCCTCCCTAATTGGAACCTAGATATTGATGGTAACATGTAAGTGACCAGTGAGCAAGTCAACTGCCAGCAACCCCATGTTGTCTTCTGACATTTTGGCAGAAGCCACACCCATGCCATGGAGGATGGCTGTGGGCCATGTGATACTCTTTCTCCATCTGGGAGCCATCTCCAGTCTGACCATGAGATGGCAGGCCTAATGTTCTGGGAGTTGGTTTTGTCTGTCCTAGTATTCAAGCTATGACAAGTTTATTTTGGTTCAATCTTGGATCATCTACCCCAGAGACCCGTGTGTCCTCTGTGCGGAAACTCTTTTTCTCTTTGTGGTCTCCAGCCTGATACTTGGCAGGCCTAGCCAAGTTGGGAGACCATCTAGAATTACATCTTCACAGGGGCTCATGAAGATTGTTTCCTTCAAGCTTCTCAAATGTTTTGCAAAAGAAAAACAAAAGAAAAATGAAAAACAACTCTTGCCCTTCTACCACATAACTCGGGTAGGACTTGGAGTGTTTTCTGCATCTCTGGTCTGCAGAGAAAGAGATGCCCCTCATTCCTGGAGGTAGAAAGTTTAACCTGGTGCTTTCAGTGAGATCAGCAAGAATAAGCAGCCTCGTCTCTGAAGTTTCAGGGTGGGATTGATTTGGACCTCAAATTCACTTCAAATGACTATTTTCATATCATAAGCCACTAGTGGGTCAGGACAGTTATATAACTTGCCCAAGGTCACATGCAGCAGGAATGCCTGATTCTAGTCTGTTTGAACCATTTTCCTGTTTTATCAGACAGTTGCTCTCTTCAGGGCTCCCAGGTTTAGTATATGACAAAGGGATGCTCTCTCAGGGCTTTAACTACCTTGCAGACTGGTGGCATAATACAGAGATGACCACTGTATATTCTATACAAATTTGGGCTTTTGTGAACTTGGCTATGTACATACCAAGGCTTCTTTTCATTGGTTTCCTCTCTGTGTCCCCTTCAAGTGGCGCTCTGTCTGCAGCAAGGTAAAGCTGGATTTGCTCTCATCTTGGTTGAGTTTCTGATTTAAACAAAACAAAACAAAACAAAGACAAAACAAAAACAATGTTAACATTCAATGAACCTCCCTAGTGGCTTCAAGCCACCAGGACACAGGTGCCCCCAACCCTTTTAGTCTCTCTTCAGTTCTGCTGAAGAATTTGGCCTCCATGAGGGCAGACTGCTTAGGGAGTTTCCCTTTTCCCAGAACTTTGAAGTAACCCGATGGCATGACATCAACAATGGGGGCAACACCAGTCTTGTTTTTGGCAGCATTTGCCTGTGTCTGTTCACTGACCAGTGTCCACAATTTGTCAAGGTTGACTGTTGGACTCTGGTTCCTCTTGAAGCAGTAATGCCTCCTACCAACCTTCCTAAAGTGACCCGGATGATACTTGTTGAAGCTGATCCTGTGGTGATGGATGTCACCAGCATTACCCCGGCCACCTGGGTGCTTCTGGTGTTTCTCAGTGTGGCCCTGCCAGTGGCTCTCTAGGCCCTGGGGTTTCTGGGTCTTCCTCAGGCTAGATGGCATGGTGGCAGTTGAAGGGAAAGGGCAGGGCCTTGGTGGTGGTCATCCCAGCTCCTGAGCATTGTAGTTTCTAAGAGAAGACCATAGAAAAAGAAAACAGCTATTTTGTTTTGGTTTTGGTTAATAATTTTGAGACCCATCAAAGTACCATTTCTGTGAAATAGAACACACACATTGTCTTCATTTCAGCTTTGATTTGAAGAACATTCTAGACAGTTTATCATTTCTTTACAGATAATTTGAGCTAATTTTTTTAGCATGACTATTATTATATTACAGAGAAATACAGTTCTAGAACTGAAGTGCTGTAAAGAAGTCCTTATTCCTTAAATATACAGTCATGATGCTGGAAATGTCACATATATTATTTGATATCTCTTTGGTGCTATATTACTTCTATTGTAGAAAAGGTTTACCTCCTTTACATAAAGATCAATACAACTTTTGGGGGAAAATTAAAAGAATATCTATCCAATAATATGGGGTGGAGAGATGGCCTAGCAGTTAAGAACGCCGACTGCTCTTGCAGAGGACCCGGGTTCAATCCCCAGCAACCACATGGTGGCTGAGAACCGTCTTTAACTCCAGTTCCATGGGAATCCGACACCCTCTTCTGACCTCCGTGGCATTGCATGACATGGGTGCAAAAACCTACATGCAGATGGTACATTCATACACATAAAAAATAGAATATCCAGCAATAAAATGTTAGAGCTTGGCAAGATATTTGTAACCGTCTAGCTGGTTACAAGTTTCATGAAAACTTAGGGCCTCAAGAAATAGTTTCAGGGAGATAAAAATGTTTATTTTATTCACATTTAATTCTGAGAAATGTGTAAACTATTTCAAAAGTTGTAGTAGAAACAAATATATTTAATGCTTCCAAAATTAATATGTTCCAAAACTTCAACATTTTAAGTTGTGTGGGCAGGTTACTAGGATAATATTAATTACTATAAAAGTTGTGCAGTAGGGGTTGGAGAGATGGCCTAGCGGTTAAGAGCGCCAACAGCTCTTACAGAGGACCTGGGTTCGATCCCCAGCACCCACATGGCAGCTGAGAACTGTCTGAAACTCCAGTTCCAGGGAAATCCGACACCCACTTCTGACCTCTGCGGCATTGCATGACACGGGTGCACAAACTTGCATGCAGACAGAACATTCATACACATACAGAAATAAAATTAATTAAAAATTTTTTTAAAAAAGTTGTGCAGTAGGTCAAAAAGTAACAAAATAAAGCCTAAAGTTTTTGTTTTGAATGCTGAGCAGCTCTCCTTTGAGCACAGATATGGAGACCCAGACTCTTTCCATCTTGTGGCCCCAACATCTTTACCACAAGATTTCCGAATTCTCTGTGTTCCTCTACACCGAGTAAGTAGAAGGGCAAAGAACATGAAGGATGCATGTCAGAAGTCTTTGGGGGTCAGTATGCACCCATAAGTTAATTCTGGTTAGAAATCTGTCCCATGGCCACCAGGAACTGTGAGGAACTCAGGGAAATGAAGTCTCCTGTTGAGGAAGAAGAAAAAGAAGGAGAAATAGACATGTCAGACAACCATTGTCTGTCTTCTCTATATCTTTTTTAGGTAGCTACTTGAAAATCAGCCCTGATGACTTGAGGAGTCATTCACTGGAGGGGGCACTTGTATGAAACCGCAGAAACAAAGCACCTCTAGCTCGTTTTTCTCAAAGCGGTTTATTATTCAGGCACATCTTTTCTCCAAGCTTTTGCTTTTTCCAAGCTTCTCTTCTCAAGACCAGAAAGTCCCTCTATTTAGAAAGTCTCTCTATTTATCCACCTTCCCAGCCCAGGTTGCGTGGCCTCAGTCTATTGGTATCATCTGGCCTGATCTTGCATACAGGGTGCACCTGCACAGCTTGAACGGTGAGCGTGGCTTTACTTAGAGGTAGGAGGGAATCAGGTGTTAGTCATAAGACTTGGCTAAAGTCTTGGGCACCATCCTGGGACCCTCGCCACACCTGCTCTCCACAATTCACCACTTATCTGTATGCAGCTGAACTTGGAGGCAGGGTCACTAAGTTTATCAGAAGGTGCCAACTTTATCCATAGACTGGATGTGATTTTTTTTATTCATTAAAATAGCCTCACAAGTCTCATCATTTATGTATATTTCAAGTAACTCTGCATTTGAACTTTATAAATGTTTCAAGCTAATCAAATTCTACTTTTTATTAGCATATGTTCATTGTAGAAAGTGTTGAGTGTCACCATGATATATCCATTGACGTCTGTAACTTACTCCGCCATACTCACCACCCACTACTTGTCCCCATTCCCCTCCTGCTGGTCCTATTCTTCCTCTCAAATAGTCCCCCTTTTAGTTTCATATGTTATAGAAAATGCTACTTTAATCTGTACTATAAAATATGAAATTCTACTGCTAACAAATCTTGAAAAAAATACCAATTAGGTACAGTTTTTTATTTCATAGGAAATTTGAGGTTCAGAGGCAATATTCAACCAACATTCACCTTTAATTAAAAAAAAATCAAATCAAGCCTGCCCCCCCCCACCTCCCAGACTCCAAACTGGCTGCTGTTTGAACTCAGCCTTCCTGACTCTGGGGGCAGTGTTATTTCTTCTATTTTAACTTGTTCCAAGGCTTCATGGCCCTCATAACTCGAATGCTTTTCAGCCCATTTTCATTTTTCTCAGTATTCAAGTGAGAGAACAGCTGTAATGGGAGGATTGTTAATTCTGTCATAAGATTTAATATGCCGCACATTTTTGGTCCAGCTGCTTCCTGAGTCTACATTCAACAGCATTTAGCAAGCAGTTATTGCATGCTTCACATTGGTTTAGGAGTTGGAGGTGCTGGAAAGATCCTGCAGACTAGCAGAGCCAGATAATAACTAGTGAGCAAAAGTAGACACGTATATACTCACAAATAGATGTCCTGAGGGAAACTAGAGAAAAGCCATGTGAGATTTCCTGAGCCCTGTTGGTCAGACAGGCCAGAGGCCAATGGAATGTTTGGCTTGATCCTGGACACATTGCATGTCTGGCTATGTAGATGAGCCACAGTCCTGTAAAGAATAGCTTCCGCTCTTCTGAACGTTACCAGTAAGATTGTGGGCCCAGGAATGCAAGTTCTCTGTGTTTTGTACTGTTTAAGCCACATAAAACTGTCGGAGGCTGCAGGATGTACGCAGATGTTAAAATAAGCACAAATAATTAAAAAGATGAAAGTAAGTCAAGATCCCTTCAAGATACAACAGGAAAAGGGTTTCCCCCCATGGCTGTTGAAGTAGCTAAGTATCAAAGACACATAGCTTTTCCACTTTTTTTTCAAAATGGCAGGTTGTGGAAATTTTAGTTAACTATTCTTTGGCATAACTTGGTGCTTGCCCCTTCTCTTCTGAGTTTTGACATTGGCAGCCTGTTCTAGAATTTTCCTATGCAGGTGAAACTAGAGACAGAGAAGGCAAGGCAGTGCAAGGGAGAGGTTCTAAAGTGGACATGTACCATGGCAGAGGACACAGAAGTGTTCGAGGTAGGTGTGTTGGGTTGTATATTTGTGAGTGCAGTGAGAGTTACCAGAAGCTTCTAGAATGAGAAGGATATTGCTGCAGATAGCTAGAGAGCAGATGGAAATTGGGTGATACTTGCATAGGAACCATATTTTTTAGGTACAGTGATATTTAAAATTTTTATTTTAATGTTATTTTCTTTTAAAAAATATTTTATTACTTTTTATGTACATGACTTTAATGCCTGCATGTGGCTAGGTGTACCCATGTTGTGCAATGCATATGGTGGTCAGAAGAGGGCATCAGATGACCTGGAACAGGAGTTACAGATGGTTGTTAGCCACCATGTGGGTGCTGGGAATTGAACCAGGTCCTCAGCAAGATAAGCTGAGGCATCTCTCCAGCCCTGTTTCTTTTTTTACCTCTTCAACTCTCAAAACATTTAAATTTGCATAAAGAAATATTTGATTTGTTTTGAACACGAGGACAATGAATCTAGCTAATGATTTCTTGAGCCACAGGAAGAAGCATGCATCTTAGTTTCTTTTCTGTTGCTGTGATGAAATACTCTGACACAGGCAACTCACTACTCAAAGGAGAACGGGCTTATTCTGGCTCACAGTTCTGGGCTATGGTCCAACATGGTAGGCAAGTTGAGGCAGCAGGGACTTGAAACAGTTGGTCACATGATATCTATAGTCAGGAAAGAGTGAGGAATGAGTGTATGCTAGTGAGTGCTCAGAGCTTTCCTCATTTTATTCAGTCCCGGGAACCCCTGCCCAGGGAACCATTCCACCCACAGTTAAGATTTACTGTAATTAGCTAACTCCACACAGGTATGCCCAGAGGGCTGTCAGCAACCATCATGCATGTTAGTTTCTTTCCAGCGTGTCCATTCTTCTGGCTTCAAGTATGATGTTAGTTTCTTTCCAGTGCGTCCATTCTTCTGGCTTTAAGTATGACTGGCCAGGGGTGGCTCCCAAGTCCACATGCCTCCTCAACTGGATGCTCATTTTATCTCCTGGTCTCATAGAGCTCAAGTTCAGCATCATTTTATCCTATCCTCAAAAAGCAGTGCCAACAAAAGCAGGGTCCAACATAAAGAATTACATTTGTACTAGTCAAAATTTTCTAGAGTCTCTCTCTCTCTCTCTCTCTCTCTCTCTCTCTCTCTCTCTCTCTCTTCTCTGTGTGTATAAATATATAAAGGGATTTATTTATTTTAATGAATTGGCTTATGTGGTAATGAAAGCTTGCAATCCAAAATCTATAGGGTTGATGAGCACCTGTAGACTTGATGTCATCACAATTCAAGTCTGAATGCCATGCACTTCAGAATTCCTTTCTTTTGGGAGGGGGGTCAGGGGAAGTGAATCACTTTTCTATTTGGCCTTTCTTCTGATTACATGAGACTTATATTTTAATAGCAATCAATTTACTCAACCTCCACTGGTTTAAATGTTAATTTTATCAAAACACACCCTCACAGAAACATCTAGTATATTATTTGCCCACCCTTGATCCCCATCTGGGATCAAGGCTTAGTTAAATTGACACACAAAATTAACCATAACATATGTGAATAGCTTATTTGGGAAAATGATCCTAAGGAGGATCCAGTAATGAGGAACAGGAGCTAGGGAAGGAGGGAGATCCCAAACAAGGAGACTTGCAAGTTGGCCGTGGGTAACTGCATGGCACAGGCTTAAGATCTGCTGAATCAGGTTGTCTTTCACCCTGTGGGTATTCATGCCCTGAACATCTAGGTTGTGTGTAGAAGAGCCCAGTGGATCCCTCAGGCATGCAAGCCAGCACAGCCAGAGAAGCTCTGTGCAGGAAGCCATGGAGGGCAGCACTGAGGATGAAAGTCCAGGCTGGTGCCATCTGCTCACATCTGGTGGAGCTGCACAGAATGGGCACCTGCAGCCATGCCAGCTATGGGAAGTACAGAGAGGCTGAGAAGGTGCTCAAGAGGAGAGCATCTCGTCTCCACCAGCCTCCTTTCCCTGAAGTCCCTGTTTAGGGAACTGGGGTGACATTCCTTCTGTCCCAAACTCAGAGGCACTCTAGAGTCCCCAGGTAAGGTCAGTTACTTCCAGTTTCCTTTCATATGTCATATACAGACATAGCTCCTGTATTGTCACTATATCACATCCAGCCCTCACCATCTTTTCACTGGGTGTTTGAAATTATTTTTGGACTGGCCTCTGTGTCTCTGACCTTGGGTGATTCCCAGAGCATCCTGTCTATAATGTGAACCTGGCCATTTAGTGGCCCTTGCTAAATACCTACTAATAGCTCTGGATCTAGAAGAATTCATTTCCTTTAGCTCCTCCAGCCAACACACAGGCCTGTTATAATCTGACCCTGATCTTCTTGTATTTTTCTTGCAACATCACTGCTTGGATATTCTGCTCCTCTTGGGAAGTGTCCTTGGAGACCACCCAGGGCAGCATGCTCCTTCATGCTCCAATGCCTTTGGTCACTCTACACCATTGCTTGGAATGTCCTCCCCTTCTTCTTCTACCCCTAGTCTAAGTTCACCTGGTTGAATACTTTTCCAAGATAAGGTTCAGGGATCACTTCTTCCTCTGACGTGTTCTTGACCCATGCAGATGGAGAATCTCCTTTTCCTTATCTCTGGGTCCATATCATTGTGTATTTCACTCTTTCTCATGTGGACATAACTGCCTCAATGGTAAGTAAGATCTCTCTCTCTCTCTCTCTCTCTCTCTCTCTCTCTCTCTCTCTCTGTCTCTCTGTCTCTCTCTCTCTCTCTCTCTCTCTCTCTCTCTCTCTCTCTCTCTCTCGGCTGGGCCTTTGCCATGGCTCAGCCTGGCACAAAGCAGGTGTTTATTAAAATGTGGGAGAGGAAGTTCAGAGGGGACTGCGAAGGACCTTCTACTTTAAACCTTGATGTAGGAGGCTGGGAAGGGTCACATTTCCTTGTAGATGAGGACCCGTACATCTGGGTTGTGTTCGGGATACACCTGTGTCAATGAAGAGTGGGGGAAATCCATGCACCCTTCTGGAGCCCCCTTTTCCTTGTAGGCTGAGCCTTCTGGCTCAGGAAGAAGTTGAGTTCTTGAGGTTTGTCCAGGGAGGTTAAGTGCAGGCCTGTCTCCTGTCTCTGGGTTCTGAGAATTTGTTCCCTAATCTCTGCTTACAGGATTTACTGGGCTAGAGTCTTCATGAAAGGGGCCTTTGTCTGATATGGGAATGGCTTCAGGGCTAATCCCTCCTTGGATGCATTTTAATTCACTTTAATGACTCTGCCTCCTGTCAGGCTTTTCTTCTGTGAGGGGGGTTTGTTAAAGAGATTAGAAGAAGTAAACCGAGTCCTGAATCTAACCTTCCTTAGAAGATGCTGTTGGAGGGAAGAAGAGTGTTCTGAAGGATATATTAGGATGCTGGGATGGGGGGGCGGCAGTAGGGAAATTACATATACATATATAATGAATGGTGAGCACAGTCTGCCACACTGCATACATTTACTGTAGACCCAGCCTGCTCACCAGCCTGCTGCAGCAGCCCCCCTGCCCTCCAGTGGTGGGAGCCAGCTGAAGCAGACAAGACAGAATGATGTCATCCCTAGGACACTCTCCTCTCTCTTCTCTCTTTCCCCCTCTCCTCTAGTTTTGTATAAACACAGCTGTTTGTAAGGAATGCTGTCTTGGGAAAACATAAACGGTCTGCATTAATGACCTTTCTTCCCCGCCTTCCTACCCAGCGTGGGAGACTGGAATGCTCGGGCCCTTGCCACCCAATTGTCTTTGTCTGAAAGGCTAGGCTGGAGCTGCTTTCTGAGGAGGCCTGGGAAGTCCAGATACAGCGGCTGTGCAAAGCCTGGGGGGCAGAAAAGCTCACCAATCACTTATACACCTCAGGCCACCTGGAGAAGAGTCCTAGGGGACACAGAGGAGGGAGGAGAGGTACACATAGAGGCTGGTGAGAGGACAGGGTCCCCGTAGATGCAGATAGCCCCTGACCTTCCAGTTTTGTCCATATAGCCTCCAGCTTTTGGGAAGTCAAGGAGGGTAGGCAGGAAAATGGCAGTGGAGAGCTTTGGCTGTCCCTCTTGGTATTAGGCACTGGAGAAGGTTAGGGGCACCTTCATCACAGTCCCCGTCATCATTCCAGCACAGGTTTAGTTACTACTTGAGATCAGAATGCCTTCATCCTACTAAGGAGAATATCCTTGGGCAGCCAACATCGGAAGGAAGCCGAGCTTGGTGCTTTTGGAATCCTGTGGTTCTGCAGCCGGCAACAATTTATTGGTGGTGCTTTTCCATTTCCAGATGGTGACCTCTGGCCTTGGAGGTTAGGATGGTTTTAACTCAAGCTACTAAACTTGGCATTTTGGCTGAGTACTTGCTTGCTTCCTGACAGACCCTCTTGCCCACTTCCTGGTCTACTGATGCTCTCTCAGTGTCAACTCTCTTGCAGGGGTAGATCACAGCTGCAAAGAGTAAACAAGGGCTCCTTGGGCCTTCTTTGCTAAAGGCAGGAAGTCTGCCATGGTGCCCAGAACAGCTGTCATTGTGGAATGAGGGACTTGTGTGGTGAGTCAGAAGGCTTCTGGGGTCTCCCCTTGGGTTTCCACAGGGATGGGGGGGACAGCGATAAATAAGCCTTTTCCAGAGTAAGTAGAACTCACAAGGCATAAAAATTGCTAATGTTTGTCCAGTTGTCCCTGTCGACTAGTTTTTGAAGAAAGATGTAGGTCTGTGTGTTTATACCTGCTGTATGTCTCATATACATACCTTCTGTAAGTATATGAGACACCTTGCATTGGTTCTAGTTTTAACCTCATAGCATCAGAGCTTTATTGAGTTATTTTACAAATAATGATAAAGAAAGAGAGATAAGAGTAGCTCAAGAAACACTAACCAAAGAGTGAGTGAGGACCCAAGATTGATACCAGTTTGAACATTACTGTCCTCACATCCCCATCCCAGGAATTCAGGAGAGAAGACGTGGGGTTGAGCAGAGCAAAATTCCCAGACCACAGAGGTGACACCTGCCTTGGTGAGCTCCTTTGAGGGATGAAAACAACGTCTTTCCCTTCCCCACATATTCCCCTTACAGCCTGACTCCCAGCAATAGAGTATTAGTTCTTTGGAGTTAAGCGTTGCCACTTGGTTTTGCTGTTTTTTCATGAATGCAAATATTTTTAGGAGAAGGAAGTCTTTTATCTATTAAAATGCTCCGTGTGAAAAACTCCTTATTTTCTTTTTAAAATATTTTTTCTTTAAGATGATTGTATTCTTTGTAACACATTACTTAACAGAGTAGTTTGTGTCAGAATAAATGTCTGGGAGGCAAAGCTCTTAAAGGAGTTGAAAGGTGCTAATCTTTGACATTTACAAAATGCATTTTAAGTAATTCCTTGAAATTGATAAGAATCTGCTAGGAGAAAAAGTATTTCTCTCCCTTTAAGTAGTAGAAAATTTCACCCTTTTGATCTGGAAAAAAAAAGATAGACATGGGTATTAGCTTTCTGAGATATACCTACCTAATTGGTATCTTTGGGGATTCTACTTCAAAGGAAGAAAAAGAAGGAATTTGAAAGATATGCTAGTTTGGAACTTCAAATATTATAAGATGAGATGATATTTGTAGAAGCACTTGGAAATACTCTAGAGTTCAATGAATAGAAGCTATTATTATTCCTTCCAGGAATTATATAGACAACAAAGAAATAAAGTGAGAGGAATTATTTCTTAAGCGGACATTTCCCAAAGCTTTCTGCAGAGCTCTCGACCAGGGTTGTTAACAGTGCTACTTGAATACAACGAGTTAAACAGATTAAAATATGTTTATCAAAGAAGGTATCAAACTTTTCTAAGATGTACTTTTATTCATATTATGTGTGTCTGTGTCTGTTTCTCTCTCTCTGTGTTTGTGTGTGTGTGATATGTGTCTATGGACACAAAAGAGGGCATTGGATCCCTGGAGCTGGAGTTATAGGTGGTTGTGAGCTGCCTGCTGTGGGCACTGAGAACTGAACTCTGGTCCTCTGGAAGAGCAGCAAGCGCTCTTAACTGCTGAGCCATCTCTCCAGAACCAGAATCTTTTAAACATATACTTGTGCATGGTTATTCTCCCAAAGACTGTCCTTATAGTATAAGGGACTTCCAAGCTTATTTGACCACTACAGAATCCTTTCCTTCAGGGAATAGGGAAGGGAAGTGGCCTCTCCTATGGTCGGTATTTCCTGAAATATGGTTTGAGAAAACAGATGTGATCCATAGTGTATTGACTATGAGAACCTCTGATGCCAAGATGTTTTAAGCCTTTGAAAAGCAGGTATTTATTTAGTTTTTAAGGAGATGGGGGAGGAGGAGTGATCCGTTTATAGATGAATATTCAAAACCTTTCCAGAGTAGATGTGGGAACTTGAGAGAGAAGACTTGCTGTGGTTTGGATGTGACTTGAGTTTGTCCTGGAAGGTCATGTGTTCGAAGGCTGATTCTATATGTGGTGTTAAGAGGTTCTGTGACCTTTATGAGGCAGAGCCTAGTGGGAGGTCATTTGGGGTACTGCCCTTCAAATGGGTTAAGACAGTCAGTCCTCTTGGAACTTCTTCAGAGAAAGTTATACAAAATGCAGGGCTGGTTCCTCCCCCTACTCTGGCTTTCTGTATTACTGTGAGATCACACCCTCTCACTACTCTGACATCATAAACCATGAACCTAGGAGGAGTAGCCTGGCTGGAGGAGGTAAGTCACCAGAGGTATGTCTTTGAAGGTCTTGTCTTTGGCCCTCTTCTTTCCTTCTTTGCTGTCTGGCTGCTGTGAGGTGACCAGCCACCCCTGCCACCGGCTCTCACTGCTGTGATGTACTGCCTCACTTCATGCTCAAGGCTCCAGGGGTTAGGGGCCACAGATCGACACCTCTAAAACTGAGCCAAGATAAATCCTTCCTTCGAGTTATGTCTCTTGGGTATTTGTGAGAGTGATGGAATTGTAACAGGCAACGATAGCCCAGTCCCCCTTTCCAACTGGTGGAAGGCCTTATTTCTAGTTCTCCACCTCCTACCATTCTAAGCGACTACCACATTAATTTTAGCATCTATGTAACCACATCCTATCACAAGGCACATAAAATAAAGCATAAGCTCCTTAGTCTGACAGGCACAACCTTTCACTTTTTGGAAGCAGTGATATGATGGTTTAGGTAATGTAAGTTCAAATCCTAACCTTTCCAATTAGAATGGAGGTGAGCTTGGGGAAGGCATTCATCTTCTCCATGCTTCAGTTTCTTCCATCTATAAAATGGAAGTAGTAACACTCCTACGCCTACCAACTCAAATGATTAAACGAAGACCATCTGCTGTGTAGTGAAGGCTGAAAAACTTCTAGCTGTCATTGTTATTACTACTGACATCTTGCCTGGGTCCCCTATGCGTGCTCTGAGCTCCAGCTGGCAGGAAACCTCCAGGTACCTTGCTCCAGTTAGTTCATGTTTCCTCCATTTGGAAAGTCCTGTCCATCATTGCTCACACCAACAACTAAAGCTATATCTCAATGGCACTTGATCCAAGAGAACTTCCCAGATTCTGCCAACTTTCCCTTCTTTAAATCGTCAGCATTCCTTGTAGCTTTCTTTGATTTTTAACAGTTTTGTAATTTGCATAATTCATTTTATTCTTGGAAAGATATCTGCTTTTTGAGTTCCTGGTACTGTTACTGACTGGATCTCCACTAAAAGTTGACGGAACTGTTCTGTTGCCCAGCTCTCCACTGAGGTCCACAGGCCCCTTAATGATATTATCCTTTTTCCGTACATGTTTCACCAAACATGATAAAATTTGGCAAGTTGATAAAAATGGGTCCTAGGCTAGACTAAGCATGGGAAGCCAGGAAGAAAAAAGAAATCAAGATGCATGCATCCATTTGCCTCACCACCCCCGTTTTCCCTCTCTCTCTTTCTTTCTTTTTAACTTTATGTGTAATTTTTTTATCCTGTCACTTCTATTCATTTTATAGAATTCTTAGCTGTTGTTTGCTTCTTGTATGGTTAGGCAAAATAGAAGAAAATCAGAGAGAACCTCAGCCTACAGTTAAAATTGACCTACAGTCTCTGAGCATCTCCATTGCTTCCGAACCAGTCCTGACATTTGACATTCATTCAACAAGTATTTTCAATAATCTAACTGTGTTGAGCACTGTGCTGACATTTGAGGGATAAGGATGTGCAAACTGAACTTGCCCCCTGCAATCAAATAAATAAACTATGGGATTGCCAAACCCAGAAGTCACAGGTATACAGTAGGAATTTAGTTATTTTTTAAATGATTGAGTGGGGTGCTGGAGAGATGTCTCAGCAATTAAGAGCACTGACTGCTCTTGCAGAGAACTCAGGTTCGATTCTCAGCACCCACACGGTGGCTAACAACCAGTTCCAGGGGATCCAATGCCCTCTTCTGACCTCTGAGGGCACTGCATGACACAGATGCACTTATACACATATAGGCATAAGCATAAAATAAAATAATAAATAAGTTTTTTTAGAATGGTTGAATAAAAAAACAGGGACAAATCAGTGACTCCATATCACTGCTCGGTTAGGTCCCAAAGACCATGCATCCTGCTCAGAGCCAGGGAGTCCATTCATAGGAAGCATAAAGTTTGGCCCTGGTCAGAGAAAGGAAAGAATTGCTTTAGAAACAGTGTCTGATGTGTAAGCTGGTTGCTTCTAGATGGGAGAGAGCATTGCTTTCTTTTTTGTTTTTGTCTGCCTTTGAATGGCACACAGCCCCCAGAGTATTGCTGACGTCCTCTCCCACAGTGTCCTCACAGGCTCTCTGCATGTGCCCTGACCACAGTTAGCAGTTCTGCCATCATTTGTATGTCCGCACTGTGTGCTCTGTTGGGCCCATCTTGGCATCCCCAGCTCCAGCCCACACAGCCTGGCTTATAGCAGATACTCAGTAAGTGATTAGTAGAAGAGAGAGAAAGGCACTTACATGATGCCTTTAAACAGAAGCCTGACTAGTGTCTCCCAACTCTATCTCAAATCCAGATCCCTTTAGCAAGGCCCCATCCTTGACTCTGACTTGAGCTTTATTCTGCTAAACTGAAAAGAGAGGACAGAATAGGAAGAAGAGCACATGTTGTCTTAGCTCCACAGGCCATCCCACCCCAAGGCCATGCATTCCACGCCAGGTCAGGAGCCAGATGGAGCTGGCTGTTACTGGCCACCATCTTTGACAGGTGGGCCGGAAGGCCTGGTGGGAACCTCCATGGTTCCTAGGGCATGTGAAGATCATGTTGTGATTTGCAGCTGAACTGTGGGTCTTAGATGCCCCTCCACTTGGCTCTGCCATGAAGACAGTGTAGGATACACCATAAGGAAATCAGGTAGAGATAGTTCGCTGCAGACTGGGGTAGTTTCTGAAGGCTTGTCTGTCTCTCTCAAGTGGATAGAGGTGTGAGAAGAGGTCCCTCACATCTCTCAGAATGTGTAGACTGGAGATAAAATGTGCAGGAAGACCAGGAAGTGGGAAGTGACCATCTTCTAAGGGAGGAAAGGGGACGGAGATGGGGGGAGGCAGGAGGGAAGAAGTGGAGAGAGATTAGAGAATACTAGGGAATATTTCTATGCTAGTCCAGTGTACAAATGTGAGACAAGCCTTTATTTTTTAATATCTTGATTCACTTCCTCTGATTCTGGGTAGGCTTTGGAAATTGGTAGAGCTCCCCAGAGCAGCTGAAGACCCTGAGGCCAGAGTGAAGCTACGTGTAAACACCATAACTTCCAGGAATCTCATGAAACCATTTCAAGGCGATATTGTGACTAAGAATATGTGGTCCGAGGTGACCTCAGTGATTCCTATTCAAGCTTCCTTGTTTTTCAGATAAAACATCTGAATGTTGTTGCATCTTGTCCTGAGATGCTATGATTTGCAGCATTCCTCCCAACTAAAACATGTGTTGGAAGCTGAATCCAGAGCCCTGAAGTGTTGGGATGTATGGCTTAATGAAGGATTGGGCCAGGAGAGGATAGTGACTAGATAGATGCAATTATCACCAGGGAGACAAGAATGGATTTCTTATCAAAGAATGAAGCTCACCCTCTTTTACTTCCTCTCCTCTCCTCCCCCTCTTCTCCTTCCCTCCCCTTTTTCCTTCCCCCTCCCCTCTCTTCTCCTGCGTGCTTCTGTTTCTTCTATGAGATGAAGCAATAAGAAGGCCCATGCAAGTTGTAGCCCCACAGTCTTGGACTTCTCAGTTTTCAGAATAGAAAGAAATATATTTCTTTCTTTATAAATTACCCAGCCTATGGCACTTTATTACAGGATCACAGCAGGACTAAAATACAATGGAAAGGAAAAGTATTTTGAGGTTGGATTCCTGGCAGCCAAAGGGAATGACCCTCTCATGCAATGCTGGTGAAGAAGAGGTAGCTTGGATAAGCTCGGCAGACTGTACTGTCATTTGGTTTGGCTTCTAACACTTACCTGGTCACCCTCTGTGTTCACTACTAAGCAGGTGGTGGGGAAAATGGTGTTGGGGAGCAGGAATCTCATATGATGTTATCTAATATCCTTGTTCCTACTCAGGGATGCTCACATTTGATAACCTAACCCTGTTTCTACCTGACAGAAGCTCTCCAAGAAGGAGCAGAGTGACTTGCTATATTTTGTGCCATAGAATGGGAGTCCGTGGAGTTCCAAAGGCAGAAATGGCTGGGCAGAGGACGCAGCCTAGGAACTCCAGTCCTCCACTCATTCTCCCAGGCGTTGCCAGTCCTGAGCTGGACGTCTCTGTTAGTGAATATTCTGGTGACCATAGAGCAAAATCATCCTTGCTCATTTCATGGCCCCAACAACTTCATACCTTTCCCTCCCTCTGAAGTCACATCAGCCTGTGTCAAGAGGGTCAGGTGGACAGAGAGGGATGAAGAGAAGAATGGGGGAGATTTTAGAAGTGGCTAACGGTCTCATCAGACTGTAAAGGTTGATACTCTGACAGGTATCACCAGTCCTGTTTTATAGACAGAAGTTGAGGACCAGAGACTGTATTGCTCAAGCTCCTTCAAGTTATGAAGCACACTGGATAAGTCTAAGTTACTAAAGTTTATTTCAGACATAGAGATCAATGGGAAGGGCACAAATGCGGTTTCTGCAGCTGTACTTAGGACAGTGAAGTAAGGCAGTGAAGTGTCCCTCCGCCCCATGCAGGGTATGCACTGATTCCTAGGTACTTGTCCTCTTCAATGTGTGCTGTTTTAACTTACCTACGTCATGAATTAGGATATTTCCAACTGCAAAAAGCCAGACAGTGTCAAGCTTCTTTACACGAAGGGACATTTAAAAATCTTAAACAGTGATAGGATGGACTCCAGGTAAGTGAGATCAATTAGATTGGTTTCTCTGGTTTACTCAGCCTCTTTCCCTTCTAGGGGTTGGTCTTGACTCAGGTCTTCCCTCCTGATCTCAAGATGGCTACCAGCAGCAGCTGGGGCAGTGTGCCTTCTTATTAGAGAAACTATGAGGACAAAAATCTTTCCTTTCTACCTAATTTGCCTACTTAGGTCATATGTCCACTTCTGTAGCAATAGCATGGCTAGGGGAATACTGTTTGTTTATTGGTTTGAATTTGAGTTCTGGAGCCAATACTGGTCATGGTGATGACATCACAAGAATCTCACTGAGAATGCACCTCTCAGGCACGCTGGATGCCAAGGGCAGGGTGGATACTGGGAAAGAATTGAAGTTTCCTGGGAAGGATAAAGGTTAGAGATGTTGGCTAGAGATCCCAGAGAGTCCATCGTATTGGCCTACAGAGCTGCCAGGACCCAGCCGTGTACTTGCTGAGGTGTTACTGGTTGTTTCTACCTTTACCTAATTTATGCCTGACCTTTCCTGGGTCCCCCAAATTAGGACCAAGCAGCAGGGTTGGTTTTGCTCAGTGCTAAGGTGTAAGCTATCACAATTTCTGCAGGAACTGACTTTACTTGATCCCTTTTCTGAGCTTAGTTAAAAAAGGACAGGGACCTTGCCCAAGGTCACACTGTGGAGTGTCAGAGCGTGTGTATGAGGAGAAATGCATGTTTCCTCTCTACCAGGTGGAGATGATGTCAGCCCTTTAGTGGTAAGTGCCTGTGTAAAGAAAGCCAACTGTGACTTTGGGCAAATCCTCTAATTTCACTAGGCTCTGATTTACACATGAATATAGTAGAGAGCTTAGAGTATAACATATTGAAAGTACCTTCAGTTCTAAAATTCTATGAGTTGCCTTAGATCATGGGTCTCTTCCAAGAACCTGACAACACTTGTTCTATTAGATCATTTAACTACAGATTATTTGTTTCAATAGTTTCCCAGGAGTGACCCAACACATCCTACATAATAAAGCAGTTGTTAAATCTTAAACAATATGGACAGGGCTCATCAGCATTACGTTTCTCAACTGAACATCCCTGGGGCCTTCCGGTTGCTTGGACTCTCTTCCTAATGGAATGCTGTCAGGGATTCCCTACGTGGGTGACCACTCTCCAAGAAGTGGAAAAAACAGATTGTAACAAACACAAAAGTTCTGCATGGAAAAAAAAAAAAAGATTATTTTTCCTTTTTGGAACTGTGAAGAATCAGAGAGGCATATCTTGTTTTCCTTTTAACTTCTGATCTTTGTGCTTTTGTTACCAACCTCATACCCTATATCTTAGTATGTTTTTGCTGCTATAGCAGAATGCCCAAGACTGGGTAATTGATAAATAAAGATATAATTTTGGCTCAGAGCTTTGGAGGATGGAAGTCTATGGGCATGGCTCTGGCATCTACTAAGCTCTGGGGTGCACTGTGATGGTTCCACTCATGACAGAAAGCAGAGGGGCAAGCAGGCACATGTAGAAGCAATATAACACAAGAGTAACCTTGCCATATAACGACCTCCTTCAGGTAACTGACCCAGTCCTGCAAAAATAACTCAGGGCTGAATAAAGTATTCTGTGGTTAAGAACACTGGGTGCTTTTGCACGGGAGCCAAGTTTGGGTCCCAGCACCCATGCTGGGTAGCTCATAACTGTCTGTAACTCCAGCACCAGAGAACCGGAGGCCCTATTTTTAATAGGTATCTCTTTTTAAAAAGTGATAACTCACTTGAGTGAAAAAGGTATTCATTCATTCACGGGGGCTTTGCTGTTGTGACCAACTCACTTCCTACCAGGTCCTATCTCCTAGCACTGCTGTGCTGAGGTATTAAGATTCCAACACATGAAATTCTGGGAGACACAAACCAGAGCATCTTCGACTTGTCAAGTTCTCAGTGTATGGAATTTGTAATGCTGTTTCCTGGAGTGATCGCAGGAACCCTTCAAGCCCTAGACCAAAGGGAATGTACAGAGGTTAACTCAGTGAGGCAGGCTACCATTCTCAACAGAACCTCTCTGCTGTCTTTTTGTTAGCATCACCCAAAGTCTCCTGTCCTGACTCTTCTCAGCCTTTCTTGGATCAATTCCCAGCACTGTGACTTTGGCTGGGTCTGAGTCATAGGCATAAAAGGAACTCAGGAATTAATCACACCTAATTATAGACCTGAGTGGGCAGGGTGAGGTGTCTCCATTCCAACATGTGTTTAGAAATGGAAGAAATGTCTATCATCCCACTGTGACAGGTCAGTGGGAAGGATGGATGGTTTCTACCAGCAAAGCCTTTCAACACTTACACTGTAACTACAGAAAGGCAGCCACATAGTCAAGTGGGACCAGCCTGTTGCTCTCCTGAGAGAGGGGCATCAGAAAAAGTGAGAGTCCTTAGAATACATGTTCGGGGGGCAGGGGTGGGGGGCGCTGGCAGTGGTGTAAGGCCTGGAGAATGGAGCCGGCTGGTGATACTAGTATTAGTTCACTTTAGGCTGCTCAGGTGGAAATATCCATTACAGCCTTATTTTTTGCATCTATAAGCTCAGGAAGGCAGAAGAAGGCCCAGCAAGAGCCAGGATCTGCAAATAAAGCCACCACCAGGTGACCCATGTCCTAGCAGCATCTTAATGAGACAGAGCAACACCGTGGCCACTATGGGGCTCTGTATCTGCCAACCCCTGCTGTTCCCTTTACTATGGCATATGTTGGCCCACACAGTGTGACAGTGTGCCCCAGCAGGGTTTTGAGATACCTATATGACTGTATTCTTTCTGTATTCTTTCCCAGCTTTTCTTGTACATGGCTGCCTGTCCACTTTGCTGCTTGCTTTACATATAACAGGGCCACAGGCATGTCACCAAGACTCTGTGGACATGTGGGGGATTTCCCTGGGAGAAGGTAAGAGGATCTGTCTCCTTTGACCCAAGTCAAAGCCCATGGATGGTATGAATCTCGGTTTCAAAGGGGGGAGGGTTTAAATGCACTTTATAAAGGTCATTCTGCGATTATATTTGTTAAATGTTTGACATACTGTGGGGACCAGAACCCAGAGTTTCCATGTCTCAGCCATTGTTTACTCCAAGAGAAGTGAGAAGGCAAAGACAGAGACAGAGCTACGAAGCCCATGGAGATGAGGGCTGGACCCAGATTTGGTTAAATAGGTGTATCTCTTCGTGTTTCTTTTTTTTTTTAATTTTATTTATTTCCATATGTGTATGAATGTATTGTCTGCATGCAAGTCTGTGCACCTGTGACGTGCAATGCCGCGGAGGTTAGAAGAGGGCGTCGGACTCCCCTGGAACTGGAGTTCTCCTGGAATTGGAGTTTCAGATGGCTCTCGGCCGCCATGTGGGTGCTGGGGATTGAACCCGGGTCCTCTGCAAGAGCGGTTGGCGCTCTTAACCGCTAGGCCATCGCTCCAGCGTAGGGTTAGACTATGAGAACCACATGGCCCTGGGGGTTTACCTCGTTGTCATTTCTCTTTGTTCCTCTACCCCCATAGCTGCTGCAGAGAAGAGGGATCACAGACATGTTGTTAAGGAGGCAGGATTAAAGTAGTGGTCATATAGACATTTTATTCTAGAAAATTCTAGAAGGCAGTTTTCAAGTTCTTTAGAAGCAATTTTGATTCGCTCTATGGAGGGGTATCTACAATTCAGGGCTGCTTATCATGAAGTAGGCTGACCTGTGAGAACCCTGTGGATGGAAATAGTCAAGTAGGGGCTGAAGAACCAACACATGAAAACTGTGGAAGAATCTCCTCTGTCAGAATCATCTCTGAGAACTCATTTAGCCCAGGGGCCTGACATGGTAGAATGAAACAAGCCCAGATCTATCAGGCCCCTATGGATGTCCTTTCTCTGTGCACTGGCGGTGGACTGGATGCTGTGGCTGAGGCCCAGGAAGTGCTGGTACTGACTTAGGGCAGGAAGTGACATGCAGAGTGTGGCATATGCTGGGACTTCCTCCTAGGGAACCTGAGCATTTCTCACTGGTCCCCAACTCTTCCTGTACCCTCCTTGCCAAACGACAATTTTTTTTTTTTTTACCCTTCGAGAAGACAGGAGGAAAATCAACCTTTCCTGCTCTTCTGAGGGCCCCACAGAGAGACTATGCTTATGAACAGTCAAACTGGAGAAAGAATGGCTCCTTGTTTCCTGCTTTCTGTCCCACTGGAGTGAACATGAGTCAACATACAAGCAACAGACGGGGGTTGGTTTGTCTCTTGCTTAGACAGCCTGCTCTGATCTAGAACTGAGTATTCATCGCAACTTGACAGAATCTAGAATCACTTGAGAGCTAGCTTTCTCAGCAAACCTGAGGGAGATTTTTTTTATCTGTTTTATGTTAAATTGAGGTGGGAAGACCCACTCACTGTGAGGCATCATGCCCTGGCTGGGATTGTGGATTGTATAGACAGAGAACAGGAACTGAGCAGCATACATTCATACTCTGCTTCTTGACTGTGGATGCACGAGGACCAGCTGCTTCGAGGCCTGCTTCCTGGACTTCCCTATCCTGATAGACTGTACCCTTCAACTGTGAACCCTTTTTATCCTGAGATACTTTTGTCGGAGTAGTTCATTATAGCAATAGAGGAGAAATTAAGACAACAGGCAACAACCTTCGCTGTCTCTGGACAGCTTCATGCTTTAGGAAGCCACCAAGTATAAAATGTGTGGAACACCCCTGGGCTCCCCACCCTCATGGCTGTGTCTACCTGTAACTCTGGAGTGGGATGGTGCTACTGAATGCTGGACTGTTGGGACTAGCACCGAACTTGGGAAGCCATGAGTCTTATGACCTTGTTGAATAGAGGGTGAAAATCAGGCCCAGAGAGTCCCACAGGGAGCTGGTGGCAGAGCCCCGGCTGGCTTCCCAGTCTCCTGAGGGCTTTTGTCCCTTCTCCCATGACAACAGCAAGATATCCCTGCTGCTACCTGGGCAGCCTAAACTGATTCCAAAAGGTCTCAGGAAAACCCTAATTTACCTGCCTTTTATGCCATAATACAAGGAAATTGAGACTCAGTGAAATAAAATGCTCAAAAGGATTAAATGACTTGCTCCATATGTTCAGCATTAAAAGCAGGCTGAGGAACCTGGCCCCAGCCTCCTCAAGCCAGCTTGCAGGATAGCTTTCCTTAGAAGCCAAGAAATTGGGTTCATAGGATGCTGAAAAATGGCTATTGCCTCTCCAGTATTTTTCCATTTCTCAGTAATTTCACAAACATGATCTTATTTCATCCTCATCTTAGCCCTCCCAGGAAGCAAAAGTGCAAAACAGCTGTGGTTAAGGGTTTCTGTTCTTATAGACCCTCACCCACACGCAGGCTGTGGGGACTGCACTGCTCTGTGCCAGGCATCGCTTGCATTTAGTGAGGAGAGCAGAGAACACCTTTACAGTGATCTCCACAGCAGTGTTGTGAAGACAGCCTGGTCATTTGTTCATCTTTTATGTAATCCAGCAAGCATCTTTCAGAGTTTTTAATTCTCTGAATGTGGACTCCCTAGTTTTAGAGGCAGACAGGAACCTCTAGGTGATATTGTAGATCAGTGGAGACTTCCTGAGGCCCAGGGTTTACTGCTGAATGAGATGCTTTTTGCAGCCAGGTGATTCCTGACTCTTTAGAATGTGGGCTGTGAATTCTCTCAGGTGCGAGGCCGGCAGGATGGATGTCGCAGGTGGAAGCATTGCTCACACTGTGTACTTCAGCCCATGTGATGGGAGGACCATCAGGCACCAGGTCTCTGCATTTGCTCAATTAGCCTTCCCTAGGGCCTAAGACTTGAAGTCTCAGGGCTGGGAGGGTCTGGGCAGGACCAGTGTCCCCTCATGACCCTGGTGTTTTGATTTCCCAGTTGGGACTCCAATAGTATTGTGTGTGAACACCCAGACTGTTCCCACAGGCAACAGGACCTGCTGTCTGCCCTCTCCTGGACTTGGTTCACCTTTGGCTGCCACCTCAGTCTAGGCAGTCATGGCCGGCCGTCTTCAAATCCCTCCCACAGTCCAGGAAGGTAGCTTCCTGCCTGTGCCTGTCAGGGTTCCATTCCACTACTTCTCCCACATTCCCAGCCTGGAGATAGTACTGCTGCCCAGACCCCACAGGCAGGATGAAAGTGTCTCTCCTTCCTGCGGGGCTGCTTTTACTACTTATGGGTGGCAGCCACTGATGGACAAAAAGGGAGAGCCCAACCTGGTTGGGGTCCTCGGGCTGCCCGGTTTGGTTCATCCTTCAAGGACATTTGCCTTTGTGTCTACTTGCACAAAACGTTTCCACTCACTAATTCATTCAGACTGTCTCACTGTGAAGAAGGTAGACCTGGAGTTCCCATAATGAGGATGATGATTCAATGAGGTTCAGAGGTTCAGGGACTGTGCACAGGTCACAAAGCTGAGAAGCAGCATTGCATGCTGCTAGTTAAGTCCCACCCAGGGCCATTTACCCTCAGTCTCTTTCACTTCTCTCTGCTGCTGCTCTACTCCTTCATGGGATCGCTCTGGTTCTGTACCTTTGTATATTTCTTTGCTACATTCATTCCATTCTGTCTTGTCCCGAGTCCCACATTCCTGGGCTATATTGATGAATCAGTCCACCTCAGCCACAGTGTGGTGGGGACTTCCTGCAGGAGAGTGGGACAAAGAGAAACGCTCGTGACTAGAGAGTCACAGAGAATTGAAAACATAAGAGAGCAGGAGAGGTCTAAAGATGGGAGAGAAGAAAGCAGAGAGATCAGGGTAGGAAGGCTTGGTCCTATGCCCAGCCTTACCACTTACGGGCCCAACTACCTGAGAGAGCCACTTAACCTCTCCAAGCCTCATTTCCCCTCAGTAAAACAGGCATTGTTTATTTCAGAAATATTCATTAAGTGTTGCTTGTTAGGTGCCTGGGATACATAATAAATAAACTAGTTTCAGAGATCCCTGTCATTTGGATGGAGATGGAACATAAAAATGAATAACACAGGTAGAGGAGTTAGTATTCTAGAAGACAGTTGCTATAGGGTATTATCTGGGAGGAAGCCAAATCAGGATTGACTATGTAAGGAGGTCGTTATAGGAAATGCTTGTGTGAAGGAGAACAGGAAGGCTGCTGGAGAAGGTTCTAGCAGCCACCAGGCCACCATGCTGGGTAAAGGCAGAATGGAAGTTTGGGTATTTGAGAAAGTCACCAGGAGTCAGTTGTAAACAGTTCTAAAGCTAAAGGCAGGAGTCCCATGTCTTCTTGAAAACAACCCTTGGGAGATGTGGTGTCTTCTCATGACTGCTGGCATTGAGAAGAACGGAGCAGAGAAAGGGTGGGAGGCCTGGGATGTGAGCAGATTGCCATTCTAATAGGGAGGTCAGGTGGATCTCACTGAGAAAGTGACATATGTGCGCAAAGATCTGGAGGTGGGGGAGAATGGCATGCAGACATGAGAGCTGACATTGCTGTTGACATTATAACCCCAGCTTTGTGGGAGAGAGGGAAACTGCTGTGGATTCATGCGTGGGAAAGTGCTTCGCAACAGCAGAGAATCAGCCGCCACAGGGTGAACAAACATGGTCGTTTGTCCTGGCATCGTGGGCTGACATGTCTCCAAGAGAGGAGATGCTGGCCTCTATCCCAGAACATGTGGGACCCCTCTGCTGGGGAGAAACAACCTGAAGGATCACATCCCCATCTGAAGAAGGAGGCATTCTGTTTCCAGGGCATACTGCTCCAAGGGATCCAGAACTCCCTGAAGGGCCAAAACAAACAGTTCCCCAAACCCGCAGAGGATGGAAGCTTATTTTCACCTCAACAATGGAATATAAAACACCGTCTTCTTTTCTCAGACATCCAGATGAATATGTTATTCCTCTTGACAACCGCAGTTAACAATAGCCCCTGATAAGAGAGAATTTTTGTCTCTGTGGCATCCTGGAGGACACAGTTTCATCAGCAGGGCAAGAAGCAAGGAGCTGCCGGTCTCTAAGTATCTAGTGCACACTTTGCTCCAGGTCAGGTAACTTAACTGAGTATCTGAATGTTCAACGCACTTTGCCAAAAGAAGCTGCGATAAGATACACAGGAGTGCATAGCTGGTCAGTGGTGGAGTGAGGGTTCAAACCGAGGAGTGTGTGTTCCTAAGGGTGATGCTCCTTACTACCCTGCCTCCCTCTTGCCCCTGTATTTACTCTTTTCTCATTACTCCTCTGTTATAGAGCTGTATTTTAATTAATTGCCTGAGGACCTGTCTCCCTTCCTTATTTATAGACCTCATACCTGGAGGAATAGGTGAACTAATTTTTTCTTTGTTTGACCCACAGCATACATCAGGGACCTTCTGTAGGGAGGTTGTCAAGTTGGGCCATGGCTGTCCAGGTCAATACTCTGCAAGCTATCTACACCTTCTGATAGAGAGCATGGCCATATACTTTGGTATTCTTTGGCCCTGGAGTTCTTAAAGAGTGCTTATGTCATTATTACCTAAGGGAGGTTACTCAGATACAGAATCCCAGGTTCTGCCATTGGAAGTTTTGATTTGGTAGGTTCAGAGTAGATCCATGAATCAATGTTTTAATAAAAGCCATTGCTCCATGAAAATATGCAGCTATATGGGAAGACATTGGTTAGGTAGCAGTCCATTTGGTGACACTCCTGGAGGAAATGGTCACTGTTTTTTCTTGTGTTGTTTGGAGAAGTGGCTCTCTGGCTAAATGCTCAGGTGACCCCTCCCCAGCTTCAGTTACACATCACAGACCTGGATCAAAGCAGAGGGGAATATGGAGACTTGTGGTCTCATACGTGTCCTTTATGAGGTCAAGCTTCCTCCATTTGCTCAGAAATGCCTTGGTCATCTCTCAGAGAAAGACGGGTGAGTTTGCCCAGAACTTAACTGGAGTTAAACTCCTTTCCTGGAGTTAAACTGCTAGGTAGTAGAAAGTCCAGGGACCTTTCTATCCCTTCCCCTGGTTGGCATATGTCCTGGAGAAGGGAGGTCATAGTGGCGACAAGACTCATGGTTCCTGTGGGCTGAAGCCTCCTAACTGTCCTTGTTCATGTGATCCCGCAAAATGAGAAGTTTTCATGCTCATGCCCAGCATGGTCCAGGAGGCCTGCTGACTCAAAGGCATGAGGGGCTAGGTACTGAACCTGGCAATGAAGGCCTCTGGGTGTTTACAGCCCCAGTTCTCAAATACTCAACATGGAGCAGGGCTAAAAATAACAGCTGTGAGCGTGTGCCCTCCTGGGCCAGCTCCACCTTTAGTGCTTTTGTCCTCCACGTCTGCTCGCATGTATTTGAAAGTCAAGGCGTTCATAATTTAAATCACTCAAACAAATAGTTTGGAACCAGGCATACATCATAGTTTGTTTTCCATTAGAACATTTAAAATACACTTCCAAAGCCATTTGGCCAACAGCACAGGTCACAATCTGCTGAGCTTCCATTTAAAGCATCATTTAAAAGCCTCAGACAAGGCAGGGTTGAGCTCTAAAGCACTCTAATGAGCCGTCATCTTTTATTGTTCTTAGCCTCCTCCTCTCATGCCCGTCACCTCTCTTTCCCAAGGTCTCTTCTCCTTGAAAAGGCTGCCCCACTTGACTCTAATCTCTCCCCTCCTTTCCCTGTCCAGTCACATGCACATAGTACAGCATAGGCTGCCAGTTCCCCAAACAGTAGCTCCTGTCCAGAGCATGTCTCTTCTTCCTGGGGACCTTCTTATCATCTCATACCCCTCCAGCCTCATGCTTTGACCCCAGCAGCAGGCAGCTTGGGTTAGTGAGCCCTTAGTCTATGCAGCTTTGGTTCTTTGTGCCCTGATCTTGCTTTCTAAGCCATGCTCACCCTTCCCTTTGCATTGTTCCAGTCTCCTCATCTGTAAGATGATGATTGGATTTGATGGTTACTAATGACCTATGGTTGACCCATCAGTGCTGTCACTGAGCGATTTCTTTTCCCCACACTCAGCTGTCACAAGCAAACAGTGCAACTTCCCATTCTCCAGGAAGTTCTCAAATAGACCGTATTTTTCTATGGGGGTGAGATGAATGGTACATTATTCTCTTGCAAAATAGTGACAGGAGGAAAAAATAGGGACCAAAAACTGAAAACAACCAAAAATATGAAAAACAACAACAACTCTGAAGCAAATCAAAACAGGAAAAACCGCTCTTGCAGTGAGAGGCTGGGGCAGGGTCAGCTCCTTCACCATTTCAAGGAACCTTCAGCCCTACAGGTGCTGTATAGGGTATTAGAGATCTTAGCACAAAGGATGAAGAGAAGATGGATAGAGCCGGCTGCTCTGGAGGGAAGTCACTCCTGACCAACAAAGAACTTGTCTAAAAATACTCAGCCAGGACCTTACAGTTTCCACAGACAGATGGACACTGCAGGCTGGCGGAGGGCAGCGTCGGGAGAGGAAATTGTATCTGACAGTTGATAACAATCTGGCCTCACCCAGAGCTTCCCATCCCAAGAGTCCAGCGAGCTGGCCGGATCTCCACTTGTGCAAGAGAGGCAACTGTAAATAAAATTCTCCCAGGCTGCAGGGTGGCCGCCCAGCTTGAGGACCGAAGGCCATCCTCAGAAAGGAGACAGAAGAGGTGCAGCCCCGGGAAGGAGGAGGGGTCTCCATGGCTGCCTACTCTAAGCCATGTCCTCTCTTTAGGCTGAAGCAGATGATAGCAGTTTATGTGCCTGACCTCGGGACTTTCAGGAAGTCTTGCTTAAGCTTTGGTTATAACCTCTCAGAACTGTAACAGGGAGGGAAGCAATTCCAGCAGCAGTATGTTCAGTTCCCAGACACAACACACTTTAAACAAGTCAATAATCAAATAACGAGGTCAAGTGGAGAGGGGAATAGACCAATACAGTGAAGGACGTGACACTTCCATGTGACAGGAGGGTAGGATTTGCTTTACATGGCTGCAGACAGCAAGAAGAGAGTTAGGAAGCAAAAGTACGTGGAGCCATCCTATGGGAGGGGAGATGGTCTCCTTGTCAGAGTCGCAGACTAAGTGCAGACCCCAGGAGAGGCGTTCTTCCTTACCTAGGCAAAGCAACGGAGCTGGGAAACAAGTCCAGGTATTCATGTGAACTTGTTTTCCTCATTTATGAAGTTCTCCCTCCCAGGAAACAGAAGCCACATTAAATATTTACAACCAAGAGAATCTGAGAAGGGGAGTTGTTCAGGATTTAATGGAACTGGTGAGAAATGGAACAAGCATGGGCGGGCAGCCTTGCAATCAATCAGCAAGGGGAGGAAGACTGGCTATCCAGAGCGGGGAGACAAAAGAGAGAGAGGGAGAGAGAGGAAGAGAGGGAGCACTCAAGGACAGCTGAAACCAGGCATAGCCTGTCCAGTGGGAAGCAGAGTCTCAGAGGAGAGGTTGGTGCCACAGGAGAGAAGCAGCAGACACTGGAGACAAGTTCTTTAGGAGGTGTGGGGGGACTGGACTTCTCCCTATCTTCATGCCTGGCCTTCTAGCAGTGTCTCACCTTAGGATAAGCTGGAGAACTGTGGACTACTTCCAAGTAGAGACTAAGAAATGAGGCCTTTGCAGTTCAGAGCAACATACTGAAGCACAGTTGTGGGAACCGCAGAGGCTTGCTCCTATGTCTACTTGTACCTTTAGTTGAAGAGACTGGGCTTGGATATGGAGAGTCTTAGAAACTGTATCCTTTACTTGTTTTCTGAGCGTCATCTAGGTAGCCCCTCCGAACAGGACAGGGACTGAATAAAAGCAAAGATAAACATGGTACTAATGTGCACTCAGCTTGTGAAGGACATCGCTCTCCATTTCACGAGCTATGAGTGTTTCCATATCTGGTCTCCACAGCCTGGTTTTCTGATCTGATTGAACTCAACTCCCCGTTTCTACTGGGGAAGTGGGAAACTTCAGCCCAAGAGACAGAGCTTAGGTAGTTTACATATTTTACTCCACCTGGGAAGCTTGTGGTTTTATGTTCCATGATTCAGTGTAATGAGAAGAAGGCGGGCCGAGAAAGGAGGCTTCCTTGAGGCCATCTTGATGCCAGAAGAGGACTTTGCTTTGGCCTCTTGAAAGAGGACATGGCTGACCAGCCCCCCAGAGGCTTCCTCTGTGCTTTGGGAGTGTCTCCACCAGGCCCTACAGGGATGGACCACTCATCTGACCGGAGGAGTTCAATCAGTTTAATTATAACAGCATTGGTGAACATTTATTATGGACTGGGTTACATGCTAAGCCCCTGGGAGGCAGAATATGAATAACGGAAAGTTCCTGCTCCCTGGGTGGTCACTGCTAGAATTAGAAAGTCGAGAAGCCCTTAAGGGAAGGGGTTCCTGAAAAGCACTGCTGTACCCAGGGTGGTTGCCTTGTTGCCTCTTTGCTGCCTTTCCAATGGCAGTAAAAACCAGGTCAAACTTTCTTTCCTAAGTTCTGTGGGAGAAGTTATATTAGACGCATGGAGTGACTTACCATCTTAGACCCATAAAAGCATTTGTTTGAGACTGTCAGATTCCCTTCAATAAAAGGACAGCAGTTTTCCCTCAGTGTCACAGATGCAGTGTGAAGGGAGCTAGATGCACACGATGGCCCCCACACCTCAACCTTCAGAACACCTTGAGAATATACTCCCTTCCTTGTCTGGCTCAGGGGAGGCTCTTTCCAGGTGGCTACTTCTGGCTGGGACTTATCCAGAGGAGGAATAGGACAGGTGAAGATGCTACTTCTCATTTCCTGTCCAATGTGGACTCATCTGGAATTACTGCAGAACAAACTCTGTCAAGAATTCCCATCCCTAGCAGTGTTTCCATTCAGCTTCCCCATGGGAAACCAGTCAGTGGTCCCAGAAAACTGGTGAAGAACTGACAGCAGAAAGTGCTCAGGCAGAGGGGGGGTCCAGGCAGATCACAATGGACATTCATTTTATTTCTTTGGTTCCTCCTCTGCCACCAGGATATCCTTCCTGTATCAGACCTTTTCTGGTGAGACCTAAAGTTAAGCTAAGCACTTAGCTGTGGGAAAAGCAGATTAGACAGAGAGGAATGTCTGGGTGCAAGGCTGTACTTAGACTGGGTAGAATTGTCTACCATGCTCTGAGACACCTGGCATGACAGTGGGAAGTCAGGGTCAGAGGTTTGCCAAAGACTTGAAATCTTGTATCTCTTCCCATAATCCTCTCTGATATCAGAGTTCTTACAACTCTACATCCAACCATTCTTTTAATTGTTCATTTAAACATAAGACAGGCATGAAACATATCTTTTAAGGCTAATTAATACTTCATTTTCACTTTTGCTATCTGTTTTCTTGTTGAGTGTCTTTGGGCAACTTAATTAACCTCTTTAAACATCTTTTCATTACCTTAACAATGTAATTGTTAGTAGTACCCATCTAGCAAGAAAAATAGTTTCTGAAAGTACCTAACACAGTCCTGTCATATAGTAGGTGTTTAATAATTATTAACCCTGTATCATCGGGATGTAACGCAAGACATACTCTGTGTTAGGCTGGGCCCATCCCGAAGCCAACTCTGAGACTAGATATTAAAAGCAATAGTTTAATTAAGATGATCCTAGGAAGCAGAAGTAGGAGACAAGAGACATGAGACAGAGAATAGAGAATCCTGTCCAAGGTGTGTTGAGTCAGGTAGAGAATAGAGAATCCTATCCAAGGTGTGTTGAGTCAGGTACAAGGGCCCGTGAGGCTCAGTCCTACTGGCACTCTTAGGGCTACAGTGAAAAACACACTCGAGTCATCTTGAAGGTCTAGGAAGCCAGGTTATCTGTTTATCCATCAACTACCATTTATTACTTAATGAGGACTGTGTGAAGGGTCTGAACCCTCATGCAGTCTGAGCACATTCCAGGACCAGAGAAAGCAGCCCACTGGTGATGTAGTCCTTGCTGTCTATGCTTGTGTATGCTTAGTGTATGCTGACAGGAACTGCGCCGGGTCTGCCACAGAGGCTTATCTTAGCATGGGTGAAGGTCCACTCACACTGGTGTGGGCAGCTTAGGAGAAATGTATTTGTTTTTGTCAACTTGACAGTAACTAGAGTCTCTTGGGAAGAAGGAACCTCAGCTGAAGAATTGGTGACATTGAACTGGCCTGTGGCCATGTCTGTGACGCATATTCTGAATTGCTTATTGATACAGGAGGGCTCAGCCTACTGTGGGCAGTGGTGTCCCCGGGCAGGTGGGTCTGGACTGTATAAAAATGGTAGCTGACGAAGCAGGCCAGTAAGCAACATTTCCCTGTGGTCTCTGCTTCCTTCAGTTTCTGTTCAAGCTCCTGCCATGCTACCTTGGCTTCTGTACATGAAGAACTGTCAACTGGAAGTGTAAGATTGATGGGGTGAGGCTCCACTTGGCTTGAGCACATAGGGGTCTTGGCCCCCACCATCCCAGTAACCTTTGATAAGACATCTTTGATAAGCTGACCTCCTGTTTGCCAAAGTGGGAAATCATACCTTAAGGTCATCCTTTGAAGTACTGGGCAGATGAAGTAAGCCCTTTCTGACCCAACTTGATTTTGGTCGTAGTGTTTATGCATCAACAGAAAGCAATCTGGAACAGACAAGTGAGGGAAATTAAGGGGGCTATAGCTAAGAATCAACAATCATTCCTATTCATTAAGTTATGAGAGGGTCAGATTGCTGGGGCTCATTAATGTGGTAGCTTTTGAGGAATGGTTTCCAAAGAGATCTGTATTTCCAAGTAGCAAAAGGTAGATCTCAACAGCTCTTAGAGGAGCTGAAACTAAGTAATAAATATCCAGACTTCTTCCATTTCCCATCCTCCAAATGCCTACTGTTGACTCCACAAAACTGACCCCAAGAAGGCCAGAGGGAAGGAAGCTTGGTTTGAGACATCACCCTCTTGGAACATAGAGCAAGGAGCAGGTGAAAATGAGCTCTATTTCCTGGTCTGTGGAGTTGAAGAGTCCCAGCCATAAGCCCCTGCTGCCATGGACTCCACCATGGCTTCTCCTCCATGTTGGACTGTACTGTCATAAACTGTGAGTGAAAATAAATCCTTCCTCCTTTAAGTTGCTTCTGCCAAATAGTCTGTGGTGATGAGGAGAAAAGGAACTAAGATGGTGAGCGAGAAGCAAAGACACAGCACAGCTCTCCTGTCTTCTCTCCCGCCAGGTTTTGGCAATTATATCTTTACTTCCATCTCTTCAATGGCATTGAAAGGACCCAGAAGGCTGGGGCTGGATCTCATCTCATGATCTTCCTGTACTGAGCATATTACTTTACACATATTGGAGGCCCAAATACTGTGACTGAGAGTAAAGTGTACTGATGGCTGTCCTAGAGGAGTGGGTGGCTTCAGAGATTAAGGGGATGGTCTTCAATGTTTGTGCTAAGAGATGTGGTTTGAAGGGGTGGTCCCAAGAATCTGAGACCTGTCTGGGCTCAGTAAGAATTTTCTGTGGGGAGCTTTTGTATAGGATCTCTCCCAGCTGAAGCTCGTTCAGGAGCATGGCTTGCTCTTTGACCTGTGATTGGGGAGATTCAGGGCCACAGGGGCTCTCCTTGATGAGAGTGCAAACTCCTCCCTCCTCACTTCCTAACTGCTCATACACAGCATCCCAGCTGCAGCTTCACTTTGCCCTTCTTTAATTTCAGCCACCCGTTCCAGCTATTGTTATCATGGTGATTATTATTTATGGAGTGCTGACAGAAGGCTCGGCAACACAGCAGATAAAGAGATGCTGCTTTATGTGGCTTCCAGCTGTTCTACAGCTACTACCTCATCTTTTTGTTCTGGAAAATTCTGAAAACCTTCTCAAAGGGAAGAGCAGGCACCATTTGCAATAGAATCAGTGCAGGAGCTGTAAGCACCCTGGTTCCAGGTCTCCTCTCGCCAGTTACACCCTTAGTGCACCTTAGTACTTTGTAGGTTAAATCCCCCACAAGTGTCTTTGGTCTAGTAAATCTTGACAAATCTTGCTGCAAAAATCCTACTGTATGAAAAGGAAAACGAGGAAGTCTGAATATGGTGCCTGCTCCTGGACTCTGACAGGACGTTCACAGAGGGGCTAGTCATCGAGGGTTCGAGAGGAAATACTGCCTTCTGTTGTCAGAGACACTCATCCTTGAGTATGGATTTGGAAGGTTTGCTTGGTACTACCTGGTTGGAGACTGGGATATATATGAGAGAGGATTTAGAAATAAACTTTTTTTTTTTTTTTTTTT
>VZQC01008945.1:793980-815442 GCA_009823505.1 Rhizomys pruinosus
GGTGGAATCAAGGCCCAGATTTCATCAAATTCACCCATGCTGTTTTGGGTGACTGTATGTGATTAACTTGGGAAGAAAACTTAATTTTTAAGTTAAATCATCCTATAGGTGAAAGAGAATGCTACAAGGTGATACTGTACAACAGAAAAATTATAGAGAACATTTGTATGTGCTAATCCCAAAGTTATTGTTATACAGAGCTAGAAGACATCATGTTAAGTGAAGTAACACAGTCCCAGAAAAACAAACGACAAATGGTATCTCTCATATGTGGATGCTAGTGGCAATAACCCAGTTACAAATATTTCTTGTGGAGAGGGATGCATAGTAAAAGAACAACAACAGAAAGACTGCATCAGAAAACTGACTGAAATGGTGAATCGGGAAGGGTGGGAGGGATGGGAGAGGGACACAGGTGTATATTCGATTAATGCATATTTAATTGATGTGAGTTCATCAAGTATCCAGATTTGCCCAGACTCTGTCTACAGGTTATATGTTACATGGTGTTTTAGGACTTAGTAAAAGTAAATATGTGTATATCAAACATTGGTTTAAAGACTCTGATAAATACAGTAGTGCATCTGAGTTAATTGGAGATATAAATTGCTGTTCTCCTTAGAGTTTATCTAGAACTTTGATCCAATGACCTTGAGCTGTGCCATGTGAGGATAAAAACAGACTGCTATCCTGCCAAAGGAGAGAATCCAGGAACAGCAATCATTTGATTATTTCGTTTCATTTTTTGTTTTGATTAGAAAAATATTGGAAAATATAAAAACATCTG
This sequence comes from Rhizomys pruinosus, assembly GCA_009823505.1. Lineage (NCBI taxonomy): Eukaryota > Metazoa > Chordata > Mammalia > Rodentia > Spalacidae > Rhizomys > Rhizomys pruinosus. Next base: position 794,768 of record VZQC01008945.1, read on the forward strand.
AAAAGCAAACAGAGGAAGGTTTTGATTCTGAGTAAGACGAAGGAGGGGCCTTCCTGCTCCTGTGACAGAAAAGCCTCGATAGAATGCATAGAGCAGTTACTCGAGGACTCTAAAAGAAAATGGTAGCAGCTGGACTGGGAGAAAAGGCTAGATTAATTGTTTCCCAGTCTGTTCCGGAACCTGGTATAGCCCAGGTGGACAGTGGGATTTAGACAGTGGGGCTGGCTTAGGTGGGAAGGAAAACTTCGAACATGTGGAAATAATATAGAAACCTTCCAGTTTTCTTCTCTCCATTTTTATTCTTTGTCAGGGGTGAGGGTAGAGAGGAGTCCCAAATTACTTGATAGAAGCCTGCAGGAGGAACTGAAAATCATGAAGAAAGAAAACCTTTCTCTACCATCAGAGGAGCTACGGTTCCACCAGGGCGACTGAACTCCTACTGAGTTTTGTTTTCTTTTCTATTTTCCTACTCGTTGGCTTGGGCGTGAGTGCAGCTGCAGGGAGTGGATAGCAATGTAGGACAGAGAGGAGCTTGGGAAGACAATTCTGTGAGGTGGTTCATGAACAGCTAGGCTGCACCCCAGAAGCTGGGCTATGTGAACCCCAACTGGCATAGACAGACTTTGAGAACTGAGCAGTGGGGTTCACTGATACCCAAGTACCAGACATTTCTGTGAGAAAGATCTAAACAGTACCACAATGGTTATGATATTGAACTGATACTAGAACCAGAATCCTTGTCAAGCTAGTTGGAGCTTGTGTCCCCAAATAATTGGATCACCTGCTTGCCAAAATGAAAAATAAGTAATAAAAATTTTAACTTGGCTTTTAGTCTTTTAGAACAATAGTCAAAGTGTCCAAGAGATAAAAGTCCACAATTATTCAGTCTATAAGGAACCAGAAAAATCTCAGCGTCTATAGAGAAAGGCAACAAAGATCAACGCTTTGCTATCTCTGATGAAAATTTTAAAGTAGATGCAGGAAATATGCTCTAGTCAGTAAAGGATGATGCTTTTGAGGTGAATGAAAAGGTAGAAATATTCAGCAAAAAATAGAAATGTGAAAACAAAGTACAAAAAAAATCCTCCCCCAAACAGTCATAAACACAGGTAAATATGAGCACCAATAAATGGACTCAGTGCATTATATAGATATATGTATACATACATGTATATATGTATATTTATTAATGTATGGATATATATATAACAATAGTAATCAAAGGAGAGAACTAGAAATTATGAGGTAGGGGAGTTGGAAGCATGTATGCATGACTATACATATGAAAGAAATGTATGGCCGTGAAAGACTGTAAGATGGTTTACCAGGCAAGAGGTAACCAAGAGGAACACAGTAGTTTTATTAGTGTAGACTTTACAGGTAAGCAAAAGTGCCTGGGACTAAGGAACATTGTCCATGGCTGGGGAGGTAGCTCATTTGCTAGAGTGTTGCTGTGCAAACATGAGGACCCAAGGTAAAGCCCTAGGACCCACATAAAAAGTCAGGCATGGTGGTGTAGTCTTCTAATTCCTGCACTAGGGAGGTTGAGATAGGAGGATCCCTGGAGCTCACTGGCCTGCCAGCCTAGCCTATTGGTGATTCCTAGTGAAGTGAGAGACCCTGTTTGAAAGAGCAAGGTGGATGGAACCTGCAGAGAAATACCCCTGTGCATGCGTGTCTGCACACATAGTATGCACACAAGAACCCTGTACAGTATATGATGATGAAAGTCAATGCATAAAGAAAGTACACTGACATGGAATGTTTTACTTCTAACAACAGAATCCCAAAATGCAGGAAGGGAAAACTGACTCGGATGAAAGGCAAAATGGACATGTCCACAGTCAGAGGCCTGGAGAGTCCTTTGTCACTATACAGTAGGATGAGTAGACAGGAAATCAGCAAGGACACAGAAGACCGGAGACATTCCACCAATCAGCTGGACATAATTGCTACTTAAAGATCACTCAGTGATAGTGGGGCTCACATTCTTTTCAAGCTCACCAGCAACATTCCCAACATAGACCATTTCCTGGATACTACAAGAAACCCCAACTCATGGTAAAGAATGGAAATCATACCAAGTATATTCTCTGACCATGATAGAATCAAACAGGACAACAGCACAATTGCCCTAAGATAGGAGAAAAATCAAACTTTACTGTGACTTTGAGATTCAAGAAGATTTCTTAGAAATGATACCAAGGCATGGTTCATAAAAGTGCAATTTGATAAATGAGACTTCACCAAAATTGAATACATCTGCTCTTTTAGAAATACTGTTAAGAGAATGAAATATCAAATTACAAACTGGAAAAAGTATGTAAATCACTTATCTGATAAAAGACTTGAATATATAATGCATACAGAGCTTTCAACACTCAATAATAATAAAATTTAAAGGTCCAAATAACTTAACAAACACTTTTCCAAAGATGATGGAACCTTAAGCACATGGAACAATGCTCGACATAATTACTCATTAAAAGGTAGCAAATTAAAACTACAATGAGAGATCACTGTATAAGTATAGGAATGATTTCTTTTTGTTTGCTTTGAGACAGGATCTTATTCTGTAGCCCTTGCTGCCTGGCCTGGAACATGCTATTTATTCCAGGCCGGCCTCCAAGTTGCTGCCCACACAAGTGCTGCGATCACAGGCATGAGACATCATGCCTGTCGAGCAATGGTTAATGTTAATAAAGACTGAGAACAGTTGGGGCTCAGCCCAGCTGTGGGTGGGAGATGTGTAGGGTGATAGAGTGTGGTGTTATCAGATCATGGTGGGGCCAAGATCCCATAAAAGTTCCCACAATTCCATAGTTTGCTGGAAGTGAGCCAGATTCATTGTATGGTACAATTTGCATCCCAGATACCTGCTGCTAGCTAATATGTCCTAGACATGATAGGGAAGCTATACCAATAGCATCTCCGCAGTATGGTAGTCTAACAAGATCTTCAGAATGACAAAACCAGTTGACATGCCAAGGTGGTTGGGGACAATTTCATGGGGTCCCACCTCAAGATGAAGAACCATAATGAATGGATGCTGAAGGAAAGAGAATCTGTTTTCTCCAGAGACTAGCTCCCTGATAGGTTATCTAATCCCAAGTAGGTAGCCATAAACACAGGTAAATATGAGCACCAATAAATGGACTCAGTGCATTATTTAGATATATGTATACATACATGTATATTTATTAATGTATGGATACATATGTAACAATAGTAATCAAAGGAGAGAACTAGAAATTATGAGGGAGGGGAGTTGGGGGCACGGAAATAATGCAAATACATATATATGAGATTCTCAAAAATAAAATAGAGTTTAAAACTGCATTTCAAGCCAGGTGTGATGGCACATGCCTTTAATCCCAGTACTTGGGAGGCAAAGGCAAGAAGATCTCTGTGAGTTCAAGGCCAGCCTGGTCTACAGGGCTAGTTCTAGGCCAGCTGAGGCAAGCAGATCTCTGTGAGTTCAAGGCCAGCCTGGTCTACAGGGCTAGTTCCAGGCCAGCTGGGGCTACAGGCAGACCCTGTCTCAAAACACCAAAAAAAAAAAAAAAAATCTGCATTTCTCATGGCCAACAAAGTCTCATTTTAAGATAATCATCTTCTTCTCTTGGATGCTTCCTAGACCCTTGAGAACGAAGGCAAAAGGCCCCACACTCTTATTTCAGAAGCCAGATTACAAAGCTCCTAAGAGGCTCACCCTGTCTGTACCTTTCCAACCCAGCACCATATATCCCTCATCTGCTCCTAGAGAAATCCATTCCTACTTGAGATGCAAGGACTCCGGCCTATACTTCAGCCACTATCATGGACACTTATGAACAGATCCTAAACCCCAGGTACAGTTGGACTTTGTGGGCTTTTCAGTACATAAAATATCTGGGCACCATCCCCAGTACCTTTGAATACTCAGTAGATACCATCTAAGAGGAGGGCCGGAAAGAGGGTTCAGTGGCTAAGAGAACTGGCTGCTCTTGCGGGGGAACAGGGTTCAGTTCCCAGCACCAACGTGACAGCTAACAACTGTCCCTAACTCCAGTTGCAGAAGATCTGAGGTCCTCTTCTGGCCTCTGCAGGCATTATAAGACACAGTGTACTCATATGCAGGAAAAACATTCATACACATAAACAAAAAACAAAATTAAAAGAATGCTTAAAGCTTGTATCTGTGAAGGAAAGAATCAATTCATGTCTTCACAGTATCCTTAATTTATTCAATCAGTGCTTATGGCAAACATACCATATTCTAGCACTGTTGAAGTTTAGTTAGGTTTCCATTCAAGTTAGAGAAGAGCAACAATGAACAAATCAACAACTAGGAAATATATGAAATGATAAGAATTATGGAGTCAGGAGAGAGAGGAAAGGGAGCAGGGACAGATGCAAGATGATGAGGTGTGTGGCACAGGAAATGTTGGGTGACTGTGCTGGATAGCTTTAGTGTCAACTTGACACACCTGGTTTGAGGGAGCCTCAGTTGGGGAATTGGCTCCATTGGATTGGCCTGTGGCCACATCTGTGGAGTATTGTCTTGATGGTCGAGCAGTGTGGGAGGGCCCAGCCCACAAGAGTGGTGCCACCCTGGGCAGGTTGTTGTGTACTGTATAAGAAGGCAGGCTGGGCATGAGCCAGGGGAGCAAGCCAGTGAACAGCATTCCTCCATGGCCTGTGCTTCAGCTCCTGCCTCCAGGTTCCTGCCCTGAGTTCCTGCCTTGGGCTCCCTAAGTGATGAACTGTGACCCAGGAGATGTAAGCTGAATAAACCCTTTCCTCCCCAAGTTGGTGTCGGTCAGAGTGTTTTGTCACAGCAATGGAAGACAAACTAGAACAGAAATTGGTACCAGACGAGTGGGGTATTGCTGTGACAGACCTGACCTTGGTGTTTTGGGGAAGGATTGTGGAGGCGTTTGGAACTTTGGGCTGGGAAGATCATTGAATGCCTAAAGATTGTTGCTGTGGAGCTTGGAGCAGTTTTGCTGAAGGAGTTGTAGAAGATGGAGGCCTGGCTTGTGAAGTTTCTAGTTTCAAAGGAGAGCAGAGATCATCAGGACTGTGTAATCTGTGGGTTCTGGTCAGCTGGGGCTGTGGAGAATCAGCTGTAAGTAACAAGAGACCAGAACCTGAAGTGAAACTTTTGTGGTACTGGGGCAATTGATGCTGGTTAGCTGGGGCTGAAAAATCAGCTGTAAGTAACAAGAGACCAGCATCACTGAGGTGAAATCTTCTGGGGAGAATATCTTCAAGGTCAGCACACAGAAGCTGTGACCCAGAAAGGGCCTGAGCCTCCATCTCGAGCCAGAAGCCGGACTTGGTAATGTGTAAGAGTCTCCTATATGGTTCCGGTGTTGAAATTTGAGGGGGTCACAGAGAGCAGCCGAGGCTTGGCACTGTGAGAGGTCAGGAAAGACCATTGGTGGAAGTGCACCTCGGTTGCTGTGAAGACCCCAGGATTGCAGGGGTCATGGAGAGAAGCTGAGGCTTTGCACCAGGAGAGGTCAGAAGAGACCATTGGTGAAGGTGCTGCCTCAGTTTCAGTAGCGACCCCAGCTTTTTGGAGATGCCGGTACCCTGGGACGACCACCAAGAGCAGCGGTAGGTGTAGAATGGAGTCGGCCTGGGCCTGCGAGATGAGTGTGCCACGGACGGCAGAGTCGGAGAGGGGGAGCTGCCGAGACCCTTTGGAGCCCAGAAGATCGTGAGTGAATCCCAGGTGTCCAGCCTTGAGCTACTTTGCTGGACTTAGGTTTTGTTTGAGAGTGCCTGATTCTTCCCTTTGAAATAAGACAGTACTTGTTTTGGATTTTACAGCAGCCCACAGTTAAGAGACTTTTAATAGACTGTGAACTTTTAAGTGTTTGGACATTTTAAGGACTGTGGGGCTTTTAAGGTTGTACTGTCTTAGGTTGTGATTAATGTTAACATCATACTTTGGGGATAAGAACTGGAAAGGTGGTGGTTTAATAGTGATGTGTTTTGTGTGTCAAGTTGACAAGGGGTCAATTGTGCTGGATAGCTTTAGTGTCAACTTGACACACCTGGGTTGAGGGAGCCTCAATTGGGGAATTGGCTCCATTGGATTGGCCTGTGGCCACATCTGTGGAGTATTGTCTTGATGGTCGAGCAGTGTGGGAGGGCCCAGCCCACAATGAGTGGTGCCACCCTGGGCAGGTTGTTGTGTACTGTATAAGAAGGCAGGCTGGGCATGGGCCAGGGGAGCAAGCCAGTGAACAGCATTCCTCCATGGCCTGTGCTTCAGCTCCTGCCTCCAGGTTCCTGCCCTGAGTTCCTGCCTTGTGCTACCTGAGTGATGAACTGTGAACCAGGAGATGTAAGCTGAATAAACCCTTTCCTCCCCAAGCTGGTGTCGGTCAGAGTGTTTTGTCACAGCAATGGAAGACAAACTAGGAGAGTGACATATGAACAGGTCCTGAAGGAAGAGAGGGAGAGAGCTGGACAGAAATCCTAAAGATGAGAGTTCCAGGGAAATTAAAAGGGAGGTGGAGAGATTCTGGTGGCTTGTGTTATAACAAGGAGCTTTGTGTGGCAAGAACTAGCAGGATCCAGACAGGAAGCACAACTTACCTGAGAAGACTCAGATACAGACTCTATGAAGGCAGCACCCCAAAGCAGGACAGATTATTAGACAAACAGGAGTGAAGAGGCCCTGAATGATGATCAGCACCGTGAGGCAGTCAGCAGTGTGAGAGCTGTGGGGACCTACCTTATTGAGGGGTCCTGAGAGCTGAGTTAGGAGAACGGAGCTTCTTTATGGAAGCTCCCATAGGGGAGAAGCGGAGTTACTGCAGGAACCACTCTGAGCAGAGCAGTAGTCAGGAAGAGTGCCTGGAGATTTCTTCTCTGATCTGATTCTGTCTTCAAAGACCAGCTGCCTCAGACACAAAGCAGAGCAGAAGTGCAGACGTGGATCCACGGGCTGGAGAGTAGTGACCAGATGGTCTGGCCCTGAGAACCAGAGGAAGAATGGCTACCTGCTCTCAAGAGGAAGAATAAGCAGCTCATAGCATAGGGGCTTGGTTCAAACTGCCAAGCCAGACAAGCCTGCTGAAAGTCGGTCCTCTTTGCTTTCAGTAAGCAACCTGGGAAGGTGGTTTCTGCTGGAGAAGTGGACTGACTTGGTTTGTGAAGCAAATTGGCGAGGGGCAGGGTCAACAGAGCCAGGTTCCTGTCTTACTTCAACTTGCTGTGTGGCTACAGAGACCACATTGTAACTCTAGCTTCTAGTACTCTATTTCCCATTAACCTTCCATTTCTCAGTTAAGAATTCAGTGGGTCTCGTTATTCCTGCCTGGGATTGCTTTCCTACATAGGTCTCACAGTTAGCTTTAGTTGTTAATGACACACTTAGGAAGAGGGAAACTCAATTGAAGAATTTCCTCCATCACATTGGCCTTCGAACATGTCTGTGGGACATTTCCTTAATTGCTAATTTGGAGACTCCACCCACTTGCCGACAGTATCATCCCTTGGCAGGTGGCTCTGGGCTGTATGAGGAAAGTAGTTAGTTGAACAAGCCAGGGGAGTAAGCCAGTAGGCAGTGTTCGTCTATGGTCTCTGGTTTAGTTCCTGCCTTGAGTTCCTGCTCTGGCTTCCCTAGATGATGGACTTATAAAGTCTAAGATGAAGTATACTACACCTGACCAAGTTGCATTTGATCAGTGTTTTATCACAGCAATGGGAAGCAAATTAGGACAACTAGGTATGTCTTGTTTTTCCTGCCTGGGTTGCCTTCCTACAGAGGGCTCTTTGAGAAATATATGCTTCAGCTTTCGTGCAAGGGATATCTTGGAATTTATTCCTTAAGTTTAGGTAAACATATACCTCGAGACAGGAACACTGAAAATGATAACATTTTAGAGACAACAAACAGTTCTTCTCCAAGTGAGGCACATGGAAGGAATGCCCTGCAGATGTCCCCCTCTACCTTGGGAGATGCCAGCTTCCTGAATGTCTGATTTCCAAGTCAAGAGTTTTGCCTGTTCTTCTTTCAAATACAGAGTCTTCTCAAAAGGTGGTGCTGTAGATTAAGGAGAGAAATACTTGCTAGCTGACTACCAGAAACACTGGCAGGTCTTTAAGGTGCTGTGGACTCCAACCCTCACAGGGGATGGTCAATACAGCCTGCAGCCCATCTCCCGCACTGCTGTTCAGCAGGGTGGTGTGGTAGTGGAGGGAAGGACTGCTCAAAAGTCATCAGGTTTGCATGCATTGATTGTAGAGAGAGGATTGAATTGATAGTAGTAAAAGAGAGGTCAGAAAAAGGGAAAAGATAGAGTATAATATTCTCAAAGAGGAAAGCTTCCTTGTAAGGAAAAATAGAACATGATGTTCATAGATAGTAGTGGAGAATTTGGGGGTTCCGGTAAGGCAGTTTGTCCACATAGCTATACTTAAGAAGACAACTCTCTCCTTTAATTTTGAACCACTTAGGAAGTTGAAAAAATAAAATAGATTTTACCCTCAGTTGTGTTTGGAAAACCTTCCTTTATAGTAAGCCCATGTGAGGGTCAGGATATGCAGCTTATCTCCTGGGGCTTGGTCAGTTGAGTCAGTGTAGCCAAGAGTATGGTCAAAGGCTTCTTTGTTATGTATTCTTTTGACTTAGTACAAGGGAGGAAGAATGTGTATGGACCTGAGGTGCTGATGGTGGATCTTGAGATACCACCCATTCAGCCATGAGTTCCTCAAGTAATCACTTAGGGCTCTGTTATGGTTTGGAAATAAAGTATCCCTCAAAAAAGGTTCACATGCTGTATAAGAGTGCTTTTCCACTGAGAGTTGAGAGATTCATTAATATCTGGATAGGTATAATAATGTCATTAGAGATCAGTATTAATACTTTATCTATTTAGCAGAATGGTTGTATCAGACTTTCTCCCATGGCCTGTGGGCTGTCTAGTCTTAGGTTTCTAGGCCTGATATCAATGTCAAGTGTGGGCTTCGTCCTAGGAAGCAGATCTTAAACCCACTTAGAAAGTAGTTGGTTACTCCTATCACGTTTGCGCCATTGTTGCACTGGTGGCCATGTCTTGCCAGGCCAGTTGTTGTAGCTCACAGGATTCACAGCTTGGTAAGATTCATGCTAAACTTTCTCTCCAGATAACTTGCAGAGCATCTTCCAGCGCTGTGAAAGCTAGACTGCGGAGACAAGGCTTTGAAGTCAGCACCAGCTTGATTTCTTCTTGATTGTTCGAGAGTTTGTATATGTAACATCTTCAGAAAAGGGTCTTACTATCAAGTTCCAGTGAGTGACTAAGAGCAGGAGCAATGGCCAGTACTGTTCAAGAGTCCCTGGGATCCCTGGTCAACAGCTTCAAAGAGGGAGTTAATTCCTGGCATTGGGATTTTACTTTACTAGCAGGGAAATTGTCCCTGATATAAGGTAACTGCTTTTATTGTCTTTCTACAATGCATGTGTATATATTCTAAACAGCATTCATAGTGGTAGATTTCCATATGGCTCTTTCTTAAGGCCTTTAGCATTAGCTATCCCTCCTAATCCTCCCTCCTCTGCACTACCCATTACCCTGCTCCATTTAACCTACTCTACTCTTCCCCCATTATATCATTGCATTTTGCCTCTCCTTCCAGGAAGAATCCCTGCAAATGCCTCTCTACTAGTTTCTTGACCTATCTGGAGTTTCAATTTGAAACATGCATATCTAAGAATTCATACCTAGCATACAGCTATGAAAGAGAACACGTGGCATTTGTCTTTCTGGGCCTGGGTTACCTCACTCAGGATGATTGTTTCCAGTTCCATTCATTTACCTGTAAACTTCATGATTTTGTTTATCTAAGAGATGAATAGTATTCCATTGTGTGTATGTACCACACCTTCATTATTCATTCATCAGTTGGTGGATATCTAGGTTGTTTCTAATTCCGGACTATTATGAAAAGGGAAGTAATGAAACATGGATAAACAGGTATTTCTGTAGTATGATATAGAGTCTTTGGGGTGATTAACACAGAGAAACACAACTGGGCAAGATACAGAGAATAAGAGCCTGCGGACTGCTTATTCCTGAGTGTGACACCTATGTTAAATTTCTGCTTCCACAGACTCAGGGGTCATTGTGGAAGAGGGGGCGGAAAGATTGTGAGAGTCAGAGGAGGTGGAGGGTCACAAGGCAATGGAGTTTTCTAGGTAGCTGGTCAGTTACTCATATGAACTCACAGCAATGGTAACAAAGCAGACAAACCCAATGTAAGTTCAAGCCAGACCAAGTCCCAGCATAGATATAGAGAAGTGGGTAAGAAACTCCAATCCTACTTGAGGAACTATTGGCTCACTTTTTAAGCCAAAGTTGAAATTTCCATTTCACTTTATCCAGCAGAAGCTTTACAGTGTTCTGTGGAAACCTCTAAATTTCAAGCACTTCATCTGTAAAGTGGGGTCATTATTTTCCTATTGGGTGGTTATCAGGAATAAACAAGGAAATGGCAACTGGGGGTCCTTCATAAATGTTTATAAAACAAGAGTATGTGACAGTCTTGGGGCATCTCTCTAAGGTGGATTTGGAAAAAGCACTAGGAGGCAAATCAGCAAATGTCTTTTTTCCCTTTCCTTCTTGTGTATGTGTATGAATGCAGGTGTCCAGCATGTGTGTGCATGTGTGTGTCTATGAGTGTGCCTATGTGTGCATGTACATGTGTATACACGTTCCAAGAATATGTGGAAAGATTTCTCTGTTATATATTCTTTTTTTTTTTTTTGGAGGTCTTGAGACAAAGACTCCCTGTAGCTCCATCTGTCCTGGAACCCACTCTGTAGACCAGGCTGGCCTTGAACTCACAGAGATCCGCCTGGCTCTGCCTCCTGAGTGCTGGGATTACAGGTGTGCACTACCACGCCCACCCTGCTGTTGTATATTCTTGAAACTTACAACAATGGAGGAGGAGTCAGGGCTCTGCGTGCTGATGGCGGATTTCAAGATACCTCCATTCAATCGTATGTTTCTCCAGTGCTGGCTTTGTAGAAACTAGAGGTCAACGTCACATGTCTTCCCCTGTTGTTCTCCACTTTACTTTTGTAGGCAGTGTCTCTCTCACTTAACGGGGAATTTAATGATCAAGTAGGTTGGCTGGCCAGCATGCTCTGGGAATCCTCCAGTCCTCACCACCCCAGTGCTGGGATTACAAGTGCCACACTGTGCTTTCCAGCATTTTCTGTCTGTGTTAAGACCCAATTGCACGTCCTTAGGTTTGCATAGAAAACTACTTTATTTTTTTATTTTTATTTTTTAAAATATTTTATTTATTATTTTTATTTTATGCATATGAATGTATTGTCTGCATGTGTGTAAGTGCACTTGCATTGTGCAATGCCCCCAGAGGTCACTAGCCGCCATGTGGGTGCTGGGAGCTGAACCCAGGTCCTCTACAAGAGCAGCCAGTGCTCTTAACCACTGAGCCAACTCTCCAGCCCAGGAAAACTCTTTTATTGACCGAGGCATCTGCCCAGTCTCATCAACAAGCTTCTTGAACTAAGCTTATACTTCTAATTTTCTTTTTTATGGATCAAAATGGTGATTTGGAGGTTAGATCTTAGTAAGAAGAGATAAAATTAACCAGAAAGATCGACAAAAGATCTTCTACAGAAAAAACCAGTTACCAAATTCCCTGAAGCAAGGGAAGAACAGTGATGAGCAACTTAGTTAAGGCTTGCCCACCTTCAAGAGTGTTGTGACCTAGGGAGTTCTCACGTAAAGCCAACTAATACATTTCAGTCATTGGTCACTAGGACTGTATCCTTCAAGGTCAACTAGGAGGAGTTGCCCAGATAACTTTAAATGCGACACAGTAGTTAGAAATGTAGAGTAATATGTATATTAAATTCTGTGTTTACAATTTGCCTATAACAAGAGGCAGCCTATAAGAGCACTCAAAAGGATGTCTATGTTTTTTATCTTTTCAATTAATGTGGTATTTTCATTTTATTATTTTTATTTTGTGTGTATGAGTGTATTGCTGCACATGTGTAAGTGCACCCATGTTGTGCAATGCCCGTGGAGGTCAGAAGAGGGCATAGGATCCCCTGGAACTGGAGTTATGGATGGTTCCCAGCTGCCCTGTGGGTGCTGGGAATCAAACCCAGGTCATTTGCAAGAGCAGTCAGTGCTCTGAACTGCTGAGACATCTCTCCAGCCCCCTAAAGTTGGCTTTGAAAAATTTTTGCTCTAGGAATATTCCAATCTCTCTCTCTCTCTCCTCCCTTCTATCTCTCTCTTCTCTCTATCTCTCCTCCCTCCCTCCCTCCCTCTCTTTCCAGTAATAACCAGTTCATGGCCATTTCATTTTCCCCCCACTTCATCTCCCTTCTCATATTATTTGAATCCATCTCATGCAGTATATATTTCACATGTATTTAAAAATAGTTAAGGCCTCCTTATAATACCCAACACTAATATTGCTTAAAAATTAAAATTGAGTTCTTAGTATTATCTAATGTCTACTTAGTGTTCAAATATGTTTGATAAATAGATTTTCCTTGATCAGGATTTCAGTTAAGCCTGAATATTGCCATTGGTTTCATTGATGGTTTCTTTCCCCTAATTTTAAAATGTGAATTAATATATACTTGTAAACCTTGCAAAAATATTGTACAGAAGGATGCAATGTACCTATTGCCTAGTTTTCTCCAAAAGATGCAGTTTATGTAACCAAACTTTATTGTCAAAACCAATAAATTAATGAAGATATAATGCAATTAACTAGACTGCAGATCTTATTCAGATTTTACTTGGTTGACATGCACTTATCTTTCTAAGTCTTTGTGTCCAATTCTATAGTATTTTATCCTAGGTAAAATTCATTTCATAGGCCCTCCAGCCCTAGACCACACAGAAAATTACTGTCACCACAATGGAATTTTCTTGTTAGCCACACCTTTCTTCCTCTTCCTAACCCTTGAAAATGATTGATGGGTTCTATATCTCTACAGTTTTATTTTTAGAAGATGTCACATAAACAGAATCATAAAGTCTGTAACCTTTCAGTGTTTCTATATTTCAAACTACATTTTATGTACTTTTCCACATGATAGAGGATCTGGAACTAACCATCTTAGAAGTCATGCAAACAAGTGTTGGTTCATTCAATATATGTTTATTGAGGATCAGAGATGTGTTTGTAGCTCAGTGGTGTGCTAACAAAATAACCGTATTCTTGGGACAGTGGCATTATGTGTTTGTTTTGTTGGGTGGGTTGTCAGAATAGTGTCTAGAAGTGATAAAACCATTAGTTCTCTCAGGAAGGGGATGTTAGGCTTGGCCTGGGTTTCAGTGCTCATTCCCGTTTCTTCCCATGTCTGGGATTGCCTCACTCCACCCTTGTAATCAGTCTGTCTTAGTTTATTCAGGATCCTCCGACAAAATACCATAGAGTGGTTTGTAAACAAAATTATTTCCCACAGGTCTGGAGGCTACAGGGTTGAGATCAAGGCACGAGTTTTTTGACATCTGGTGGGAGCTTGCTTTTTACTTGGTCATTGGTCTTTGGATGGTAGAAGGGGCTAGCCAGCTCTCTCAGACTAGTTTATAAGGATACTAATCCTAATAATGAGCACTCCATCCTTCTGACAGAATCATCCAGAGCTCCCCACCTTCTAGTACCATCATCTTGTGGGTCAGAGTGCACCATTTTAATTCCTGTAACATTGACAATGAGTCCATTGATATCTTTCATATTTTTGAACAAATCTTGACCTGAAGGAAGAGTGACTTCAACTTGGTCGGGAACCTGGCACTTGGCAGGCTGTACCTGGCTTGGCCACCTCACTGGGAGTTTGTGCCTGGTTTGTACATCCAGGGTTTCTCGAGTGCAGGCTAGTGCTTGCCCATTGTATTCTTCCTGTGACTAGCCAGGTCCCTAGTGTCTGGTTATAGTTAGCTATTACTTTGTATGCAAGAACCTCTGGGGTTCTACCTGTGCTCTGGTAAGAGCCTATTGTCTTGATGGTAACTAACCTCAGCCTCATGGAATGCTGAGGCTGCACAGGTCCTGTCAGCCTTCTGGCTAGCTGTTTTTAAAAATAATACTATTTTTTTCTGGGCTTTGCTTGGCTTATTTTATTTAACATAATATTCTCCCATTTGCTTTATTTATTTTTAAAATACATTTTTATTGAATTTTGTGTATTTCATATATAACATCTTAATCCTCCTGGCTCATATTAAATACCTACAGAAATACAGTCAAATGATTTGTGTACATGCAAAATGTATTTCAAATAACTTTTGTTTGTTTCGTATGATTTTGTATAACTTCTGTTTTGTATGATTTCAGACATATAGAAAGACAGCAAAGGTAGTAACAAATCCCTTCTATTCCAGAATTTCTCCTTTTGTTATGTCATACATTCCTATGATAAGTCTTTCACAACTGAATCAATACCAATTTATTAACTAAACTCTACAATCTATTTCAATTTTATTAGCTTTTTCTCCCTTACATCCACCAGCATATATACATTTAGTCACTATTTCTCAACCTTTCTAATTTTGTTTTTATTTACCAAACAGTGTCTCAGTAATGTAGCTCAGGTTGTTCTTGAACTTGCGATCCTCTTGCTTCTACTCCCAAGTGGTGGCATTACTGCCCCCACCCCCAGCCTTTTCTTTAGTTTAAATGACTGCAATGGATAACTTTGGTTGTCAACTTGACATACCTGGGAAGAGGGAATCTCAGTTGAGGAATTACCTCCATCAGATGGACATTTGGGTGTGTCTGTGGGCATTTTCTTGATGGCTAATTGAGGTAGGAGGGTCCAGCCCACTGTGGGCAGTGCCATCTCTAGGGCTGCTCAAGAAAGGTAGCTGAGCAAGCCAGAGGAAGCAAACCAGGAGGCAACACTCTGTGGTTATGCTTTCCTCCTTGACTCCAGGTCCCTGCTTGAGCTCCTGGCCTCCCTGGATGATGGACTGCAACCTATAAGCCACATAAGTCCTTGTCTTGCCAAGTCGCTTTCAGGCATGGTGTTTATTACAGCAAAGGAAGACAGTGACAGTGACAACGTTGAGGAGTACTGGTCAGACATGTGGTGAAACGTCCCACAGCTTAGTCTGGGTTCTGTTTCTGCTGTGATTAGATTAGGATATGGGGTTTCGAGAGGAAGATGCCATAGCAGAAGTCTGATTCTTGAGGTATTGTACCAAGGACATGTGCTAGCAGCCTGGCTTAACCCTGAGATTGCTGACCCGAGTCTCCAAAGTGATGGGGTGTTTGCTCCATTTAAGTGACTTTTTCATTCCCCCTTTCTTGTAATCACTGTATGGAAGTCATTAAACATAGCCCACACTTAAGGCTGAAGAGCTGCAATCTAATCTCTGAGGGGTGTTATCTACAAAATTTATTTGGAATTCTTCTGCATGGCACTTTTTAAAAACTTTCCCCCATTTATCTGTTTAATCATTTGTTTATACCAGTGTGAATTAATAGATTTCTCCCTTTTTATTTATTATTATTCTGTATGTATTGTGTGTGTGTGGGGCATGCCATGATGCATACAGGGAAGCCATAGAACAAATTCATGGAGTTGGTTCTCTGAATATTTATTTTTATCTTCTGTGTTTTATTTATTTTATTTATTTATTATTTTTATGTGTATGAATGTACTGTATGCATGTAGGTTGGTGCACCCATGTCGTGAAATGCCGCATAGGTCAGAGAGGGCATCAGATTCCCCTGGAACTGGAGTTAAAGACGGTTCTCAGCCACCATGTGGGTGCTGGGGATCGAACCCAGGTCCTCCGCAAGAGCAGTCTGCATTCTTAACCACTAGGCCATCTCTCCAGCCCCTTATCTTCTGTGTTTTAAAACCCAATACCACATTGCTTTGTTGTTCACATTATTCCACTTTGGGGCATTGGGAGTTCTTTCAACTGGCACCTGGGTCTTTCTGACATATTTCTATGGCTTTGTTTTTGAGAACTTCCTACCTTTGTAGAAGGTGCTCTAGGCATGTCTTATCTCTGCCTTGCCCCAATCTGAGAATCAGCTATTTCCTTAAGGAGCCCTAGTTCCTTCTGTTGGTTAATGGTGTCAGAAACTGAGGTCTGGGGAGAAGTTTGAGTAGAAGCCAAGATCTGGGTGCTGGGTATTCTTGTTACTATGGGAATGTCATTGCCTCTGGTCTTCTCAGAGATGCCAGCTCGTGGATATCAGCTTAGCTCTGTCATTTTTCTATGAGCTATCAATATCCACAGTAAGTCATCCATGAGCATCCATGGATGCCTCTGGCTGTACTCCATCGCTGCACGTTTTCTGAACCTACCCTTTCCTCATTGCCAGCACTGAGAAACCTGGCTCTCTCAGTTACTTATTTTTCAACCTTGGTAGATGAAGTTTCAGAATTATTAACTCACATCCTCAGCTAAAGTACAGCACACTGCTTATATATAGATCTATTATGTGTATTTTAACATGTTTTCCCTAAGAATTTTTCCAGTCCCTGCTAGATATAGAGTGGCTCTTTCTTAATGATATTGCTTCAGTTTGAGTGTACTTAATGTCACTTAAAAATAATTAGTATGACAGGTTTTGTTTTATCTGTACGTACTACAATAAAAATACTGTTTTACTTTCCCTCAAAACCCCAGTAAATTCAGTTCTAGCCCTGAATGATTATCGGTGTCTTTGTAGTATGAATGAAGAAGGAATCTGTATTTTTAACCAGTTTTCAGTTGATTGGCAGCCACTTATGATACTAATGGACCTTTAAAGGACAAAAGAAAGCATGCATCTGGGAGATACAGAACTCTCCAGATGAACTGGCAGTATCCTGACAGATACTGGAGTCCTCTGAACCTGCCAGTATGCTGGTTGTCCCATCTGGATGGTTAAGCAGAGCTAGGGCCTTCTCCACGTGATGGCCTGAGGACTTTGAAAAGCCTTGTTTCATATCACCCAGCCCTTGGATGGGTCTGGATTGGCAGCTACAGCTTTGAGCTTCCTGGACATCTCTTGCCAAGGCTGTGCTGAGTTGCAAAAACTCGGGAGCTCTGCCTCCTCCACCTTCAGCATGATCTAAGCATGTCAGACTTGCCACATGAAAGAGAGCTGCTTGTTTCTCAGAGCAGGTTGCTAATTGGATAACTAAGTATCATCCTCCCAGCCCATAATAAAACTTCATTAAACTCTTTATTACATCTCTGTCTGTAGAGTAAGCATGCCTTGGATGGAGGACATTTGAAGGAGGTACCATTTGGGTCCTTAGCCCATTGCCCAAGGCTGTCTGCTCTGACACCTCGAAGGGCAGTTGGCTGTCTGGTGTTGGCTGGCCTTTCATTCTTGAGCCTGACCTGGCCTGTATAATTAGATGATCAGCCTAGACCCTCTCTCATGGATGAGTTGTCCAGAGGAGGGTGCAGCTGCTAGGTCTTGGCAAACCTCAATTCCTTGAAACCTTGAAGTACCTATTCATTCTCTAGTAGTGAGGATGCATGTCTCACTACAAGGGAAACTGTAAGAAGACTCAGTATACAGGTCCTCTCAAATTGTTCTCACTTGCATTTATCCTAATAGGAAATAAGGAGGTTTTCTCTTTGCCTATATGGATTGTATTAATGAATTATGTCCATGTTATAGGCTGCTTTGTGCTTCTGAGTAGGTAAAGGAGATACCATCACTCAGACAATTGGCATTTACTTCACAGTAAGTGAGAGCATGTGATGACAATCATGGAAAAATCCACGGGGTCTTACCTTGGTAAGACCAAGATGGTTGAAACCTGGGTCAAAGGACAGCTTAGACTTTCCCATGGCTCAAAGATCTTAGAAAAGACATGCACTCTCTTTGACTTTTATGCAGAAAGATTAAGAAAATGAGTATGAAAAAATTTTGTAAGCTGCAATATATATTAGGGTATCCTGGAAATTCCATAGTAGGTAATACTCTGTCTTCTCAAACCTGCTCTGACAATTCCCTCCCCTATGCATTTGTTCTTGATGGTCCTTCCTTGATGATTGTTCATGCACGAATCAATCACTTGTACATTTGTTTTCTTCTAAGATACTGAGCATCAGCTCATCTCCTTTTCAATTCTACTTCATTAGCCATTTCTGTCCAGAGCTCATTCATGCACTCCATTCTGGCAAAGTTGTCTTCTTGTCAGCTCCGTATTCCAGAATGCTGCTGTGTCCTCTTCCTCGAGTGCCCACTGGGGTTTCCAGTAGAGTAACCCCATGCTTGTTTCAGGGCCTACATTTGTCTTGAGCACAGCCATGGCCATTTCTGCCCCCACAGCAATCCTCTTCTCTCAAGTTTAGCCATGAGACTGCGTTGCTGTTTTCAGACTGTAACACAGACTCTCCGGCAGGTTCCTCCTTTCTAGCACTTGCTCAATAAAATCATGCTGATGGGTTGTAATCTTGAGGTTACAAGGATCAGATGTTCTTTTTCTCCCATATTTGGGTTGTGATTGCTTATTTTATACCATGTTCTTTTTAAAATTTTAATTTTATTTTATGTGTATGAATGTATTGCCTAAATGTATTAAGTACACTCATGTCATGCAATGCCCACAGAGGTAGGAAGAGGGCGTTAGGTCCCTTGGAACTCTAGTTATGGATGGCTGTTAGCTGCTATGTGGGTACTGGGAATCAAACCCCAGTCACTGCTTCCAGTTGCTGGGCCACCTCTCTAGCCCCTCCATGTTCTTGACCTCTCTTTTGCCTCCATCGGTCCATCCACTCATCTCAGGAAACAGGAAGCTGTTTTCCCTCATTCTTCCTCTTTCTTCTTACCTTTTTTTCTTTTCTATGAATTCAGGTGCCTGGGAGTTCCCTCTTTCATATAGTTCCTGATGTCTAATGTGCTGAGAAGAAGTCAGTACATAGTAGCTCAGACATCCTAGAAGTCCAAATAGAAAGATCTGGAAATGTTGACTTGTTCATCCTTTATCTGGGTGATCACTACTCAGATGTGATCTACAAAGACCTAGAAATCGATGACACAGACTATAGAAAGTCTCTGAACTAAGACTAGAGCTTCCCCTCTTTTAAGAAATGTGACATCTGGACTCCTCTGTACCTGACCCAGGAAAGTAGGGGCCCATACTCAGAACTATCTTTGCTACTCAACAGCTTGGGATTTAGAAGTATTTCCTTGATTTCTCTAAGCCTCTGTCTCTTCTGACTGAGTATAGAGAGCTAACTAATTCCAGACCCTCTTTTTTGAGGGGGTACTGGATTATTATTTCACTTTTTTTCCCTTGATAATTGTCTCCCAATCAACTGTTGGCTCTTCTTAGCCCTCTGCACTTCTAAATTCCTCTTTCTCCATTGAATGGGTCATAGCCATTGCCTGAGGTATAGTTCATTGCAAGATAAGTTTGTAGTGTCCTGATTTGTACAGTTATCAACTGCATGCTGAACAGATAGATTGTGTGTGTGTGTGTGTGTGTGTGTGTGTGTGTGTGTGTTACTGAGAAGGGAGAGAGAGAGAGAGAGAGAGAGAGAGAGAGAGAGAGAGAGAGAGAGAGAGGGTTCATGCCTCCCATGGCTCTGAGCAGTATTGGGGTGGGGTTCATGTCTCCCATGACTCTGAGCAGTATTGGGATGGGGTTCATGTCTCCCATGACTCTGAGCAGTACTGGGGTGGGGTTCATGTCTCCCATGACTCTGAGCAGTACTGGGATGGGGTTCATGTCTCCCATGGCTCTGAGAAGTAGTGGGGTGGGGTTCATGTCTCCCATGACTCTGAGCAATAGTATGGGGTGGGGTTCATGTCTCCCATGACTCTGAGCAGTATTGGGAGTGGGGTCATGCTCCCATGCTCTGAGCAGTATCTGGGATGGGGTTCATGTCTCCCATGCCTCTGAGCAGTACTGGGATGGGTGGTCCCCAGGATTGACAGTATGGGGTGGGTTTTCTCCCATGGCTGAGAAAGTGGGGTTCATCTTCCATGACGGCAGTAGTGGGTGGGGTTCATGTCTCCCATGGCTTGAGCAGTAGTGGGATGGGGTTCATGTCTCCCATGGCTTGAGCAGTAGTGGGATGGGGTTCATGTCTCCCATGACTCTGAGCAGTACTGGGATGGGGTTTATGTCTCCCATGGCTCTGAGCAACTGATTTCATGCTCAGATAGAGGTGGTCATTCTATGACCTCATGGGGGCAGCTCCATGGTTGAGCATCTGGGAGGTCAGTCCATGGCTGAGTGGGGATGGTATGTTCCATCTCGGATTGTGGGTCTTCCCATACTGGCGATGGTCATGTCCAGCTCTGAGTTGATGTTATTAGATGAAGGTGAGGGTTATGCTCCTGAAAGGTAGAAGAGAAACAAATAGCGTCTATTTAGCTTGACCCACAAATATGTTCCAGCTGGAACTGGGTATAAATGAGAGGTAGAAGTGCTTCTATTTAGGGAACCTGACAAGAAGGCAAGCCACCCAGACCTCCTCCCATCAGGAGAGGAAATGAATGCAAGGTGGGGGATAAAACAAGGCTGACCTCTGAGATGAATTCAAGATGGCTAGGAGCTGAAAGCCACGTTGCTTCCATGGCTAGAAAAGCCTACCCGTAACCAAACATGGTTAACTACAGGTAGACCTTTCCTAAATTTATTCTCTCTCTATCTATCTCATCTCGTCGTCCCGATCTGTCCTCTCTTCATAATGTGTATCTCTGTGTATCTGTGTGGCTGT